>JAPDNY010000011.1:63676791-64188237 GCA_029375565.1 Gekko gecko | reverse complement strand
GCCTGGCCTGGCCTGGCCTGGCCTGGCCCTGGCCTGGCCTGGCCCTGGCCTGGCCTGGCCTGGCCTGGCCCTGGCCCTGGCCTGGCCTGGCCTGGCCTGGCCTGGCCTGGCCTGGCCTGGCCCTGGCCTGGCCTGGCCTGGCCCTGGCCTGGCCTGGCCTGGCCTGGCCTGGCCTGGCCTGGCCTGGCCTGGCCCTGGCCTGGCCTGGCCTGGCCTGGCCTGGCCTGGCCTGGCCTGGCCTGGCCTGGCCTGGCCTGGCCTGGCCTGGCCTGGCCTGGCCTGGCCTGGCCTGGCCTGGCCTGGCCTGGCCTGGCCTGGCCCTGGCCTGGCCTGGCCCTGGCCTGGCCTGGCCTGGCCCTGGCCTGGCCTGGCCCTGGCCTGGCCTGGCCTGGCCTGGCCTGGCCCTGGCCTGGCCTGGCCTGGCCTGGCCTGGCCTGGCCTGGCCTGGCCTGGCCTGGCCTGGCCTGGCCTGGCCCTGGCCTGGCCTGGCCTGGCCTGGCCTGGCCCTGGCCTGGCCTGGCCCTGGCCTGGCCTGGCCTGGCCTGGCCTGGCCTGGCCTGGCCTGGCCTGGCCTGGCCTGGCCCTGGCCTGGCCTGGCCTGGCCTGGCCTGGCCTGGCCTGGCCTGGCCTGGCCTGGCCTGGCCTGGCCTGGCCTGGCCTGGCCTGGCCTGGCCCTGGCCTGGCCTGGCCTGGCCTGGCCTGGCCTGGCCCTGGCCTGGCCTGGCCTGGCCTGGCCTGGCCCTGGCCTGGCCTGGCCTGGCCTGGCCCTGGCCCTGGCCTGGCCTGGCCTGGCCTGGCCTGGCCTGGCCTGGCCTGGCCTGGCCTGGCCTGGCCTGGCCTGGCCTGGCCTGGCCTGGCCTGGCCTGGCCTGGCCTGGCCTGGCCTGGCCTGGCCCTGGCCTGGCCTGGCCTGGCCTGGCCTGGCCTGGCCTGGCCTGGCCTGGCCTGGCCTGGCCTGGCCTGGCCTGGCCCTGGCCTGGCCTGGCCTGGCCTGGCCTGGCCTGGCCTGGCCTGGCCTGGCCTGGCCCTGGCCTGGCCTGGCCTGGCCTGGCCTGGCCTGGCCTGGCCTGGCCTGGCCTGGCCTGGCCTGGCCTGGCCTGGCCTGGCCTGGCCTGGCCCTGGCCTGGCCTGGCCCTGGCCTGGCCTGGCCCTGGCCTGGCCTGGCCTGGCCTGGCCTGGCCTGGCCTGGCCTGGCCTGGCCTGGCCTGGCCTGGCCCTGGCCTGGCCTGGCCTGGCCTGGCCTGGCCTGGCCTGGCCTGGCCTGGCCTGGCCTGGCCTGGCCTGGCCTGGCCTGGCCTGGCCTGGCCTGGCCTGGCCTGGCCTGGCCTGGCCTGGCCTGGCCTGGCCTGGCCCTGGCCTGGCCTGGCCTGGCCTGGCCTGGCCTGGCCTGGCCTGGCCTGGCCTGGCCTGGCCTGGCCTGGCCTGGCCTGGCCTGGCCTGGCCTGGCCTGGCCTGGCCTGGCCTGGCCTGGCCTGGCCCTGGCCTGGCCTGGCCTGGCCTGGCCTGGCCTGGCCCTGGCCTGGCCTGGCCTGGCCTGGCCCTGGCCTGGCCTGGCCTGGCCTGGCCTGGCCTGGCCTGGCCTGGCCCTGGCCTGGCCTGGCCTGGCCTGGCCTGGCCTGGCCTGGCCTGGCCTGGCCTGGCCTGGCCTGGCCTGGCCTGGCCCTGGCCTGGCCTGGCCTGGCCTGGCCTGGCCTGGCCTGGCCTGGCCTGGCCTGGCCTGGCCTGGCCTGGCCTGGCCTGGCCTGGCCTGGCCTGGCCTGGCCTGGCCTGGCCTGGCCTGGCCTGGCCTGGCCTGGCCTGGCCCTGGCCTGGCCTGGCCTGGCCTGGCCTGGCCTGGCCTGGCCTGGCCTGGCCTGGCCTGGCCTGGCCTGGCCTGGCCTGGCCTGGCCTGGCCTGGCCTGGCCTGGCCTGGCCTGGCCTGGCCTGGCCTGGCCTGGCCTGGCCTGGCCTGGCCTGGCCTGGCCTGGCCTGGCCTGGCCTGGCCTGGCCTGGCCTGGCCTGGCCTGGCCTGGCCTGGCCTGGCCTGGCCTGGCCTGGCCTGGCCTGGCCTGGCCCTGGCCTGGCCTGGCCTGGCCTGGCCTGGCCTGGCCTGGCCTGGCCTGGCCTGGCCTGGCCTGGCCTGGCCCTGGCCTGGCCTGGCCTGGCCTGGCCTGGCCTGGCCCTGGCCTGGCCTGGCCTGGCCTGGCCTGGCCTGGCCTGGCCTGGCCTGGCCTGGCCTGGCCTGGCCTGGCCTGGCCTGGCCTGGCCTGGCCCTGGCCTGGCCTGGCCTGGCCTGGCCTGGCCTGGCCCTGGCCTGGCCTGGCCTGGCCCTGGCCTGGCCTGGCCTGGCCTGGCCTGGCCTGGCCTGGCCTGGCCTGGCCTGGCCTGGCCTGGCCTGGCCTGGCCTGGCCTGGCCTGGCCTGGCCTGGCCTGGCCTGGCCTGGCCTGGCCTGGCCTGGCCTGGCCTGGCCCTGGCCTGGCCTGGCCTGGCCCTGGCCTGGCCTGGCCTGGCCTGGCCTGGCCTGGCCTGGCCTGGCCTGGCCTGGCCTGGCCTGGCCTGGCCTGGCCTGGCCTGGCCTGGCCCTGGCCTGGCCTGGCCTGGCCTGGCCTGGCCTGGCCTGGCCTGGCCTGGCCTGGCCTGGCCTGGCCTGGCCTGGCCTGGCCTGGCCTGGCCTGGCCTGGCCTGGCCTGGCCTGGCCTGGCCTGGCCTGGCCTGGCCTGGCCCTGGCCTGGCCTGGCCTGGCCTGGCCTGGCCTGGCCTGGCCTGGCCTGGCCTGGCCTGGCCTGGCCTGGCCTGGCCTGGCCTGGCCCTGGCCTGGCCTGGCCTGGCCTGGCCTGGCCTGGCCTGGCCTGGCCTGGCCTGGCCTGGCCTGGCCTGGCCTGGCCTGGCCTGGCCTGGCCTGGCCCTGGCCTGGCCTGGCCTGGCCTGGCCCTGGCCTGGCCTGGCCTGGCCTGGCCTGGCCTGGCCTGGCCTGGCCTGGCCTGGCCTGGCCTGGCCTGGCCTGGCCTGGCCTGGCCTGGCCTGGCCCTGGCCTGGCCTGGCCTGGCCTGGCCTGGCCTGGCCTGGCCTGGCCCTGGCCTGGCCCTGGCCTGGCCTGGCCTGGCCTGGCCTGGCCCTGGCCTGGCCTGGCCTGGCCTGGCCTGGCCTGGCCTGGCCTGGCCTGGCCTGGCCTGGCCTGGCCTGGCCCTGGCCTGGCCTGGCCTGGCCTGGCCTGGCCTGGCCTGGCCTGGCCTGGCCTGGCCTGGCCTGGCCTGGCCTGGCCTGGCCTGGCCCTGGCCTGGCCTGGCCTGGCCTGGCCCTGGCCTGGCCTGGCCTGGCCTGGCCTGGCCTGGCCTGGCCTGGCCTGGCCTGGCCTGGCCTGGCCTGGCCTGGCCTGGCCTGGCCTGGCCTGGCCTGGCCTGGCCTGGCCTGGCCTGGCCTGGCCTGGCCTGGCCCTGGCCTGGCCTGGCCTGGCCTGGCCTGGCCTGGCCTGGCCTGGCCTGGCCTGGCCTGGCCTGGCCTGGCCTGGCCTGGCCTGGCCTGGCCTGGCCTGGCCTGGCCTGGCCTGGCCTGGCCCTGGCCTGGCCTGGCCTGGCCCTGGCCTGGCCTGGCCTGGCCTGGCCTGGCCTGGCCCTGGCCTGGCCTGGCCTGGCCTGGCCTGGCCTGGCCTGGCCTGGCCTGGCCTGGCCTGGCCTGGCCTGGCCTGGCCTGGCCTGGCCCTGGCCTGGCCTGGCCTGGCCTGGCCTGGCCTGGCCCTGGCCTGGCCTGGCCTGGCCTGGCCTGGCCTGGCCTGGCCTGGCCCTGGCCTGGCCCTGGCCTGGCCTGGCCTGGCCTGGCCTGGCCTGGCCTGGCCTGGCCTGGCCTGGCCTGGCCTGGCCTGGCCTGGCCTGGCCCTGGCCTGGCCTGGCCTGGCCTGGCCCTGGCCTGGCCTGGCCCTGGCCTGGCCTGGCCTGGCCTGGCCTGGCCTGGCCTGGCCTGGCCTGGCCTGGCCTGGCCTGGCCTGGCCTGGCCTGGCCTGGCCTGGCCTGGCCTGGCCTGGCCTGGCCCTGGCCCTGGCCTGGCCTGGCCTGGCCTGGCCTGGCCTGGCCTGGCCTGGCCTGGCCCTGGCCTGGCCTGGCCTGGCCTGGCCTGGCCTGGCCTGGCCTGGCCTGGCCTGGCCTGGCCTGGCCTGGCCTGGCCTGGCCTGGCCTGGCCTGGCCTGGCCTGGCCTGGCCTGGCCTGGCCTGGCCTGGCCTGGCCTGGCCTGGCCTGGCCCTGGCCTGGCCTGGCCTGGCCTGGCCTGGCCTGGCCTGGCCTGGCCTGGCCTGGCCTGGCCTGGCCTGGCCTGGCCTGGCCCTGGCCTGGCCTGGCCTGGCCTGGCCCTGGCCTGGCCTGGCCTGGCCTGGCCTGGCCTGGCCTGGCCTGGCCTGGCCTGGCCTGGCCTGGCCTGGCCTGGCCTGGCCTGGCCTGGCCTGGCCTGGCCTGGCCTGGCCTGGCCCTGGCCTGGCCTGGCCTGGCCTGGCCTGGCCTGGCCTGGCCTGGCCTGGCCCTGGCCTGGCCCTGGCCTGGCCTGGCCTGGCCTGGCCTGGCCTGGCCTGGCCTGGCCTGGCCTGGCCTGGCCTGGCCTGGCCTGGCCTGGCCTGGCCTGGCCTGGCCTGGCCTGGCCTGGCCTGGCCTGGCCTGGCCTGGCCTGGCCTGGCCTGGCCTGGCCTGGCCTGGCCTGGCCTGGCCTGGCCTGGCCTGGCCTGGCCTGGCCTGGCCTGGCCTGGCCCTGGCCTGGCCTGGCCTGGCCTGGCCCTGGCCTGGCCTGGCCTGGCCTGGCCTGGCCTGGCCTGGCCTGGCCTGGCCTGGCCTGGCCTGGCCTGGCCTGGCCTGGCCTGGCCTGGCCTGGCCTGGCCTGGCCTGGCCTGGCCTGGCCTGGCCTGGCCTGGCCTGGCCTGGCCTGGCCTGGCCTGGCCTGGCCTGGCCTGGCCTGGCCTGGCCTGGCCTGGCCTGGCCTGGCCTGGCCTGGCCTGGCCTGGCCTGGCCTGGCCTGGCCTGGCCTGGCCTGGCCTGGCCTGGCCTGGCCTGGCCTGGCCTGGCCTGGCCTGGCCTGGCCTGGCCTGGCCCTGGCCTGGCCTGGCCTGGCCTGGCCTGGCCCTGGCCTGGCCTGGCCTGGCCTGGCCTGGCCTGGCCTGGCCTGGCCTGGCCTGGCCTGGCCTGGCCTGGCCTGGCCTGGCCTGGCCTGGCCTGGCCTGGCCTGGCCTGGCCCTGGCCTGGCCTGGCCCTGGCCTGGCCTGGCCTGGCCTGGCCTGGCCCTGGCCTGGCCTGGCCTGGCCTGGCCTGGCCTGGCCTGGCCTGGCCTGGCCTGGCCTGGCCCTGGCCTGGCCTGGCCTGGCCTGGCCTGGCCTGGCCTGGCCTGGCCTGGCCCTGGCCTGGCCTGGCCTGGCCTGGCCTGGCCTGGCCTGGCCTGGCCTGGCCTGGCCTGGCCCTGGCCTGGCCTGGCCTGGCCTGGCCTGGCCTGGCCCTGGCCTGGCCTGGCCTGGCCTGGCCTGGCCTGGCCTGGCCTGGCCTGGCCTGGCCTGGCCTGGCCTGGCCTGGCCTGGCCTGGCCTGGCCTGGCCTGGCCTGGCCCTGGCCTGGCCTGGCCTGGCCTGGCCTGGCCTGGCCTGGCCTGGCCTGGCCTGGCCTGGCCTGGCCTGGCCTGGCCTGGCCTGGCCTGGCCTGGCCTGGCCTGGCCTGGCCTGGCCTGGCCTGGCCTGGCCTGGCCTGGCCTGGCCTGGCCTGGCCTGGCCTGGCCTGGCCTGGCCTGGCCTGGCCTGGCCTGGCCTGGCCTGGCCTGGCCTGGCCTGGCCTGGCCTGGCCTGGCCTGGCCTGGCCTGGCCTGGCCTGGCCTGGCCTGGCCCTGGCCTGGCCTGGCCTGGCCTGGCCTGGCCTGGCCTGGCCTGGCCTGGCCCTGGCCTGGCCTGGCCTGGCCCTGGCCTGGCCTGGCCTGGCCTGGCCCTGGCCTGGCCTGGCCTGGCCTGGCCTGGCCTGGCCTGGCCTGGCCTGGCCTGGCCTGGCCTGGCCTGGCCTGGCCTGGCCTGGCCTGGCCTGGCCTGGCCTGGCCCTGGCCTGGCCTGGCCTGGCCCTGGCCTGGCCTGGCCTGGCCTGGCCTGGCCTGGCCCTGGCCTGGCCTGGCCTGGCCTGGCCTGGCCTGGCCTGGCCTGGCCTGGCCCTGGCCTGGCCTGGCCTGGCCTGGCCTGGCCTGGCCTGGCCTGGCCCTGGCCTGGCCTGGCCCTGGCCTGGCCTGGCCTGGCCTGGCCTGGCCTGGCCTGGCCTGGCCTGGCCTGGCCTGGCCTGGCCTGGCCCTGGCCTGGCCTGGCCTGGCCTGGCCTGGCCTGGCCTGGCCCTGGCCTGGCCTGGCCTGGCCTGGCCTGGCCTGGCCTGGCCTGGCCTGGCCTGGCCTGGCCTGGCCTGGCCTGGCCTGGCCTGGCCTGGCCTGGCCTGGCCTGGCCTGGCCTGGCCTGGCCTGGCCTGGCCTGGCCTGGCCTGGCCCTGGCCTGGCCTGGCCTGGCCTGGCCCTGGCCTGGCCTGGCCTGGCCTGGCCTGGCCTGGCCTGGCCTGGCCTGGCCTGGCCTGGCCTGGCCTGGCCCTGGCCTGGCCTGGCCTGGCCTGGCCTGGCCTGGCCTGGCCTGGCCTGGCCTGGCCCTGGCCTGGCCTGGCCTGGCCTGGCCTGGCCTGGCCTGGCCTGGCCTGGCCTGGCCTGGCCTGGCCTGGCCTGGCCTGGCCTGGCCTGGCCTGGCCTGGCCTGGCCTGGCCTGGCCTGGCCTGGCCTGGCCTGGCCCTGGCCTGGCCTGGCCTGGCCTGGCCTGGCCTGGCCTGGCCTGGCCCTGGCCTGGCCTGGCCCTGGCCTGGCCTGGCCTGGCCCTGGCCTGGCCTGGCCTGGCCTGGCCTGGCCTGGCCTGGCCTGGCCTGGCCTGGCCTGGCCTGGCCTGGCCTGGCCTGGCCTGGCCTGGCCTGGCCTGGCCTGGCCTGGCCTGGCCTGGCCCTGGCCTGGCCCTGGCCTGGCCTGGCCTGGCCCTGGCCTGGCCTGGCCTGGCCTGGCCTGGCCTGGCCTGGCCCTGGCCTGGCCTGGCCTGGCCCTGGCCTGGCCTGGCCTGGCCTGGCCTGGCCCTGGCCTGGCCCTGGCCTGGCCTGGCCTGGCCCTGGCCCTGGCCTGGCCCTGGCCTGGCCTGGCCTGGCCTGGCCTGGCCCTGGCCCTGGCCTGGCCTGGCCCTGGCCTGGCCTGGCCTGGCCTGGCCTGGCCTGGCCTGGCCTGGCCTGGCCTGGCCCTGGCCTGGCCTGGCCTGGCCTGGCCCTGGCCTGGCCTGGCCCTGGCCTGGCCTGGCCTGGCCTGGCCTGGCCTGGCCTGGCCTGGCCTGGCCTGGCCTGGCCTGGCCTGGCCTGGCCTGGCCTGGCCTGGCCTGGCCCTGGCCTGGCCTGGCCTGGCCTGGCCTGGCCTGGCCTGGCCTGGCCTGGCCTGGCCTGGCCTGGCCTGGCCTGGCCTGGCCTGGCCTGGCCTGGCCTGGCCTGGCCTGGCCTGGCCTGGCCTGGCCTGGCCTGGCCTGGCCTGGCCTGGCCTGGCCTGGCCCTGGCCTGGCCTGGCCTGGCCTGGCCTGGCCTGGCCTGGCCTGGCCTGGCCCTGGCCTGGCCTGGCCTGGCCTGGCCTGGCCTGGCCTGGCCTGGCCTGGCCTGGCCTGGCCTGGCCTGGCCTGGCCTGGCCTGGCCTGGCCTGGCCCTGGCCTGGCCTGGCCTGGCCTGGCCTGGCCTGGCCTGGCCTGGCCCTGGCCTGGCCTGGCCTGGCCTGGCCTGGCCTGGCCCTGGCCTGGCCTGGCCTGGCCTGGCCCTGGCCTGGCCTGGCCTGGCCTGGCCTGGCCTGGCCTGGCCTGGCCTGGCCTGGCCTGGCCTGGCCTGGCCTGGCCTGGCCTGGCCTGGCCTGGCCTGGCCTGGCCTGGCCCTGGCCTGGCCTGGCCTGGCCTGGCCTGGCCTGGCCTGGCCTGGCCTGGCCTGGCCTGGCCTGGCCTGGCCCTGGCCTGGCCCTGGCCTGGCCTGGCCCTGGCCTGGCCTGGCCTGGCCTGGCCTGGCCTGGCCTGGCCTGGCCTGGCCTGGCCTGGCCTGGCCTGGCCTGGCCTGGCCTGGCCTGGCCTGGCCTGGCCTGGCCTGGCCTGGCCTGGCCTGGCCTGGCCTGGCCTGGCCTGGCCTGGCCTGGCCTGGCCCTGGCCTGGCCTGGCCTGGCCTGGCCTGGCCTGGCCTGGCCTGGCCTGGCCCTGGCCTGGCCTGGCCTGGCCTGGCCTGGCCTGGCCCTGGCCTGGCCTGGCCTGGCCTGGCCTGGCCTGGCCTGGCCTGGCCTGGCCTGGCCTGGCCTGGCCTGGCCTGGCCTGGCCTGGCCTGGCCTGGCCTGGCCTGGCCTGGCCTGGCCTGGCCTGGCCTGGCCTGGCCTGGCCCTGGCCTGGCCTGGCCTGGCCTGGCCTGGCCTGGCCTGGCCTGGCCTGGCCTGGCCTGGCCTGGCCTGGCCTGGCCTGGCCCTGGCCTGGCCTGGCCTGGCCTGGCCTGGCCTGGCCTGGCCCTGGCCTGGCCTGGCCTGGCCTGGCCTGGCCTGGCCCTGGCCTGGCCTGGCCTGGCCTGGCCTGGCCTGGCCTGGCCTGGCCTGGCCTGGCCTGGCCTGGCCTGGCCTGGCCTGGCCTGGCCTGGCCTGGCCCTGGCCTGGCCTGGCCTGGCCTGGCCTGGCCTGGCCCTGGCCCTGGCCTGGCCTGGCCTGGCCTGGCCTGGCCCTGGCCCTGGCCTGGCCTGGCCTGGCCTGGCCTGGCCTGGCCCTGGCCTGGCCCTGGCCTGGCCTGGCCTGGCCTGGCCCTGGCCCTGGCCTGGCCCTGGCCCTGGCCTGGCCTGGCCTGGCCTGGCCCTGGCCTGGCCTGGCCTGGCCTGGCCTGGCCTGGCCCTGGCCTGGCCTGGCCCTGGCCTGGCCTGGCCTGGCCTGGCCTGGCCCTGGCCTGGCCTGGCCTGGCCTGGCCTGGCCTGGCCTGGCCTGGCCTGGCCTGGCCTGGCCTGGCCTGGCCCTGGCCTGGCCTGGCCTGGCCTGGCCTGGCCTGGCCTGGCCTGGCCTGGCCCTGGCCTGGCCTGGCCCTGGCCTGGCCTGGCCCTGGCCTGGCCTGGCCTGGCCTGGCCTGGCCTGGCCCTGGCCTGGCCTGGCCCTGGCCTGGCCTGGCCTGGCCTGGCCTGGCCCTGGCCTGGCCTGGCCTGGCCTGGCCCTGGCCTGGCCTGGCCTGGCCTGGCCCTGGCCTGGCCTGGCCTGGCCTGGCCTGGCCTGGCCTGGCCTGGCCCTGGCCTGGCCTGGCCTGGCCTGGCCTGGCCTGGCCCTGGCCTGGCCTGGCCTGGCCCTGGCCTGGCCTGGCCTGGCCTGGCCTGGCCTGGCCTGGCCTGGCCTGGCCTGGCCTGGCCTGGCCTGGCCTGGCCTGGCCTGGCCTGGCCCTGGCCTGGCCTGGCCCTGGCCTGGCCTGGCCTGGCCCTGGCCTGGCCTGGCCTGGCCTGGCCTGGCCCTGGCCTGGCCTGGCCTGGCCTGGCCTGGCCTGGCCTGGCCTGGCCTGGCCTGGCCCTGGCCTGGCCCTGGCCTGGCCTGGCCTGGCCTGGCCTGGCCTGGCCTGGCCCTGGCCTGGCCTGGCCTGGCCCTGGCCCTGGCCTGGCCTGGCCTGGCCTGGCCTGGCCTGGCCTGGCCTGGCCTGGCCTGGCCCTGGCCTGGCCTGGCCCTGGCCTGGCCCTGGCCTGGCCTGGCCTGGCCTGGCCTGGCCTGGCCTGGCCTGGCCTGGCCTGGCCCTGGCCTGGCCTGGCCTGGCCTGGCCCTGGCCTGGCCTGGCCTGGCCTGGCCCTGGCCTGGCCTGGCCTGGCCTGGCCCTGGCCTGGCCTGGCCTGGCCTGGCCCTGGCCTGGCCTGGCCTGGCCTGGCCCTGGCCTGGCCTGGCCCTGGCCTGGCCTGGCCCTGGCCCTGGCCTGGCCTGGCCTGGCCTGGCCCTGGCCCTGGCCTGGCCTGGCCCTGGCCCTGGCCTGGCCTGGCCTGGCCTGGCCTGGCCTGGCCTGGCCTGGCCTGGCCTGGCCTGGCCTGGCCTGGCCTGGCCTGGCCTGGCCTGGCCCTGGCCTGGCCTGGCCTGGCCTGGCCTGGCCTGGCCCTGGCCTGGCCTGGCCTGGCCTGGCCTGGCCTGGCCTGGCCTGGCCCTGGCCTGGCCTGGCCCTGGCCTGGCCTGGCCTGGCCTGGCCTGGCCTGGCCTGGCCCTGGCCTGGCCTGGCCTGGCCTGGCCTGGCCTGGCCTGGCCCTGGCCTGGCCTGGCCTGGCCTGGCCTGGCCTGGCCTGGCCTGGCCTGGCCTGGCCCTGGCCTGGCCTGGCCTGGCCTGGCCTGGCCCTGGCCTGGCCTGGCCTGGCCTGGCCTGGCCTGGCCTGGCCTGGCCTGGCCTGGCCTGGCCTGGCCCTGGCCTGGCCTGGCCTGGCCTGGCCCTGGCCTGGCCTGGCCTGGCCTGGCCCTGGCCTGGCCTGGCCTGGCCCTGGCCTGGCCTGGCCTGGCCTGGCCCTGGCCTGGCCTGGCCTGGCCTGGCCTGGCCTGGCCTGGCCTGGCCTGGCCTGGCCTGGCCTGGCCTGGCCTGGCCTGGCCTGGCCTGGCCTGGCCTGGCCTGGCCTGGCCTGGCCCTGGCCTGGCCTGGCCTGGCCTGGCCCTGGCCTGGCCTGGCCCTGGCCTGGCCTGGCCTGGCCTGGCCTGGCCCTGGCCTGGCCTGGCCTGGCCTGGCCTGGCCTGGCCCTGGCCTGGCCTGGCCTGGCCTGGCCCTGGCCTGGCCTGGCCTGGCCTGGCCTGGCCTGGCCTGGCCTGGCCTGGCCCTGGCCTGGCCTGGCCTGGCCTGGCCTGGCCTGGCCTGGCCTGGCCTGGCCTGGCCTGGCCTGGCCTGGCCTGGCCTGGCCCTGGCCTGGCCTGGCCTGGCCTGGCCCTGGCCTGGCCTGGCCTGGCCTGGCCTGGCCTGGCCTGGCCTGGCCTGGCCTGGCCTGGCCTGGCCCTGGCCTGGCCTGGCCTGGCCTGGCCTGGCCTGGCCTGGCCTGGCCTGGCCTGGCCTGGCCTGGCCTGGCCTGGCCTGGCCTGGCCCTGGCCTGGCCTGGCCTGGCCTGGCCTGGCCTGGCCCTGGCCTGGCCTGGCCTGGCCCTGGCCTGGCCTGGCCTGGCCTGGCCTGGCCTGGCCTGGCCTGGCCTGGCCTGGCCTGGCCTGGCCTGGCCTGGCCTGGCCTGGCCTGGCCTGGCCTGGCCTGGCCTGGCCCTGGCCTGGCCTGGCCTGGCCTGGCCTGGCCTGGCCTGGCCTGGCCTGGCCTGGCCTGGCCCTGGCCCTGGCCTGGCCTGGCCTGGCCTGGCCTGGCCTGGCCCTGGCCTGGCCTGGCCTGGCCTGGCCTGGCCTGGCCTGGCCTGGCCTGGCCCTGGCCTGGCCTGGCCTGGCCTGGCCTGGCCCTGGCCCTGGCCTGGCCTGGCCTGGCCCTGGCCTGGCCTGGCCTGGCCTGGCCTGGCCTGGCCTGGCCTGGCCTGGCCTGGCCTGGCCTGGCCCTGGCCTGGCCTGGCCTGGCCTGGCCTGGCCTGGCCTGGCCTGGCCTGGCCCTGGCCTGGCCTGGCCTGGCCTGGCCTGGCCTGGCCTGGCCTGGCCTGGCCTGGCCCTGGCCTGGCCTGGCCTGGCCTGGCCTGGCCTGGCCTGGCCTGGCCTGGCCTGGCCTGGCCTGGCCTGGCCTGGCCTGGCCTGGCCTGGCCTGGCCTGGCCCTGGCCTGGCCTGGCCTGGCCTGGCCTGGCCCTGGCCTGGCCTGGCCTGGCCTGGCCTGGCCTGGCCTGGCCTGGCCTGGCCCTGGCCTGGCCCTGGCCTGGCCTGGCCTGGCCTGGCCTGGCCTGGCCCTGGCCTGGCCTGGCCTGGCCTGGCCTGGCCTGGCCTGGCCTGGCCTGGCCCTGGCCTGGCCTGGCCTGGCCCTGGCCTGGCCTGGCCTGGCCTGGCCCTGGCCTGGCCTGGCCTGGCCTGGCCCTGGCCTGGCCCTGGCCTGGCCTGGCCTGGCCTGGCCTGGCCTGGCCTGGCCTGGCCTGGCCTGGCCTGGCCTGGCCTGGCCTGGCCTGGCCTGGCCCTGGCCTGGCCTGGCCTGGCCTGGCCTGGCCCTGGCCCTGGCCTGGCCTGGCCTGGCCCTGGCCCTGGCCTGGCCTGGCCTGGCCTGGCCTGGCCTGGCCTGGCCTGGCCCTGGCCTGGCCTGGCCTGGCCTGGCCTGGCCTGGCCTGGCCTGGCCTGGCCTGGCCTGGCCTGGCCCTGGCCCTGGCCTGGCCTGGCCTGGCCTGGCCCTGGCCTGGCCTGGCCTGGCCTGGCCTGGCCTGGCCTGGCCTGGCCCTGGCCTGGCCTGGCCTGGCCTGGCCTGGCCTGGCCTGGCCCTGGCCTGGCCCTGGCCCTGGCCTGGCCTGGCCCTGGCCTGGCCTGGCCTGGCCTGGCCTGGCCTGGCCCTGGCCTGGCCTGGCCTGGCCTGGCCTGGCCTGGCCTGGCCTGGCCTGGCCTGGCCTGGCCTGGCCCTGGCCTGGCCCTGGCCTGGCCTGGCCTGGCCTGGCCTGGCCTGGCCTGGCCTGGCCTGGCCTGGCCTGGCCTGGCCCTGGCCTGGCCTGGCCTGGCCTGGCCTGGCCTGGCCTGGCCTGGCCTGGCCTGGCCTGGCCTGGCCTGGCCTGGCCTGGCCTGGCCTGGCCTGGCCCTGGCCTGGCCCTGGCCTGGCCTGGCCTGGCCTGGCCCTGGCCTGGCCTGGCCTGGCCTGGCCTGGCCCTGGCCCTGGCCCTGGCCTGGCCTGGCCTGGCCTGGCCTGGCCCTGGCCCTGGCCTGGCCTGGCCTGGCCCTGGCCTGGCCTGGCCTGGCCTGGCCTGGCCTGGCCTGGCCTGGCCCTGGCCTGGCCTGGCCTGGCCTGGCCTGGCCTGGCCTGGCCTGGCCTGGCCCTAGGCCTGGCCTAGGCCTAGGCCTAAGCCTAGGCCTAGGCCTAAGCCTAAGCCTAAGCCTAAGCCTAAGCCTTGACCACCCCCTGGATCAGTCGTGTTTCAGGAAAGCTCTTCCTTTGTGCTCCCGTTTTTGAGGTAAAAACCTTTGTTTTTGACCTACTGCCGTCCGGATTTTGATAAGAACCTGTTGGGGAAGGTCCCCACTAGTGACTGAGTTAGTATGGAGCCCCCCCCGGCTGGGGGGGACCCAAAAACGGAGATTGGAAAATCGTCCATTGATTCCTATGGGGATGACTCAGCAAGTCAAGCCTCATTTCAAAACAGACAGAATTTTTCTCAGACTCCAGAGAGCCTTTTGAAGACTTCTGAGCCAGGGTTTTCAGCGATGCAGGTAGAAGGATCATCAGCAAACACCCCAGGAATGGAGAGTGAGTCTGTCACGCGATCTCCGGAACCCTCGGCTGAGGAAAAGGTAAGCCCTTTTCCTTTATTTATGGATGAGACCCCTCCGAGAATGGTGACAGTGATAGATTCATTTGGGGAAGACAGTGATCCTACTAAGGAGATGTCCCAGGTCCCAGAGGAGATTTTCCAAACCCCTGAAGATACCTCTTCACACCTTATGACGACGCAAAACTTTTCAGTATCGCCTGTCATTCCGGTTTTTGCATTTAAAAATGTGCCAGAAACCTCTGTGGGAGTGATTAGGGGAGACCATGCTTATTCAAAACCTGAAGCATCCTTGGTGGCTCCAGCAAATTTAGGTTTGGCTTGCAAGGCGGCTGAATCTATCAGTAATTTTATTTGTAGCCAAGAAGGCCGCATGACTGTGGAAAAGGAAATGATTAAGATGGAAGACTTAGAGGCTGAGGAAAGACTGAGATGCTATGAACAGCACCTTGAAATCGAAATGGACTTGGCTAAGTCCCCAATATCTAAGAAAACTGATTTTGGGAAGCAGGATAGAGGTTTAGAACCCTCTTTACGCCATAATAAACCCACGCAACTTGTAAATCTCTATTCTTCCATAGAGTTGGTTGAACAGGTGGCCCCATTGGATCCCAATCCAGTTGAGTTAATTAACCCACAAAGAAAGGTGTCTGAACAAGTGACTGCTGAGGCTATATCGGAGTCCCTGGATGCTTCTCATCTGCAAAGAAAGCAAGAGGGGAGTCCCTCCTTGGCTCTCTCTTCAGATCAACAGAATGAGAGTGATAGGGTCGTCCAGGGTTTCCAGCACTCTAAACAGGGCATGGCCCTTAAACTGATAGAACACAAATCTCAATTGCGAAAGGCATCTGATACGCTAAGCATAGCCTTGCAAAAATTGACAACTTACACCGATAATATCCGTGACTTAGATTTAGCTATTGCTTCTTCCTTAGATCCTCTCCAGGTGGAGAGTCTCTGCCTTAGGAGAAACCAATTAAAACTTTCTGTAGAGGCCATAGAACTGGAAGTGACTCAACTCAATGCTACCATGGATAATTTAGGCCAAAAGTTAATGACATCTAACGTTGATATCAGTGACTCAGTTTCCCTACCAGAGCGGCATGGACACTCCCCAGATGTAATTGAAGACATGGAAGGGGATGACCCTTCTGCTTCTGGAATGCTACTGTCTTCGCCGGAGGCACGTCCCGCAAAGCGGCCCAAGACACGTCACGAGTCAGCGGACCCGGTGGAATTTGCTAAGAAACTAGCAGATGAAGAGGCTTCCTGCGGACCGGTGACTACCATCGATTCGGAGGTGAGTGGTTCTACCCTTGATTACCGTTACTCACTCTCCTCGACCTCCAAGGAGGAATTAGCGGACATGCTCCGCGGCAGACTGGGCGAGGATGAGGAGGAGATATTGATTGGTCGACCCCAGACTTTAGAATTTTCTGATGTTGATCAGAGTACTTCAGGAAACTCTGCTAAGGGGTCTGCTCGTGACACTCCGGGAGGTCGACGAATCGGCAGAGAAGTGCGTCTAGCCCAGGAATGGGCAGAGTATAGGATGCTTCCTATGTCTGAAGGTTTTCGTCTCTTAGTGCCTCAAGAACTTAAACAGATTGACCTTGCAAAATTTTGGGCTTTCCTGTTAACTCACATGGGCCTCCCAGACGTCCTTACCATGGCACTTGATAAGCGGAGTAGGGACTTCATATTAGATCTGATGACAGAAGTGAAGCCGGTTTTGGTACATTTTCTTACCAATAGAGGGGAGAAGGGGCCCAATTATATGGACAGAGTTATTTATGCTCGCGCTATGTCTTTGGCGATCGTAGACCGCTTGGTTATTGGAAGAAGGGTACGAACGTCTGCTGGAAATTATCCTGCCTGGCTTACCGAGCAAGGGATGATTGGGACTTTGAAAGAGATAATTCACTCGTGGGAAGGAATGGAGCCTGGGCTTGTCACCGATGTTTTTGATGACCCTGACAGGAGGAAGAGGGAGCTGACCCCTCAAGAGTGGTCTGAGTGGTGCTTGCAAGCCATACATGTCCTAAAGATCAGATCTGATAGGCTTAAAGGAGAAAAACACTGGTTATGGAAACAGCACGTTGCTGTGACTGACCAGGATAGGGCCAATTCTAAGGGAACGCATATTAAAGTCTCTAAGACCGGGAGTTCCAAACCAGACGAACGTATAACCTCAACTGAGTTTTTGTTGAGCACTTCACAGGTTGCAACACCAAGCGGGACGCCCCAATCGGGAGCTAAAGCCAAGAGAGACAAGAAGACGACCCAGGGTGCGGTTGCACCGAAGATTTGGACATTTCAGAAGGGCGGGATCGTGATCCAGGATGAGGCTGATGAACATCGGACATCGACATCACTCGATGATTCTAAGGGCCCTTCAAATCGTCAGGGGGACTCCCATTCCGGGCGTCCCCCGCAAACCGGTGAGGATAGCCGTTTGGCACGACAAGAGGCGGAGCGGGGGCAAACAAAGCCTCCCTATCAATTTGTAGTGGCGGATGGGCAGAAGGGGACTTGGAGAGATGGGAGGATGGGTCCCCATAGAGAAGCTTTAGGAAGTGATCTTTCTGGAATAGATTCCTTGAGTTATAGCGAGGAGGAATTGGATAGGGAGAGGGAGCTTAGTGACCTCGAGGAAGAGTCTTCTGGGGTTGCTGGGAGACGTAAACTTAAGGTGCTGGGGAGGAGGGAGATTGGAGGGCGAGGGGTCACGGAAAGGGTTGAGAAGAGGGAAATGTCAACTTGGTTTAGAGACGTGGATGCCCCGGTACTGGCCTCTCCCCGTTTTATTTCCCCTGCACCAGTAACCACAGATCTCGGCGTGTGCGTGTCACCTTCTCCATCGCCTGCGGTGATCGTGACGGAGACTGATGAGAGGATAGAGGCGAGAGCGGCAGTCGCAGCTCTGGAAGTTTCGAGGGAACACAATCAGAGACCCTGAACTCTGTGGACGCTGTGCAGATACATGACCTCACCCGTGACTCGCCTCCGCCGTCTCGTGCCGTTCTCCTTCCTCCTCTTCCACAACGGTCCACTACTCGTGATGGAGGAAAGAAAAAACAGTCCCGTGTTCATTTTGAAGATATTGAGGTGTTGCCGATGGACCCTGGGGAGGGAAGCGTCGGTTGTCTTGCGGGAACTCAGGCCACTGTGAGTTTACCTGCCGAGGACACTTTTTCTGTTAATGTCTGTTCTCCTCCCCCTGGGAGACTGGGACACCAGGGCGATGAGCCTCAACTTGCAGCCACTGTGGGAGAGAGAACACCTTTGACTGAGGTACACGGCCTCCAAGGGGATTCTGTTGTTCTTGTCGAGGGAAGGGAAGGGGAGGCAATGATAATAGAGTGTGATAAGCAGACACAGAAACGACCTAGGTCTTGGTCGCTTACCGAGGGCCGAGAGACACTTGTCACTGACCCTCGAGTGGTTTTGTCACCTGTACCCATGGGAGGTAAAAAAGGGAAGAAAAGGGAATTGGCTTTACCGGAAGGGGAATCGTCTCCATCCAAAGAGGTGATGCCAGCCGAGATCCCGCGAGGGGCCATCGGAAAAATGGGCCTTGATTTTAGGGCCGCACAGGATCCTTCGATTAATAGGGGTAAACCTTCGAGTACTGCTGGTATTACTTCGGGCCCCAGGGAAACCCCTATTCAGCATTCCCCTCCCCCTCAGCATTCTTCCACCCCCTTTTCTTATTCCCAGGCTTTGAAGGGAGCGAGAGCGGCACAACAGGGAACTGGGGGTGGCCGTGGCATAGGGGGAACCAAAAGAGGGGGAACCCCAGGGGAGTCTCGTGAGCTTCCCCGCAGGACCTTCGATTATGAGAAAGATAGGAAAGAGGATGAAATCTTTTTAGAGGAGTTCTTTGAAGAGTTGGGAGAGGAGGAGGGACAAGATCCGCGCCAGCGTTACGTGCTGAGGTTTCGCTATAAAGGTCTTGATAATTATAAACTGTCAGAGGACTACATGATCGGTTCCCTTTTGTTGGGTGACTTGGGTATCCCTAAAGAGGACGTTTTGGCAGTAATTATGCCGCCTGGCTTAAGAGAAACGGATGTGTGTTTGGTGTCAGAGAGGGCTTACCAACGGGCCTGGGGGAAGATTAGAGAAGCCCTACGTTTTGCCCCCGAACTCTTTGATGATTATGATATAATACCACTCTTTCGGGGTGAGTCTAGGGTGCTGACGGTCTCCTTCAGAACGACCAACATTCCGGAGGAGGACGTGGAGCTTTGGCTCTCCCAACATTGTAAAGTCTTGATGTCGCCCCGTAAGCGACTTAATCAATGGGGCGTTTGGGGAGGAGAGTATAAAGCGGTGATATCGCTTCATAGAGACACGAGAAGCAATCTGAAGCACCTTCCCAAGTACTTCTTTTTGGGTGGCGATCGGGGAGTCACCCGCTACAGCGGTCAACCTCCCGCTTGTTTTCAGTGCGGGGGGTATGACCATATAAGACAGCATTGTACCTCCCCTCTCTGCGCCAGTTGTGGAAAGAGAGGGCATAACTCTACCCATTGTTCAGTGGGTATCGTGTGCAATCTTTGCGACCGACAGGGCCACACTTACCTGTTGTGCCCGCACGCCCATTACAACACGCAGTTCCCCAGAGCTTATGCTAAATTTAAGGCCTCTCATCAAGACCCTAGAGGTGACGGACGGGCCGGAACCGATGGATCAGACGTTCCGCAGACTTCGACGTCTTCTGAAGGATTACCCTCGAGGGAGACAACTGTTGATGTCGAGGCCCCCGGCTGCGACTCCAAGGAGACGGGTTGGGAGACGGTGGAGAAATTAAAGAAGAGGATGGAGCGCAGGAAGAATCCTCCAGCCCGGAGGGGAATTGTATTAGACGGTAAATACCAGCCTAAGAGCAGTCTGACAAGAAATCGCTTTGCAGCTCTCTCAGAGGAAGACCTACCAGAAACCGCTGCCAAGGAGGATGAGTCTCGTAGTTCTGTCGATGCACAGGAGGTCGTGAGTGTAGTGAACCAAAAGGAGTCGAGGGGAAAGGATGAACCTCGCGGTAAGGAAACTCGAGGAACCGGAGAGAGATCAGCGCCATCGCAATTTAAAACCCTAGAGGACATGACGACTGAGGAATTAGACGAGCTGATGCAGAACGACCGGAAGACTTTACAGAACATCAAACTGAAAAGGGTGATGTTGGGAGATGACTCCCCAGGATGTGGAGCCGACACTTTGGAAGGCTTTCAAGACTCGGTTCGTAAAGAATGCCAACGTCTCCGAGATAAACAGCTGTATTTTCAGAACCATCTGCTTTTACTGGATTGTGAGCGAAGTAAGAGAATGGAGGAGGGGCTGAAAGAGAAGGAGGAGGGGAATCGGGGGATGGAGGTTGTAGAAGATGTCGTAGAAGATGCTACTCCCCCTCCTAATCAAGAGGCCTTAAGCCGTCAGCAGAAACACGATTACCCTCCCCCTTTCAAATTAGATCTGACATCAGAGGTGGAAGAGGCTTTGGCTTCCCCACTATCACCTAGTCGGGCCACACCTCCCGCACAGCAGGAGGGGGTGGATTCAATGGAGGTACAGGGAGGAGAGGGAGATGAGGCTGAACAGGAGGGATGCTCCCCGGAAGGCTCCGAAATTGTTTTCTTTGACGCGGAACCCTTCGTGGGGGAGATGGAGGTTTAGTAACATTGAACCATTTTGTAAATAAACCGGATTTTCCAACGTGATACACTACCTTTGTTTTGCTTTCTGGACTTTCTGGTAATTTGAATTTATTGTTCTGTGGTGGCTCTCTTCTCTATCTAATATGGACATTAGGTTGATTACCTGGAACTGTAGGGGCCTCCGCCAACCATCGAGGCGGGAGGATATTTTCTTCCACTTGAGAAGAACAAATGCTGACCTTTGCATTCTGCAGGAGACCAACATTTCTACGCCACGGGACCGCAGCTTGGCCCAACGAGCGTGGACTTGGGGCCCCTCAGTATGGTCGCTGACCGAAGGAACCTCCGGGGGATTAGCGATCCTCTTCTTCTCCTATTCAAAGTGGAAGGTTGGGAGGGTGGTAGAGGCCGTTCCTGGTCACCTGATGATTGTGGACCTTGACCTGCGGGATTCCAGCATGAAAACAATCGCTAAATATAGGTTATGCGCTGTTTACGCGCCGATCCGGAAGAGGGAAAGGCTGCCACTGTGGGAGATCCTAAAAGACCATACAGTGACGAACCGAACCCTCTTGGTGATGGGAGATTTTAACGTTCGTTCGGAGCAAGCGGATCGTATTGACCTCCGTAGGCCGCAGGCGTGGCAAAGTAAACCCTTGACGGTGGAGGAGAAGCTCCTCAGAACTTTTCTGATGGATGAGAAGTCACTGCAAGATTCTGCGCTTCATGTCCCCAACCGTCTAGATTACTTGCCTACCCATCATAGGGCGCTCTTCCATCGACGCCACGTCCTTCCGGTTGGATCCACGGCCACCTATTTTCACCCGCTGGCTATGAGTAGGCTTGATAGAATTTGGGTCCCTTCCTCGTTGAAGCCGCGTGATTGTGTCCTGATGGCCAACCCGTGGTCTGACCACGTTCTAGTGGAGGTGACGTTGGGAGTGCGGGATGACGGCGGCATGAGGCGAGGGAGACCTCGATGGATACTGCGGGACAAGGATGTCCAACTTTATGGACTACAGAGGGAGATCATCCTAGCCCTGGAGCTACGCCGGAGAGTGAAGGCAGCCACGGACCCGCTGCGTTGGTGGGACGGGACGAAGAAGTCCATTCGAAGTTTTTGCACCCGGGCCCGGAGGGCGGGGTTGACGAGAGAAGTGCGGGATTATCACCTTGCCGTGCAGAACATCTTAGCGACCCGCTGGAAGGTGGCGGCGGGGCTATCTCACGACGCTGTCAAGTATCGGAGAAGCCAGCAGGTGGTCAGGGACTACCGCAGACTTCAGCGCGAGAAGCGGACGGCTGACCGGATGGCCTCTTCCTCTGGTCCCATCATCAGGAGGGAGAGTGGGAGAAGGACCGTGTGTCGTCGGTTCATCAGGTGTTGCAGGGTCTGCGGATGCGGCCGGAGGAGGACGTGCGCCATTCGATTCCCGGGACTCTGTCGGTGATATCCGCCTTCTACGGTGATCTCTATGCCGCTCGAGAGCAAGATCATGGGCAGGACAACGAATCTTCGTACTTGGCCGACATTTTGGCGGGTCGCGAACCTTTAGATGAGATCGAGACTGATGGTCTACTACACCCCATCACGAAGGAGGAGGTCATCGATGCGTTGGCAGTAGGGAGGCGAACATCGACCCCCGGACCGGATGGACTGCCGTATGGGATGTATCGTGACCTGCAGGACTATTTCGTGCCCATCCTCGTCGAGGTCTTTAACTGTATCCTGAAGGATCGGAGGGTCCCGGGGAGTTTCCTGGAGGGCATCATGATTCTCCTGTATAAGACCGGGGATCCGACGCTGGTGACTAATTGGCGACCTTTGACTCTCAATAACATCGATTATAGGATCTTTACGAGAATCCTAAACACCAGACTGAAGGGGATTGCACACCTCGTAGTGGATCCGGGGCAGACCAGCGCTATCCCCCGTCGCAAAATGAGTCATACAGCTTGTCTCTTCCGCCAGATTTTCCAGACCGTCCAGGAGGAAGGGAGGAAACCATATCTGCTGCAACTCGATCAGCACAAAGCCTTCGATATGGTGGACCAGACCTACCTGTGGGAAGTTCTTCGCAAGCTCGGGATTCCGGAGCGGCTGGTGGCGGTCTTCCGGACCCTCTATACTGGGGCTCGCGTCTACCCTCATGCACGAGGAACCTCCGGCGCTCCTATTTCAGTGACCAGGGGAGTGAGACAGGGGTGTCCCTTGAGCCCTCTTTTATACGTGTTGTCGCTGGAACCGTTCCTTCGAGCGATCCGGAGGGACGTTGCCATCCAGGGATTGAAGCTGGAGAGCGCACTCGATGCCCGCGTTACGGCGGTGGCCCACGCAGATGACATCTACTGCTGGCTATCGGGTGAGCGGGATCTCAGTAGGCTTCGGGAACATCTGAGCGCGTACCAACGTGCTTCCGGAGCCCGAATCAACAGAGAAAAGAGTAAATTGTACACCCTGGACGGAGGATCGGAGACGATCCGAGTTCGTTCGTTGGACCCTGAGAGTACCGGATCGCGGGGAGGAGATGCCGACGCAGAGTCAGACCCGATGGACCGCGTAAAGATTCTGGGAGTGCTCTTCAGCCTGCGGACGGGAGGATGGCGCGAGAACTGGGAGGATTGGGGCCGGAAGGTGGAGGAGCGCCTTTTGAGGTGGAAGAGCTGGCGATTGAGTACGGCACAGAAGGTAACCTACTTCAACATCTACTGTATACCTGCCGGAAATTACCTCGCCGGAGTCTACCCGCCCACCGCAGATATCATAAAGGCGATTTCTACGAAATTGTATAGATGGGTCCTCGGAATGGCAACTTTTCCTCTTGCGAGGACGGTCGTGCAGAGACCTTGTGTCGAGGGGGGCTTGGCGCTCCTGGATATCGAGCTTTGGTTCCTCGCCAAGTTCCTCTCCTTCAACTGTGGGGCCATGTGCCGTCCGGCCGGACTCTTGGAAGATAGTGGTGGAACCTCGACAGAGTCGATGGCTCGTGAAGCCTTTCGGAGGACGTGGGCTGAGACCGTTTGGGGTCGGAGGTGGTGGGTCGACGGAGTGCGTATTCCCCGACTGACCCAGCGCATCAAGCGGACACTCCCGGATTTTGTGGCGGAGGTGGCGATCTCAATCCAGAGACGACGCATTTTAGCGGAGGAGGTTCGGAGGTCTCTCCGGCAGCACCCTGACTCTACGGGCCGTCTCTATTGGCACCTCTTCCGCAAATTTAAAGCTGAGCCGTACGACTGGGGGCGGAAGGGTAAAGCATCGCTTTCGGAATACCTACGTGATCAGGTCTTTCCAATTCCGACCTTTGCGGACAAGGCGATCCCTTTTGCGCTCCGGGACTTACGCTGGAGGGCGTATCATCAGATTCTCCACGTCGGCTCAAAGAAAAAGACGGTGAGGGATCGGGACCAGATGGTGTGTCGACGCCCGGATTGTACGGCTGGTAACGCTGCGGGGATCCTGGAGACCATCGAACACGTCCTGAAGACCTGTCTGCCCGCTCGACGGCTGTGGGGGATGGTCGGACGTACCCTGGGATGGCCGTACCTGAGTAGTCAGGATTGGGAGACCCTCGCCTCAGGTCTGGAGCCGGAAACTGGTTACGGTGCGCCGGGGGAACCGTGGCCTTGTCCTGAAGAACGTCGGACCCCACGGACGGGAATCACGGCGCTCCCCCGGAGATCTACGAGAAAACCACCCTGGGCGGTGGTCCGTCTCTTGAACCTTATCGTTATTCATACGATTCTTCGGGACCGCAGAGCTGAACTTCACTCGCGGACGGCTACACCTGCTCGAGCTTCGCTCCAGTGTGTCATGGACTATATACGGAAAGTAGTCTCTTGGGAGCGCCGGCATATGAAACCGGCCCCTTTCCGTAGTCGCTGGAAATGGTTCAATGAGGTTAACCCACCTGTACCTTGAGAGGTTCTTTCTTTCCCTTTGAAATTCATATCTGATTGTCCATGTTATCTACCGATAGTTGACTTTGCCGTCGACTGGTATTTTTACTTAACTTACTTAATTTATAAATGCTAGTTTTTCTTTACGTTGCTTTGTGATTTTACAAAACTTGTTAAGTGAACTGATTGACGTTATGTATCTCCTCATATAGAAACAGAACGGATTCGCTACCCTTCTAAGAGATACCAATGCTGTCGGGATTATTAAACAAGACAGAAGGGAGCTGTGGATCATAATGTTCTTTGCGACGCTGGCAGTTCTTTTTGTTACTGTTTTTGTGGGGATTTCCATTTATTTTTGGTGGGTATCTGGGAACCTTTGATTTTCTTCGGATCCTTTTAACTTTGTAACATACCTGGTTTGTCATGTTTATTGATATCGGAACTGTTATAAGTTGTATTTTGTAACTGGAGCAATTCCAATTTTTCAAGTCTTGTACCTTGTCTTCGGACATGCACGGATGTATTGAAATATGTATGCCTTTGGGCCCTGTTTTTTTATATTTCGTTGTATTGTATAGTATGCTTTGTTGTACTAATTGTTAAATCTTGTTTGTATTTGTACTTATATTTAGATAGTTTTGATCTTTGTATTTCACGAAATTTCATATATGTTCTTTAAATTTATGCTATACAACACACTGTAGAACCCACCTCAATTAGATCTACCTCACTGATATTACATAATTTTATATGTACAATTATTTAGGATGTGGATTTGTATGTTTTTAGGTAAAATTTTGTATGTACTTAGATATAGTTATATTATGTTATGGTGTTCCAAAGGTTATGGATTTGTATCGGTTTGTATTGTATTTGAAGTTATTTATGACTTTGTTGTGGTTATGTAGAAAGGTTAATTTTAAATAAAAAATCTATTTTCCTAAAAAAAAATCTATTTTCCTAACCCTAACCCTAACCCTAACCCTAACCCTAACCCTAACCCTAACCCTAACCCTAACCCTAACCCTAACCCTAATCCTAAGCCTAATCCTAAGCCTAATCCTAAGCCTAATCCTAAGCCTAATCCTAATCCTAATCCTAATCCTAATCCTAAGCCTAATCCTAAGCCTAATCCTAAGCCTAATCCTAATCCTAAGCCTAATCCTAATCCTAAGCCTAATCCTAATCCTAATCCTAAGCCTAATCCTAAGCCTAATCCTAATCCTAAGCCTAATCCTAAGCCTAATCCTAAGCCTAATCCTAAACCTAATCCTAATCCTAAGCCTAATCCTAAGCCTAATCCTAATCCTAAGCCTAATCCTAACTGTCTTCCTGGATAGACGTGGGTCAGAGGAGCTCCTTGATCGCATTCCTGTTTTTGTGAGTAAAACCTTAATTTTTCGCCGATTTGAATCGGGCCTTCACGAGGAGTCATTTACTGAAGTCCTCCCCCTCTACTGAGGGGGGTATGGAACCCCCCGGCTGGGGGGGCCCCCAAGAATCGCTAAAAGAAATCCCCATAGTTACTATGGAAAACGAAACTAGACTGCCAGGCCCATTACAAACAATGGAGCCTTTACCGCAACAGCTTTTACAATTGAATAAAGGGGAAAGACAAGGTTTGGGCACAGAATCTTTAAAAGTTAACCTGTCTGACGACGCCCACGAAGGTGGGGAAGCCCCCCTTTCCACTTTGAGTGATTTTTCTGATCAAGGACAAATGAAGGAATTTTCTGTTAAATCAGAGGACTCCCCTTTGGACTTGACTTTGATGACAACGTTATCTCAACAATTTTCTGAGCCCTTAGAAATTATGACACAGGTACCTGAAGATATTTTTCAGCCTACTGAGCCTTCTCAAGCTTGGCAGAATTCACCAGTGATTCCAATTATAACTAACAGAGGAAAGGCTTCTCTGCAAAGCGCAAGTTTAATTCAGGAGCAGAGTTGCACTTCAGGTTTTCTCACTGTAGAAGAATTAAACTCTGACTTTTCTAACGTTAGAACTGAAAAAGAAATGACGGCCTATGACAGACATTTAGAACAACAGATGGGCTTAGCAAAGTCACCTTTATCTAAGAGTCTATCTGTAAATGACCAAAATCAATCTCAACCTCGGTTTCACGCCAATTCTAACCAAGGGGTGAGAATTATACAGCAGGCGACTGACCATCCTTTGCCCACTCATGCTACAAAGGCTAATGTTGTCCCTAAAGAAAATATTGTGATTCATCCCACTCACACTCATGCTGGCGATTCACCTGTATTGGATCTGGACCTGACCTCTCGGCAGATAACAGTAACTGCTATAGGCACTGAGCCACAATCTGAGCCACAATCGGTGAACCCTATACCCACAAATATTCAACAGCACCAGGAGCTGTGTCAAACAGAGCATGAATTACATGTTAAAACCGTTCCAGGACAGGAAACTTTAACCCCAGAAAATTTAAAAAAGCAATTGAAATTAATTTCAGAGGCCTTAAGTAAAGCTCTGCAAGACCTGGTGTTATATAACACAAACATAAAAGATCTAGACATAGAAGTAGTGTCAGCCACCGATCCGATAGTGATACCCGATTTAACCAGGAAGCGGGAACGCCTAAAGCTCTTGGTAGGAATCACTGAAAATAAGGTGACACAACTAAATGCAGAAATGGATGTCTTGATTGAGAAATGTTGTCCACTTGGTATTGATGTCAGTACCTTAGTGTTGTTACCAGGTGACATCTCGACTTACTACGCTGTCCACAGTCAAGGAGTTTCAAAGATAGAGTCTTCTCCTGAAGACAGGCCGGCCAAGAAGAAGAAAAGATTAGATGCGCCACAGGATATGAAGATGACTGCCTTGGAAGGTGAGGCTGTTCCTTTATTAGATGAGTCTGATGATGAGAAGAGAGAAGCTGAAAGGACATCTGCGTTTGCTTCTGTTCCTTCTAAAAAGGGTGAGTCCACTATTTCCTATCGTTACACACTATCATCAGCTTCACGAGATGAATTGGCAGAGATGTTAAAAGGACGGTTAGAAGACATGGAGGGAGACTCGGAGGAAAACCCAGTCACAGAAAATGCGAGTGCTCCGGATATAACTGCACTTGTGACGCCACATAGGAGTTCTTTCTCCGGCTCTTTAGGTAATCGTAGGATGGCCAGAGAGACTCGATTGGCACATGAATGGTCCTTTTTTAAAACGGCCCCAATGTCAGACGGTTTTCATTTACTAGTTCCTCGAGAGTTGAAGCAAGTCGATATTGCAAAATTTTGGGCCTTTATATTGGCTCACTTAGGATTACCAGATGCACCTACTGTGTCAGTGTGCAAGAGAAGCCGAGATTACATCCTAGATCTGCTCACTGATTTTAAATCTGTTTTACTCCAATTTTTGATGGATAGAGGAGAAAGATCCCCTAAATATATGGATAGGGTGATCTATGCAAGATCCATCTCAATACAAGTAGTAGATCGGTTAGTTATCGGAAGAAAGGTCCGCACCTCCGTTGGTAATTACCCGGTCTGGTTAACGGAGCAGGGCATTACATCCATACTTACAGACATTGTGACTTCGTGGGACTCAGCAAAGCCTGAGCACGTAACAGACATCTACAATGACCCCGATCATAGGCGTTTTGAGTTTACTCCTCGGGAGTGGATGGACTGGTGTCTACAAGCCATCCATGTACTGAAAATTCGTGCTGACAGATTGAAGGAAGAAAAAAATTGGCTGTGGAAACAGCAAGTAGACAGACTCCAGGCCAGTGAGAATTTCCCTAAGGAACGCCCAATTAAAACAACCAAGCCGGTTAACACCAAAAGAGTTCAGAGGGCAATACTAACTGATTCTTTAAGAGGCGATTTTCAGAAACGGACTGAAGGAAACGACCCCAGGGCTCAGTTGACGTCATCGGATTCCGGTGGTGAGGAGACATACGGTTCGGGCGCGACCGACCAGAGGACAACTGGCTGCCAGAGGACGACTGATCGGGAGGAGCGGAGACTTCAGGAAGTGGAGATGGGAAGAGATGCTGACCCGATGGCGGCTGTATCTTCGAAGGCGGTATCCATGGATGTTAGAAGGGCCTTACAACTTTCCCAGGGGAACTCTGAATCGCAGAGTTCCCCGCAAATGGGTGAGGATCGAGGGTCGGTGCAGCGAGAGAACAGGCCGGGGCGGGTTTTAAAACCTCAAGGATCAAAGGGAGATTGCTTTCAGCACATTAGAGAGTCCAAAACCTATAGAGACAACATGCGTGGGAGTATTTCTGGCATAGAATCGTTGACCGATAGCGAGGAAGGTGGGAGGGATGAGGGGGATCTTGACCTTAACAGGGGAATTTGTGATTTACTTGTCTACAAAGGGAGGGAGGGTGATCTGAAGTTGAAGGGAGATGATCGAGGGGGAGATGAGATGGCTAAAGGGGGGGTTGCTAATGATAGGTTAACTTGGTTCAAAGATGTGCAAGGAGATAAATCGAGTTCCCAGATACTCGCTTCTCCCCGTTTTCTTCCTCCCATTATAGTGCCTCCTATTATGGTGCCTTCTCAACCTAAGTCTGTCTCGCCTGGAAACCAAACAAAAACCGCAGTGACTGTCGATCCCATGAAGGATGTTGGGACTGAGACAAGGACCACACCCAGTGCACAAGATGTGACAGTCCAGTCGGTACCAGAGTCCTATCCAGTGGAGATCGATCAGAGTATTCCAGGCTGGTCACTACTCCCACGTCGGAAGAGAGTCGAGAGGAGGAGGAGAGAAAGTCACATGGAACACTCTCCCGTGCGATCGGACGACGAGACAGATCTCGACAGGCTCGAGCAGTCTGTTGAGAATGCTATTTACGTGATCTCTCAGGAACTCCAAAAAGACTCCGATGATGTAAGTCAATCTGTCGAACTCTCTGGTCATACACCCAATGTGAACCTTTCCCCTGGAAGCCTTGTGACCCAGGGCAAAGGGCTGTCATCTGTATCTAACACTGACTTATCCATCGTTAATGTTGATTTACCACATGATAACTCTTTAAGCGTTGACATTCAGAGCAGCGTAGCGACAGGGCTTGAAAGGGCAGATTTATCTCAGGGAGAGGGAGAGGTAGCAGATCGAGATACTCATAAGGAGATCCTTACACATACCCATAAAAGACCTCGGACGTGTTCTTTATCCGAGATCACTAAGTCCTCTAAGAGACCCTTGGACGCGTCACTTTTAATGAGTACTAGATCTAGGACACCTCCGTTGTCGAGGGAAATCTCCCAGGTCGCCCGACTGCCGAAAGAGACCCAACCCCTAGTAAACCCCCTCCAGATGTAGAAACTATCGTTTCCACACCTGTAAGTGTTGCTATGGACCATCGCAACCTTCCCAAACAAGGTGAGAATCCCCCTGCACAACAGGCCACTCTTAAACCACTGTCTTATTCCCAAGCTTTGAGAGGGACCAGGCCGAGCCGAGAGAGTTCTGTGGGGAGAATGGGAAAGGAAAGAGAGAGACCTAGTACCGGTAGTAGGGGAACCACTGGGGATGGTAGGGACCCGCCCAGGAGAGTGCTTGATTACGAACGAGAGAGGAAAGAAGATGAACTGTTCTTGGAGGATTTTTTCACAGAATTTGGAGGTGAGGAAGATCAGGACCCTCGTCAACGTTATGTGCTACGTTTCAGATATAAAGGGTTAGACCCTTATAAACTTACCGAGGAGTACATGATAGGCACGTTGTTGTTCGACCGCTTGGGTATCCCCAGGGAAGATATCTTAGCCGTCATTATGCCTCCAGGTCTGAGAGAAACGGATGTTTGCCTAGTGTCGGAGAGGAAATATCAGAACACATGGGCTAGGATAAGGGATGCCATGAGATGTTCGACACATCTGTTTGAGGATTATGATATTATCCCTCTCTTCAGAGGGGAGTCTAGGGTATTAACCATTTCTTTCCGTACTACTAACATACCCGAGGAAGATGTGGAGCTCTGGCTCCAGCAATATTGTAAAATTCTGTTGCCACCACGCAAGCGCTTGAACCAATGGGGGGTGTGGGGTGGGGAGTATAAGGCTGTAATCTCCCTAAAAAGGGACGGGAGAAGTAACCTTCGTCACCTCCCCAAATATTTCTTCCTCGGGAACGACAGGGGAATAACGAGATACAGTGGTCAGCCCCCGGCCTGTTTTCAGTGCGGGGGATATGACCACATCCGTCAACACTGTACCACCCCCCTCTGTTCCCTATGTGGAAAGCGGGGACATATTTCTTCACACTGTACGACAGGGATAATCTGTAATCTATGTAACGCACAAGGACACACTTACCTCCTCTGTCCTAAAGCTCAGTACAATAGGGTTTTCCCTAGAGCATATGCCCGCTTTCGAGCATCCCATGTCGACCAACCAGAAGACGGCGCAACGACGAACAGGGAAGGACCGCTTTCGACTACTGTAAGTCTCCCATCTTCGCTTCGGAAACCGTCACAAGGCGATGCAGAGGAAGGTAACGATACCAGCCAGGAGTGGGAGCTTGTAAGGAAGAGCAAAGGAAAGTCACACAGAGGTAAGGTAATCCATGGGATCTACCAGTTGACTCGAGATTCGACATCTAATCGGTTTGCTGCACTGGAACCAGAGGGCTTGGAGCAGAACACGGAGACACAGGAAACCATGGAGATAACTGAACCGACCCAAGGGGGTCTGCCTGGGGAAAACCTCTCCCCTCGGAGAGCAGAGAAAAAATCTGAGAAGGACCAGAAGGCTGCGAAAGGAGAAGCAGATGTGAAGAAACCGAAGTTAAGCTATCAAACGATGGAGGATCTTACCTTGGAAGAGTTGGACGCGATGGTCCAGGCGACCAGAACGCAAGTGGAGGATTTGAAGCTGAAGCGGACGATGCTTGGTGACGACCCGAACATCTGTCAAGAAGAACCCCCGGAAACACTGGAGGAACCTGCGCGTAGCGAATGCGGACGCCTTCGTCGGAAACAGCTCTTCTTTCAAAACAAGATTCTTATTTTACACTGTGAACGAAGTAAAAGGAAAGAAGACAACAATGAAGAAAATAACACAGAGATGGAGACGGAAGGGGAGCAGAGGACAGAGTGCACAACAAGTCCGAATACTTCTGATCAACATATGATTCCTCCTAATCAAGAGGCTTTCGCAGAAAAGGAGCAATATCGATATCCTCCTCCTTTCAACTTACCTGAAACGCCGAGCATAGGAACGACTCCCAGTTGATCCCCCTCCCCAGCTAGGCCACACTCCCCGCCTTTTGGGAAGGGGTGGAAATAAGGTGTTCTTTTTTCATTCTTAGCAAGGTCTGTGAGGGACTGTTATAGTTTTAACCCGAGAGAGGGATGGTAAACTTAAGATTAAAATTTTAACCAGGGAAAACCAGACTGAGTTATAGGATTCCTAATCCCTTGCATTTATTTCACCTTTATTGTAGAATCGTGATGGACGTTCCTTTTACGGAAGGCAAGTCCCAAGGGAATCTAAACGAGAATTATGTTTTAACGCCATTAACGTGGGTCTCGCTGTAATTTTTATATTCGTAGGAACCCTCCTCTTTACAGTAATTTTCATTTACTTGGTATGGCTGTTGATATCGGGATCATAAGGGAATAAAGAAAGGTCTGGGGAACATAGCATTATACGGTCGATATTTTTTTCCACTAATTTCTTAGATTTATTGATTAGATTTATCTTTCTTTCTTTCTTTATTAGTTATAGGATAAACACATATACAACAATTTAGAAACTACCTCAATGGAATCTATCTCACCGACATTAATTGTGCTTCATGACAGTCCTTTGTTCTTTGGTCATTGTCCTTTGTTCTTTGGTCATTGTCTTAATTTTAATCTGATTTTGGTAAATCTGGTTTTGGTAACTCTTACTTATCTCATTTATCTTACTTATCTTATTTACCTCAGTTTACCCTTAGCTATTACATTATCACTTTAACGCTAATGCTTCTTTATAATTACTTAATTAATTATTTATAATTACTTAATTAATAATGATTACTCTGTTATAATTATTGTTTAGTTTTTTCCTCAGTCAGATCATTGATATGGTATTGACCTTTTTGTTCTTCTTCTTATACTTTGTAATTCTTGTAGTTAAACCTTGTTAAACCTTGTTACTTGATAAAGACATAAGCCTCTACAGAATTGCATACATGAAGCACAGTAAATATGTATATGATAAACTATGTATAAAATTATGTATAGAACTATGTATAAAAATATACGTAAAATTACGAAACAGTCATACTAAAGTAATAAGTCATTTTAAAGTTGGCTAAAGTTATTTAAAGTTCTTTAAAGTTATTTCAAGTTATGTGAAGATAGTTAGGGTTATCGCAAGTTATGTAAAGAGGGTTGAATTTATTCAAGGTATTTAGACTTATTTAAAGTTATTTAAGGTTATTCAAAGTTATTTAAAGTTATTCAAAGTCAATTTAAAGTTATGTAAAGGTCATGTTAAAGTTATTTTTGGAAATTTGAAGTGATATGAAGTTATGTACTGTATTTGGAAGTATTTTGTAATTCCTTATTGTTGGTTGTAGAAAGGTATGCTTTCAATAAAAATCTATTTTCCTAAAAATCTATTTTCCTAACCCTAACCCTAACCCTAACCCTAACCCTAACCCTAACCCTAAGCCTAACCCTAACCCTAAGCCTAACCCTAACCCTAACCCTAACCCTAACCCTAACCCTAACCCTAACCCTAACCCTAAGCCTAACCCTAAGCCTAACCCTAAGCCTAAGCCTAACCCTAAGCCTAACCCTAACCCTAAGCCTAACCCTAAGCCTAACCCTAAGCCTAACCCTAAGCCTAACCCTAACCCTAAGCCTAACCCTAAGCCTAACCCTAAGCCTAACCCTAAGCCTAACCCTAAGCCTAAGCCTAACCCTAAGCCTAACCCTAAGCCTAACCCTAAGCCTAACCCTAACCACGCCCGAGGGAGGACGTGTGCAGGAAGAGCTCCTGGTCACTGAGAGGTATTTAGGCTTTTTAAAGCCGTTTTTTGTCCGATTTTCACCAAATTTTCAGTGGGGGTACTTAGAAGAAGGTCCCCCCCACTGATCTAGTGGAAAATGGAACCCCCCCCTGTGGGGGGGTCCCCCCTAGAAGCAGAGGAAAATCGCCCCATTGAAGAGAATGGAAAGCGAAACCAAGTCCATTTTAAACAGAAAGGCTTGGAAAAACCTTTGAAAATAGCCCCAAAACAACTGGATTTGGAGGGGGGAAGCCCCCGTTTTTGGAGGGGGACCCAGGGGAAGGTTCAGGCACTGGCAGAGGGGCACCCTGACAGATCTCTGGAGACCCCAAATTATGGAAAGCCCCAGGAATTTCTTTTCAAAGAGCCAGAAAAAACGCCAGGGAAAACACAAGGAAAAATGCAATTTCTGGAGCCTGCAGCCCCTTCCCCTTTGGGAGAAGACCTTCCAGAGGGTCCCCAGAAGATGGTAGAGGATTACCCTGATGAAGCACAGAAGATCCTGATCATGGAAATGGTAGGAGACTTTGATTTTACCCCCTCTAAACTGTGCCAACCCTCTGAAGGACTGGGAATGGAGTTAAATGCAGGGGAAAAATTCTTAAGCACTGTGGGAATGGAGTTAAATGCAGGGAAAAAATTCTTAAGCACTGCAGGACCCTCTCCCCAAATTTCTGAAGACACCCAGACTTCTTCAGGGGCCCCTGAGGAATTCCTGGAGATCCAGACCTCCCCAGTGATCCCAGTTATAACAGGCAATTGTCTTAAAGAGTTGCATGACATTAAAAAAAGGGAAATAGGGGAGCAGCCTAATTTTATCCAGCTCCACAGCACCCAGCCACAAGCCATGCAGATACCTGGCAACCAGCAGGCATTGGAAGAACAATTTAAAATGCAACAAACAGTAACAACTTTTACTAAATTTGTCTGCACTCAATCTGGAATAATCACAAAAATCTCAGAAGCTGTAGAGACACAAGTTAAGACCCAGGTCAGGGCTAGAGACTATGAGAAGCACCTGGAGTTGGATATGGGCCTGGCCAAATCCCCTAGATCAAGAACCCCCTCCAAAGAGATGGAAGGAATGCAGTCTCATAGTCAAACGGTGCGTGTTGTTAAGAGAACACAGCTCCAGTTTTCTTCTGAGTCCAGATCATGCCAAGAACTGGGAGTCCAACAAAATACCATGATAGCAATGCGGGCTTCCATTGAGCCAGCAGAGACAGAGAATATTAAAGTAATGGAACAAGGGGCCCAACGGGAGAGTAAATGCAGTGAAGGTTTGAATACAGACTCTAAGCGGCAGGTGCAGCAGGAACAGCAGGCCCAACAGGCCCAGGAAACACAGGACAAGGAGCAGACACAGGAACAGTTGCAAGAGCAGGCACAAGAAATAAGAGAAGAAAATATAGAGGCCTTAAAAAACCAATTGAAATATCAGGTCAGAGACCTGAGTCAGACACTTGTAGAGGTGACTTCGTATAATGCTGCCATTAAAGAGCTGGACAATGCTGTGATGCACTGTGCGGACCCCTTGAGTATGCAATCTATGATAGTTAAAAGAGGGGAACTGTCTACTTTAGTGCAGAATTTAGAATCCAATATAGTATTGCTGCGCCAGTCAATAGACGATGTGATAGCAAAATTAACAGCTTTAAATGTTGACGTTGACAAATTAGTCTCTTTACCTGAGTATATTAAGAAAGACGGAGAAGACCAGACCCAGGACGTGGAAGGTGACCCAGAGGTGGTGGAGGAGGAGATCCAGTCGGAGGAAGAGGACACCGGTGACCACGGGATAAACCTGATGCAGGCGAAGGTCACTCCGCTGTTCCAAGAGGGATCGTCTCCAGAGGTGAAGCCTGCAAAACGTCAAAAGAGACAGAACGAAGAGGATGAGGCTGAAGAGACGATGGCACAGCTCGCAAAGAGTGACTCGGGTGAGTCTTTTCCAGCTTATCGTTATACACTGTCCTCAACCTCTCACGATGAACTAGTAGATATGTTACAGGGAAAGCTGGATGACACGGAGGATGATTCAGAAGATTTACCCACTCTTAAGGACCCACCGGGGCTTACTCTTAGGCGGAAATCTGCTAGTGACTCTCACGTGGGGCCTACAATAGGAACCCCGGGAAACCGCCGGATGGGCAGGGAGGCACGTTTAGCCATGGAGTGGGCGAGATGGAGAGTTTTACCGATGTCGGAAGGCTTGCAGTTGCTGGTCCCACAGGATCTGAAGCAGCTGGACCTAGCTAGATTTTGGGGTTTCATCCTCGCACATATAGGCCTACCAGATGTTCATACAGCAGCTCTTAATAAAAGAAGCAGAGATTATGTTTTGGATCTCTTGAGTGATTTTAAATCCACCCTCTTGAGTTTTCTCACAGACAGAGGGGAGAAGTCACCTGCCTTTATGGACAGGACGATCTATGCTAGAGCCCACTCTTTGACAGCGATAGATCGCCTAGTCATTGGACGCAGAGTGCGCACCTCCAAAGGAAACTACCCAGCGTGGCTGACGGAGCAGGGAATGACGGGCATGTTAAAAGATATTCTGCAGTCTTGGCAGTCCTTCACCCCAGGGCAAGTCACGGATTTATACGATGACCCGGAGCAGAGAAGGCGGGAGCTTACACCTCAGGAATGGATAGACTGGTGCCTGCAGGCGATCCACGTCTTAAAGGTCCGTACAGATAGATTGAAAGGAGAGAAGAATTGGCTCTGGAAAAAACAGATGACCAACACCGATACTGGCCAAGGCCAGAATCCGGCCAACCCTTCTCGTAGGCCGATACTTAGGAGTAAAGGGGGAAAAGTCCAAAAGGAGGTATTGACTGATTTCTTAGTAAGTCCGATGCAGGTCTCGCGGGATACTGTGAATCCAGAACCCCTGATGACATCTGGCTCAGAGGGTAGCAGACAACCGGGAAATCGGAGGCAGCGGAGAAGCGGAGGATCGATAGCGGAGCGGGATGCGGTGGCGGAGAAGGAGATCGGGACGACGGAGACTTCGAGGGCCTTACATATTCAGCAGGGGGACCCTGCGCCTCGGGGTTCCCCGCAATCCGGTGAGGACCGTGGCCTGTTACAGGAGCGAGACCTAGACCGGGACCACCCATCCGAGAGGAAGACATTGGAGTTTAAAGGGGAGGGAGGGACGGGTTCACAGAAAGCTTCACCCACTTATAGGGAACCGATGCACAGTGATATTTCCGGGGTAGAAACCCTCAGTGATAGTGATATGGAATATTGTGATGCATTAGAACCAAGTGAGGAAGAGGGAAAGGGAGCAGATGAAGTGGAGGAGAGGAATAGACGAAAGCAGGAACGAGATCAGAGGGTGGAGGGAGAAGGAGGGGAGGTCTGAATAGTAGGGGGAGGGAGATGTTAACACACTTTAGGGCTTTAGTACCTCCAGTACTGGCTCCCCCCGTTTTCTTGCATCAACAGTTTCAACTTCGAAACCTGTTCCTGACCTGCCGGAGGACGGTCCTACGGAAGGAGATACGGAAATGGAAGCCGGCCAAACAGAGGGGCGACAGGTGACTCTGTCTGATGGAAAGGAGACTGAGACTTTGGGGACTGGGACCTTCGGGACTGAGAACCTCGAGACTGAGACGAGGACTACCGAGCATCTACAGTCGTACTCTGTGCCCCCGCTGTTAACCCCACTTCCTCAACGAGTGGGAGGGAAGACGGCCCGACTTAAATCCGTGACTAAGGCTGCGACGGAGATTTCAACGGAGGACTCTCTGCCGTCTGAACCTGTCGACCGGCAGACCGCCTTGGGATCCGAGGACACAACTCTTGCTGTAAGTCAAAATGTAGAGCCCCCTGCGACTACACAATCTGTAAACCTTTCCCCGGGAAGCCCTGCGCTCTCGGGCAAAGGGCTCCTTTCGAACCCTGAACGTCTTACACCGCGACACTGGTCGCTGGAGTACAGTAAAGAGGACCTCCTATTTGTGAAGGTTTTAGAGGAGGGGGAAAAAAGAGCGATAAGAGAGGGAGGGGAGGAGCAGATGCAAATACAAACACAAGAACAGCAACAGGCACAAGCACAGTTACAGCGACAGGAACAAACCCAGTCACAGTCACAGGGGCAATCACGGAAAAGATCTAGGGCCCTTTCCCTTCCCGATATTTCAGACCCCACTAAGGGAGTCCCAGAGATACTGCAAGCACCACACGCGGTGGTTAGGAAAAGGGGTCCGATCGAAGATAGGGGAGTGCCACAGAGTGACGTTAGGACCAAAATTCCACCGGATAGGTCAACCTCGGCCGACGATAGCACTAGGGTGGAGAAGGGAGCTTCGCTTGGGAAGAATCCGGCCCCGAGTAAAGATCTACGTATTGAACCGGGAACGACAGAAAGAGTCGTGGGAGGAACACGGCCCCCGTCCCTTTCCTATTCGCAGATACTTAGAGGGGGAGATCTACTCAGGGAGGAACCAGAGGTAGAGAAGATGGCGAAAGAGCGGAAAGGGGGTTTAGAGACCGAGGGGGAGGCACGGACAGGGATGCGAGGGATATTCCACGAAGGGTTTTTGATTATGAACAGGAAAGACGAGAGGATGAGATCCTTTTGGAGGATTTTTTTGCAGAGAAGGGAGAGGCGGAAGACCACGACCCGAGGCAGAGATACGTCATCAGGTTTAGATACAAGGGTTTAGAAGGGAAGAAGCTGACTGAGGATTACATGGTGGGTACCCTGTTATTGAATTACTTGGGAATCCCTAAGGAAGACATATTGGCGGTAATTATGCCCCCCGGTCTCAGAGAGACAGATGTGTGTTTACAATCAGAGAGAGCCTACCAGAGGACGTGGGCGAGGATTAGGTATGGCGTTAGACACACGAGTGAAATACTGGAAGAATACGATATTATCCCATTGTTCAGAGGGGAATCTAGAGTACTCACCGTCTCATTTCGGACGACTAATATACCGGAAGAGGATGTAGAGAGGTGGCTCCAGAGGTATTGTAAGATCCTCATGCCCCCGCGGAAAAGACTGAACCAATGGGGTGTTTGGAGCGGGGAATATAAGGCGGTGATTTCTCTACACAGAGACAGTAGGAGTAACCTGCGCCATTTGCCCAAATATTTCTTTCTCGGTGGGGATAGGGGTATAACACGATACAGTGGTCAACCCCCAGCGTGTTTTCAATGTGGGGGATATGATCATATCAGACAACATTGTGCCACCCCCCTGTGTTCTTCCTGTGGGAAGCATGGACATACCGCTGTGGGTTGTAGAGTGGGAATCGTGTGTAATCTATGTGACAAACAGGGACACACGTATCTGCTCTGCCCAAAAGCCTATTATAACTGGAGCTTTCCGAGAGCATACGAGCGGGCTAAGGCCTCACATTCCCATTCTGCGGAGGGAGAAACAGAGGAAAGGGAAGAACCTACTACCCCATCCAGCCCCACACAGGCATCCCCATCGACCCGACTCGAACATGTGGCAGAGGAGGGTGAGAGTGGAGAGAAGGGATGGACGCAAGTGGGGAAGAATAAGAAGAGGCTTCAAGGGGGACGGGTGGTCCAGGGAGTCTACCGACCCACACGGGACGCGACATCGACAGCAAAGAATAATCGCTTTGCCCTATTGGAAAATGTGGACACAGAAGGGAACACAGAGGAGAGGTCCATGGAGGTGGAGGAAACTGATAAGTCAGAGTCAGAAGAGGGCAGGAGGAAAGTGGAAAAGGGACAGAAGGCGGGAGGAAAGAAGGAGAAAGGAAAGGAGGGGAGAAGAACGGCAGAAGATAGAAAACAGGAGAAAGTTTCTACTAAATTGAATTTCCAGACGCTAGACACCTTGACGTTGTCGGAACTGGACATCTTGATCGGGGATACAAGGAAGGTCATCGAAGAGGTACTATTGAAGAGGATCATGCTAGGAGATGATCCGGATGATTGCCGAGAGGAACCCCCGGCATCTATGGAGGAACCGGCCCGCAGCGCCTGTCGACACCTGCGTAAGAAACTACACTTCCTTCGGAATAAGATGACCATAATCTCCTGTGAAAGAGACAAAAGAAGCGATGAACAAAGTGAGCAACAACAAGCTATGGAATACCAGGAGAAAGGAGAAGAAGAGGAGGTAAGAGAGACTGAAGATGGCAAAGCGGGAGGAATGGACACTACGGAAGGTGAGGAAGTTATGCAAACATCTGAGGAGAGTGTGGAGGGTCAGACCCTCCCTCCCAATCAGGAATCATTCCTTGCCCAACAGCAACGGGAACAGCAATTGGCTCCACAATTACAAGAGGAGCGTCGTGAGCAACAGAAACACCATTATCCACCTCCAGTTAACCTTCTGGTTACTGGAGACGAACCCATCGGCGGTTCCATGATTTGTAAGGCCACACCTCTTGGTACTCGAGAGGGGTGGAGGAAAAGGATAATGCAGAAGGAGTGGAGGAAAGACGGAAGGAGATGCAGGAGGAGGTCGAGAGGAAAGATAAAGCACTGAAGGAAACGCCACGGATAGAGGACACATAGATAACAGCCGGAATATTTTTTCGGGAACATCCCTTTGGATCCTATCCTTTCCTGATTAACATGGAAATAAATATCGTCACATGGAATTGTAGAGGTCTTCGCCAGATGGGACGAAGAGAGGATATCCTTTTTCATCTGAGTAAATTGAAAGCGGACTTTGTGATTCTACAGGAGACCAACATTGCCAACCCGCGGGAACGCAGCCATGCACAGAGAGCGTGGACCTGGGGTCCTTCGATCTGGTCATTGGCGACGGAAGGAGTAGGGGGATTAGCAGTGCTCCTAAACTCCGTATCTAAATGTATAGTTCATAAAGTGATTGAAGCTATCCCGGGCCATTTGTTGATAATGGACTTTGACGCACAAGCTACCGCAACTAAACCGAAAGGACGATACAGGTTGTGCGCTCTTTACGCCCCGGTTCACAGGCAGCGGAGGAAAGCAGGGTGGGAAGCCCTGCGGGATTACGTGGGGACAGATAGAGCGCTGATTGTGGCCGGTGACTTCAACATTCGATCTGAACAATCGGATCGGATTGATCTGAGAAAACCTCAGGAGTGGCAAAACAAGCCCCTGACGGTGGAGGAAAGATTGCTCAGGAGTTTTCTACAGGAAACCCATCTATTGCAGGACTCGGCGCTCCATGTTCTCAATGAGATGGATTATCTGCCAACCCACCACAGGGCAGCCTTTCAGAAGAATTTCACCTGTCCCACGGGCGCGATGGCGACGTACTACCATCCCTTTACTGCCAGTCGTCTGGATAGGATATGGATCCCGCATTTTACAATGTCGCAGCGCTGTCTCTTATTGGCCAATCCGTGGTTTGACCACGTCATGTTCCACCTGACCTTGGCCGTGGGGGACGTGCGGGACCATCAGCGGATGCGACCTCGTTGGATTTTGCGGGATAGGGACGTGGTGGCTCACAGACTCGAAGCCGAGGTGATTCTGGCGATCGAGATGTGTAAGAGAGCGAGAGGGGGAGCTGACCCTGCGACATGGTGGGACAACCTGAAGCGTACCATCAGACGTTTTTGTGTCAGAGCGAAGCGCAGCAATGCGACGAGGGAGCTTAGAGACTATCACGCCGCGATCCAGAACACCCTGACGACGAAGTGGCGGATGGCAAAGGGTCTTTCTTACGATGAGACGAGGTACCGGAAGAGTCAGCAGACCATCTCGACCTACCAGCAGATGCAGAGAGAGAAGAGGCGGGCGAGTCAGATGGCCAGGAGCACCGGTCCGGTACTTAGGAAAGGAGAATGGGAGAAGGACAGGATACCGGCAAACCACCAGAAATTGATGGGTCTGAGAACACGACCCGATGAAGAAACACACCACACGACGTCCGGGATAATGGACACCGTCTCGTCCTTCTACACACACCTCTATGCCGCGAGAACGGAGAGACCGGCTGAGGAGTTGACAGAGATGTACCTGGGAGGACGGAGGATCCATAGAGCGGACTTTGAAGAAGAGGAACTGCGAAAGGTGTTGGGCCCGATAACGGAGAAGGAGATCGCGGAAGCCCTGGCGGTAGGCAGACGATCCTCGACGCCGGGACCCGACGGGATCCCGTACGGCCTATACAGAGACCTGAAGAACTATTTTGTCCCTATCTTTGTGGAGGTGTTCAATTACATCTGGACGACAAAACAGGTGGGGAGGAGTTTTTTGCAAGGAGTCATGATCCTCTTGTATAAAAATGGAGATCCAACATTAGTTACTAATTGGCGTCCCATAACACTCACCAACGTAGACTATCGGATCTTTGCTAGAATTTTAAACTCCAGACTCAAACGGGTCGCCCACAGGATGGTATCCCCCGGACAGACCAGTGCGATCCCGGGGAGGAGGATGATCCACGCGACGTGCCTCTTCCGTCAGATTTTTCAGGCCATACGTGAGGAGAGGAAAGAGCAATGGCTCCTACAGTTGGATCAGCACAAAGCTTTCGATAGGGTGGATCACGATTACCTATGGGCAGTGCTGGATCGACAGGGCGTACCCGAACCGATGATCGAGATGTTTCGCACGCTCTACCGGGGAGCGACCGTCTCGCCCTACGTCAGGGGAACGATAGGGCCATCTGTCGCGGTGACGAGGGGCGTACGCCAAGGCTGCCCCCTCAGCCCCCTCCTCTATGTCCTCACTCTGGAACCCTTTCTCCGAGCTATCAGGACTGACGGAAACATCCAAGGACTGCGGATGGCGGGAGTCGACGGCTCAAGAATCACGGTAACGGCACATGCCGATGATACTTACCTATGGTTGAAGGACGGGGAGGACCTTCGGAGAGCACGACACCATCTGTGGGTCTATGAGAAGATTTCTGGGGCGAAGGTTAATGAGGAGAAGAGCAAGCTCTATGTCATGGATGGAGCGACGGCAGATATCCGGGTGCGACCTATGAAGGGATCCGCCGGGGAGGAGGAGGAGAAAGCCAGTCTCGAACCTGTAAAAGAGATTAAGATCTTTGGGATTTATTTTTTCCTGGAGGAAAAGGGATGGCGAAAGAACTGGGATATCTGGCAAGGCAAGGTGGAGGAACGGCTTCAGCGCTGGAAACACTGGCGATTGGCGACAGGACAGAAGGCCCGGTATTTCAACACCTACTGTGTTCCGACGGCAAACTACCTAGCGGGAGTATACCCGCCCCCAGCACCGGTCATAAAGGCGATAGTGAAGAAGATCTATCAGTGGATCTTGGGGATGGCAACTTTTCCTCTGGCGAGGATCGTCACCCAGAGAAAAGAGTGCGACGGTGGATTAGGACTACTGGATCTTGGCCTCTGGTTCCTAGTCAAATTCCTCCACCTGAATTGCGGACAAATGGAGAACACCCGAAGGACACCTCGCGAACCCACGAGTGCCGAAGGAGAATCTGTGGCATGGAGAGCTTTCGAGGCCAATTGGAGAACCACACCCTGGGGCCGGAGATGGTGGGAGGAAAATCATCCGATCCCACGTCTGACACGGAGGATGAAGGACCCCCTTCCTGACTTTGTGGTCGAGGCGACCCTCTCCATACAGAAGTACAAGATTATGGCGGGAGAGGTACGGGCGGCGATCCAACGTTCCGCTTCGATGGGGAACCTCTATTGGCATCTGTTTGGACAACTGAAGGCGAAACCGTACGATGAGGGGAGAAAGTTTAAAACCACACTTTCGGAATACCTCCGAGTGCAATCTTTCCCCATCCCGACATTTGTGGATAAAACTATTCCGTACATGCTACGGGATCTCCGGTGGAGGGCCTATCATCAGATCCTTTACGTGGGAGCGAAGAAGATCACGGGGACGGGACGACAACAGCAAGGCTGTCAGCGTCCAGGATGCATCGGAGTGACCACACCGGAGACGATCGAACATGCGCTGAAGACGTGTATCCCGGTGAAGCGTCTATGGAAGGCCGTGACCCGAGCGCTCCGGTGGCCCTACCTAGCAGAGCAGGACTGGGAGACGATCGTTTCGGGTCTGGAACCAGAAGTGGGTTACGGCCTGCCGGGACAACCGTGGCCGCCGACCCCAGACGTACCCCAAGTTACACCTCGGAACCCCTCTAGTGCTATTACACAAAAAATCCAAAACGTTCAAGATGCCCAGGACATTCCAATCGGTACCCAACCACCTCGTTCTACGACGACACGGAGCCCACCTTGGCCGTTGATTCGACTGGTAAATTTGATTGTTGTCCACACCATCTTTAGGGACCGCAGGACTGAAGCCCACTTAAAAACTGCAGTTTCCATCCGGAGCAGCATTGCGTACATCCTAGGCTATCTAGCAAAGATTAAAACATGGGAACAGAGACATACGAAACCATTGCCCTTCAGTAACCGGTGGAGGTGGTTCCGAGAAATAAACCCCCCAGTTCCATGAGTTGATATCATATAACATAATATAACATATAAGAAATAAAGTACTTCATATATTCATACCCGATAGTCTGTTAGCTTGATAGAAGGGTGAAACGGAATACATTTGAAATCTGAAATTCGAATTTGAATATTTCTATTATTATTTATATGATTTAGAATAATTGAATAATTGGTATTATTTGTATTATTTGTATTATATGTATGATCTGTATTTATTATTTCTGTATCTATGATAGCTGTAATTTTTAGTATATGACGAGTGATATTTTGATATTCCATTGCAATTTGAAGTTTATGGAAATATTGTATGTATGGAAATATTGTACTTATAACATTTATCGTCTTTATTGTATTTAATGTATTTATAGTATTTATAGTATTAATAGTATTAATAGTATTTATATCAATTTCTATGTAATGTAGCATGGAAATATGGTATTGTACGGTGATATAAGGTGATTTGTTATGTAATTTTAAGTTTGAATTTGAAGTTGGAAGTTGGAAATTTAAATGTTAAAGTTTGATTGTTCTGTATTGACTTAATAGTTTGTATGTAGAATGGTTTAATTTTAATAAAAAATCTATTTTCCTAAAAAAAAAAAAAAAATCTATTTTCCTAACCCTAACCCTAACCCTAACCCTAACCCTAACCCTAACCCTAACCCGAACCCTAACCCGAACCCGAAACGGAACCCGAACCCGAACCCGAACCCGAACCCGAACCCGAACCCAACCCGAACCTGAACCCGAACCCGAACCCGAACCCGAACCCTAACCCTAACCCTAACCCGAACCCGAACCCTAACCCGAACCCGAACCCGAACCCGAACCCTAACCCGAACCCTAACCCGAACCCTAACCCTAACCCTAACCCTAACCCTAACCCTAACCCTAACCCTAACCCTGGGGCCGGAGATGGTGGGAGGAAGATCGTCCGATCCCACGTCTGACACGGAGGATGAAGGACCCCCTTCCTGACTTTGTGGTCGAGGCGACCCTCTCCATACAGAAGTACAAGATTATGGCGGGAGAGGTACGGGCGGCGATCCAACGTTCCGCTTCGATGGGGAACCTCTATTGGCATCTGTTTGGACAACTGAAGGCGAAACCGTACGATGAGGGGAGAAAGTTTAAAACCACACTTTCGGAATACCTCCGAGTGCAATCTTTCCCCATCCCGACATTTGTGGATAAAACTATTCCGTACATGCTACGGGATCTCCGGTGGAGGGCCTATCATCAGATCCTTTACGTGGGAGCGAAGAAGATCACGGGGACGGGACGACAACAGCAAGGCTGTCAGCGTCCAGGATGCATCGGAGTGACCACACCGGAGACGATCGAACATGCGCTGAAGACGTGTATCCCGGTGAAGCGTCTATGGAAGGCCGTGACCCGAGCGCTCCGGTGGCCCTACCTAGCAGAGCAGGACTGGGAGACGATCGTTTCGGGTCTGGAACCAGAAGTGGGTTACGGCCTGCCGGGACAACCATGGCCGCCGACCCCAGACGTACCCCAAGTTACACCTCGGAACCCCTCTAGTGCTATTACACAAAAAATCCAAAACGTTCAAGATGCCCAGGACATTCCAATCGGTACCCAACCACCTCGTTCTACGACAACACGGAGCCCACCTTGGCCGTTGATTCGACTGGTAAATTTGATTGTTGTCCACACCATCTTTAGGGACCGCAAGACTGAAGCCCACTTAAAAACTGCAGTTTCCATCCGGAGCAGCATTGCGTACATCCTAGGCTAACTAGCAAAGATTAAAACATGGGAACAGAGACATACGAAACCATTGCCCTTCAGTAACCGGTGGAGGTGGTTCCGAGAAATAAACCCCCCAGTTCCATGAGTTGATATCATATAACATAATATAACATATAAGAAATAAAGTACTTCATATATTCATACCCGATAGTCTGTTAGCTTGATAGAAGGGTGAAACGGAATACATTTGAAATCTGAAATTCGAATTTGAATATTTCTATTATTATTTATATGATTTAGAATAATTGAATAATTGGTATTATTTGTATTATTTGTATTATTAGTATTATTTGTATTATATGTATGATCTGTATTTATTATTTCTGTATCTATGATAGCTGTAATTTTTAGTATATGACGAGTAATATTTTGATATTCCATTGCAATTTGAAGTGTATGGAAATATTGTATGTATGGAAATATTGTACTTATAACATTTATCACCTTTATTGTATTTAATGTATTTATAGTATTTATAGTATTAATAGTATTAATAGTATTTATATCAATTTCTATGTAATGTAGCATGGAAATATGGTATTGTACGGTGATATAAGGTGATTTGTTATGTAGTTTTAAGTTTGAATTTGAAGTTGGAAGTTGGAAATTTAAATGTTAAAGTTTGATTGTTCTGTATTGACGTAATAGTTTGTATGTAGAATGGTTTAATTTTAATAAAAAATCTATTTTCCTAAAAAATCTATTTTCCTAACCCTAACCCTAACCCTAACCCTAACCCTAACGCTAACCCTAACGCTAACCCTAACGCTAACCCTAACGCTAACCCTAACGCTAACCCTAACCCTAACGCTAACCCTAACCCTAACCCTAACCCTAACCCTAACGCTAACCCTAACGCTAACCCTAACGCTAACCCTAACGCTAACCCTAACCCTAACCCTAACCCTAACCCTAACCCTAACCCTAACCCTAACCCTAACCCTAACGCTAACCCTAACGCTAACCCTAACGCTAACCCTAACCCTAACGCTAACCCTAACGCTAACCCTAACGCTAACCCTAACGCTAACCCTAACGCTAACCCTAACGCTAACCCTAACGCTAACCCTAACCCTAACGCTAACCCTAACCACGCCCAGGACTGGTCGTGTTTGAAAGAGGCTCCGCTTTTCTTCTAGTTTTTTTGCTCTAAAATTATCGTTTTTTGGAATTTTGCCATCCGGATTTTGATAGGGAGTTGTTGGGGACAGTCTCCCCCATCGACTACATAATTATGGAGCCCCCCCCGGCCGGGGGGGACTCAGAAATTGAGATCGAAAAATCGTCCATTGACTCCAATGCGAATAACACAGCAAGCCAGATCTCATTGCAAAATAGTGGGAGCTGCTTTCACTCTTCAGTGAGCCTGTTGGAGACTTTAGAGCCTGAAGTAACGGCGTTTCAAGAGGAAAGGCGACCAGCAACCCCCCCAGAGATGGATGGTGACTCTGCTATACAACCCCTGAAGTCCTCGGCTGAGGAGAAGGTAAGCCCTTTTTCTTTAATTATGGAAGGGGCCCCTTCAGTAATGGTGACACTGGTAGACCCAACAGGGGAAGAGTGTGACCCTAGGAAAGAGATGGCCCAGGTCCCAGAAGAACTTTTTCAAACCCCTGTGGACAATTTTTCAGTTTTTACGGCGTCACAGACTTTTACAATGTCTCCTACCATTCCAATTGTTGATTTTAAAATTAAACCTGAAGGCTCCAGTGATGTGGTTAGAGGAGATCATGATTATTCTAAAACTGCAAGAATTCAACAGCAGATCGTAGATGATCAAGTGGTGGGTGGAGAGATGGAGCCTGCCAGTAACATTGGTAATGTTATTAGTGAAGATTTAGAGGCTGAAAGAAGACTAAAATGTTATGAACGTCATCTAGAGATTGAAATGGAGCTGGCGAAGTCGCCGCTGTCAAGGAGAACCGAGTCTGGGCAATACAGTGAGAAATCTGAGCACCCTCGGTACCTTTTGAATTTAGGGCAGACAGTGGCATTCCAACCACTGGTAGATGAAACTGGGCCTGGATTGCTGGGTAGTCAATTTGACAGTGATAAGGCCCTCCATACCTCTCAATACTCAAAGCAAGAGGCGATTTTTGAACTGAATGAGTACAAATCCCAGTTACGGAAGGCTTCTGAAATGCTGAGTATATCTCTACAACAATTGGCTTCTTATACTGTGAATATCCGTGACTTGGATTTGTCCATTGCTACCTCCACTGACCCTCTCCAAGTGGAAAGGCTTTGTCTTAAAAGAGACGAATTGAAAGTCTCCGTGGAGTCTATAGAGCTTGAAGTATCTCGTCTTAATATGACCATGGAAGATCTTGGGCAGAAGTTGACTTTTTCTAATGTTGATATTAGTGAGTTAGTCTCCCTACCAGATCAACAGAAGCACCCTTTGGATGAGGCCGTGAACAAGGAAGAAGAGGGACCTCTTTCTTCAGGTACTTTGCAATCTTCACCAGAAGTTCGCCCTGCCAAACGACCAAGGAAACGATGTGAAGTGTCGGAATCTGTGGAACCCTCTCTAGAGCAACAAGGCGAACGGATCCTCTGCCAACCGATGATGGTGGCTGACCCAGAGGTGAGTGATACGGCTCCCACCTACCGATACTCTCTGTCTTCAGCATCTAGAGAAGAATTGGCAGACATGTTGCGTGGTAAGCTCGGAGCTGAGGACGAAGAAATCTTAGTTGACCGGCCACAGACTATACAGATTGTGGGCACCGATCCAAAAGTTGTCGAGAGTATTGCTAAGGGATCTGTCCGTGACACCCCAGGGAGTCGACGGATCGGTAGGGAGGTACGTTTAGCCCGTGAATGGGCAGAGTATAAGACCCTTCCCATGTCTGAGGGCTTTCGGCTTCTCGTACCGCAGGAACTTAAACAGCTCGACTTAGCTAAGTTTTGGGCCTTTATGTTGGCTCACATGGGCCTGCCGGATGTCCTTACAATGGCCTTAGACAAGAGAAGCAGAGATTTTATGTTGGACTTATTGATTGAAGTGAAACCGGCTTTGTTACACTTCTTAACGAATAGAGGAGAGAAAGCCCCGAATTATATGGATAGAGTCATATACGCCCGTACAATTTCCTTAGCTGTCGTAGACCGCCTAATTATTGGACGGAAAGTGCGTACGTCGGCGGGGAATTACCCTGTTTGGCTCACGGAACAGGGAATGATAGACCTTCTGAAAGAAATACTTCATTCCTGGGAGGGAGTAGAGGAAACCCTAATAACTGACATTTTTGATGATCCGGAAAAGTGGAAGAGAGAATTGACTCCTCAGGAATGGTCCGGATGGTGTCTGCAAGCCATCCATGTATTGAGGATTAGATCGGACAGATTGAAGGGAGAGAAGTATTGGCTATGGAAGCAACACATAGCCGTAACCGATCAGGAACGAGATAACCCCAAGGGCACCCGTATTAAGGTCACTAGGACCGGGAGGTCGAAAGTTGATGAACATAAGACCCCGGCTGACTTTTTGTCAAGTTTTTCACAGGAGGAGAGGACGGTTACTGGATCCCAATCGGGGGCCAAATCCAGGAGGGAGAAGAAGAGGAACCAGGAGACGGTGGCGATGCAGGTTCGGGAACCTCGGAAGGAGGAAGCTGAGACCGCGGACCAGGAAGGAGTAGACTCGTGCCGGACGCCGAGGACGGCATCTGATGATCTGAAGGCCTTTTTTCATCGACAGGGGGACTCCGGTCACGGTTGTCCCCCGCAAACCGGTGAGGAAGATCGATCGGCGTGGCGGGAACCAGAGCGGAGACAATTAGAGCCCCCTTGCCGTCCTTTAGTGGCAGATGAGCGAAAGGGACCCCAATGGGATAGTGGGAAGGGCTCCTATAGGGACTTCCTGGGGAGCGACCTATCGGGCATAGATTCTCTGAGCTATAGCGAAGATGAGCCTGATAGAGAGAGGGAGTCTAGCGAACTCGAGGAGGATCCCCGAGTGGACCCTAGAAAACGAAATCTTAAGCTGATGGGGAAGGGTGATGTTGAGAAGCGAGGGGAAGGAGGAGGGATTAGAAAGTCAGGATTGTTACCTTGGTTTAGGGATGTGGATGCCCCGGTACTGGCCTCTCCCCGTTTTGTCCCTCCCATACCAGTGTATACAGAATCTACCTCGCGTGCAGCTGATCTCCCATCGGCAGCGATCAGCGTGGCGGATGGCGGAGAGAGAGTGGAGACGGAGGCGGCGGTTGCGGTTGCGGTGCTAGAGACAGTCATGGAAACTGGATCGGAGACTCTGACTTGCACGGACACTGTTCAGGTCTATGACCTTACTCGTGACTCGCCTCCCCTTCTTTCCCCCCTGCTTCCTCCGCTTCCACGGCGTACCGCAACGAGGGAGGGAGGGAAGAGAAGACAGACTCAGGTCCACTTTGAAGAGATAGAGACATTGCCGACGGACCCTGAAGCGAGAGGTGCTACCCGCCCTGCAGAACCTGAGACCGTCGTGAGTCCGCTTGGTATTAATGCTGTACTTATTAAAGATTCTCCTCCTCCCCCTGGGAGTCTGGAACACCAGGGCGACGAGTCCCAGACCACACCGTTACCTGGGGAGGGAGTCTTGGCGAACGATTTGCTTTCTGCACAGGGTGGGTCGGTTGACCTTATTGAGGGACGGGGCGAAGAGGTAATGGCGGTGGATCGGAGCAGACAGGTTCAGAAACGACCCAGGTGTTCGTCCCTTGTGGAAAGTAGAGAGGGATTGACCGCTGATCTGAAAGCGAGGGCAACCCCCGAATTGGTAGGGAACCGGGGAGGGGAGAGAAAGATTTTACCTTTGATGTCAGGGGTAGGATTGACCGAGGTCTTGCAGAACTCTCCCAAAGAGGCTACAGCTGATGTCAAGAATGTGCAGGGCTCTTCACTGGCAAAGACAGAAACCACTAGTGATGCCGAACGCTCCCCGGAACTTGGGGAGCACTCTGTGCAGCGCCCTTCTTTAATGAGGGACACCTCAAAGCCTTTATCTTATTCTCAAGCGTTGAGGGGGTTCGGATGATAGAGCAAGACGTTGGAGGTAAACGGGGAACGGAGGGGGCGAGGAGGGGAGCACCTTCTGGGGAATCGAGGGAACTCCCTCGCAGAACCTTCGATTTTGAAAAGGATAGAAAGGAAGACGAAGTCTTCCTTGAGGAATTCTTCGAAGAACTAGGGGAGGAGGAGGGACAAGATCCACGTCAACGATACGTTTTAAGATTCCGCTATAAGGGTCTTGACACGTACAAACTGACAGAAGAGTATATGGTTGGGTCCCTTCTCTTGGGAAATCTGGCCATCCCGAAGGGTGACATCCTAGCTGTGATTATGCCTCCAGGGTTGAGGGAAACTGACGTTTGCTTGGTATCCGAGAGAGCTTATCAACGCGTCTGGAGCAGGATTAGGGAGACCCTACGACTCACTCCTGAGCTTTTCGACGACTATGATGTCATCCCTCTTTTCCGAGGCGAGTCTAGGGTCCTAACGATTTCCTTTAGGACTACTAATATCCCGGAGGCAGATGTGGAACTGTGGTTGTCTCGACAGTGCAAGATTCTGATGTCGCCCCGGAAGCGACTTAACGAGTGGGGCGTTTGGGGAGGTGAATACAAGGCGGTGATCTCGCTTCACAGAGACACCAGGAGTAATTTGAAGCACCTCCCCAAGTACTTCTTCCTGGGTAATGACCGGGGAGTTACCCGTTACAGTGGACAGCCCCCAGCTTGTTTCCAGTGTGGAGGTTATGATCACATTAGACAGCACTGCACTTCGCCCCTCTGTGCCTGCTGCGGGAAAAGGGGCCACAACTCGACCCATTGTTCTGTGGGGATCGTATGTAACTTATGTGATCGGCAGGGGCATACTTATTTGTTGTGTCCGTACGCCTATTATAACATGCAGTTTCCTAGGGCCTATGACAGATTTAAAGCCGCGCACCAACACTCGAGAGAGGAGGGATCGGGAAGGGCAAGAGACCCGGACTTTCCGGAGGCGACGCTGCCATCTGAGAGATCGACCCCGGCTAGGGCAACTGGCGACACTGTGACACCTGGGGACGGGTCGACGGATGTAGGCTGGGAACGAGTGGAGAAAATGAAAAAGAAAATTGAGAAGAAGAAGAAGACTTCGATCCAGAGAGGAATTGTGTTGGACGGCAAGTACCGACCAAAGAACGACTCCACGAGGACTGACTCCACGAGGAACCGATTTGCGGCGCTCGCGGAAGAAGAATCTTCGGGAGGAGATTCCGCCGGGGATAGACCTTGCGATCTCGGTGATGAAGAAGCACCTGTACCAAAGGTAGGCCGTAAAGAGAGGAATCGCGATTCGGACGTTCGGGGAGCTGGAGAGGGGCCGGTGACGCCTCGTCTCAGGACGCTGGAGGACCTTACGATTCAAGAGTTGGACGAATCGATGCGGAAGGATCGGGAAACCTTGGAAAACATTAAGCTGAGGAGAGTTATGTTGGGGGATGATTCCCTGGACCGTGTTACCGGCTCTTTGGAGGGCTTTCAAGAGCCGGTCCGCGAAGAGTGCCGACGACTCCGGGACAAACAGCTCTACTTTCAGAACCGGCTCCTGCTCCTGGATTGCGAACGGGGGAAGAGGATGGAGGAGGACCCTAGGGAAGAAGGAGGCGCGGATGAGAGGATAGGAGATGATGACACACCCCCTCCTAACCAAGAAGTTTTGGCCCGTCAACGCCTACAGGATTACCCCCTCCGTTTAAACTAGATGCTTCGATGTCGGGGGAGACCGCGGTCTCCTCGGAAACTGCTAGTCAGGCCACACCTCCGGTACAACAGGAGGGGGTGGATTTAATGGAAGTGCGGGGTGGAGAGGGCGACGAGGCAGAGACGGAAGAAGGTTCCGTGGGAGACTCAGAGATAGTGTTCTTTGACGCGGAGGCTTTTGCCGGGGAGATGGACGTGCAGTAACTGTGATTCCTACTGTATATCAGTTAGTTAAATTGGTAAAATAAATAACTCGTTCTTGATATTTGATTATGGAACTTACAGTAGTCACGTGGAATTGTAGAGGCCTACGCCAACCATCACGGCGAGAGGATATTTTTTTCCATCTACGGCGGACAAACGCCGACTTCTGTGTATTACAAGAGACCAACATCTCTACTCCACGCGATCGTAGTCTTGCGCAACGAGCCTGGACCTGGGGCCCCTCAGTGTGGTCTCTAGCTGACGGAGGGGCGGGAGGATTGGCGGTCCTTTTCTTCTCGTCCACAGAGTGGAAAGTGGTGAAGGTAATCGAAGCCGTTCCTGGGCGGCTGATGGTGATGGACTTGGATCGGCGGGACCCCCGGGGAACAACACTGGCTCGATACAGGCTTTGTGCGGTGTACGCACTGACTCAGAAAAAACAGAGACTTCCTTTGTGGGAAATCTTGAAAGACCACTCGACGACAAATCGCGCTCTACTGGTGGTAGGCGACTTCAACGTTCGCTCGGAGCAGTCCGATCGCATTGATCTGCGGAAGCCGCAAGCGTGGCAGGACAAACCCTTGTCGGTAGAGGAGAAGCTCTTGCGATCCTTTTTGATGGACACTAAGCTACTGCGGGACGCGGCGCTCCACGCCACCAACCGCCTTGACTACATGCCGACTCACCATCGATCGGCCTTCGGTCGCCACCACGCTCTCCCGACGGGAGCTACTGCGACCTACTTTCACCCTCTGTCTACGAGTAGGTTGGATAGGGCGTGGGCTCCACTCACGTTACACCCGCGTGACTGCGTTTTGATGGCTAACCCGTGGTCCGACCACGTGCTACTGACAGTGACGTGGAGCGTGAGGGAGGATGGAGGTGTGGGGCGGGGCAGACCGCAATGGATTTTGCGCGATAGAGACTATCAACTCTATAGGCTACAGGCGGAGGTCATCATGGTGCTGGAACAGCGTCGGAACTTGAAGAACGCCTTGGATTTGTTGGAGTGGTGGGACGGCACGAAGAAGGCCATCCGAAATCACTGTATCCGTGCTCGGAGAGCGGGCCTGGCCAGGGAGATACGGGACTACCATCTTGCTGTGCAGAACATCTTGGCGACCCGCTGGAAGGCAGCGGCGGGACTCCCTCACGACGTGGCCAAATACCGGAGGAGTCAACAGGCAGTGAAGGACTATCGGAAGCTTCAGCGTGACAGGAGGAAGATTGATCGCACCGCGTCTTCTTCCGGTCCTATCATTCGAAGAGGAGAGTGGGAGAAAGATCGAGCGCCTTCGGCCCATCAGACTCTACAGGGCTTGCGGATGCGGTCGGAAGATGAGGTCCAGCACTCGACTCTCGGGACCCTGTCGGTGATCGCGTCCTTCTACGGCGACCTCTATACCGCTGGCAAAGGTGGTTCTCGGAAAGCAAGAGTAGACGCAGACACCTTCCTGACCGACACCTTGGGGAGGCGGGAGTTACTGGACGAGGCGGAGAGCGGAGGCCTTTTGCGACCGGTCACGAAGGAGGAGGTGACGGAAGCCTTGGCGATCGGAAGATGGACTTCGACCCCCGGGCCCGACGGCCTATCGTACGGACTGTACCGAGATCTGAGTGACTACTTTCTTCCCATCCTCGTCGAAGTGTTCAACTGCATCCTGAGGGAACAGAGAGTGGGAGAGAGTTTCTTGGAGGGTGTTATGATCCTCCTGTACAAGGCCGGGGATTCGACGCTAGTGTCGAACTGGCGGCCCCTGACCTTGAACAACATCGACTATAGGATCTTCACTAGGATCTTGAACACTAGGCTCAAGGGAGTTGCGCACCTCGTCGTAGATCCGGGACAGACTAGCGCTGTCCCCGGCCGCTGGATGAGCCACACGGCTTGTCTGTTCCGCCAAATCCTTCAGGCCGTCGGAGAGGATGGGAGGAAACCGTATCTGTTGCAACTCGACCAGCGCAAGGCTTTTGATATGGTGGACCATACCTACCTGTGGGATGTTTTGTGGCGACACGGGATCCCGGAGCGATTGGTGGCCGTTATCCGAACCCTCTATTCGGGAGCCCGTGTTTACCCTTATGTCCGCGGCACCTCGGGCGCTCCTATCCCGGTGACCAGGGGGGTGAGGCAGGGATGCCCTCTGAGCCCCCTGCTCTACGTTCTGTCGCTGGAGCCTTTCCTGAGAGCGGTGCGGATGGACGTCGCGATCCGGGGGCTGCGGCTGAAGACGGCCGTCGACGCCCGCATTACATCGCTTGCCCACGCGGATGATGTTTATTGCTGGTTGGCGGACGAGTTGGACCTCCATAGGGTGAGGACTCACTTGAGTGCGTACCAGGGGGCCTCTGGCGCCCGAATCAACGAGGAAAAGAGCAAGCTTTTCGCACTCGACGGAGTTGCCGCTACGATCCGGTTGTGTCCGCTGGGGCTCCGGGAAGTCGAGGCGCGAGACGGGGATGCTGCGGAAGTCTCGAAACCGCTGGAACACGTAAAGATCCTGGGTGTTTTCTTCAGCCTCCAGCCGGGAGGATGGCGGAAGAATTGGGAGGAATGGGGTCGTAAGGCAGAAGAGCGGTTATCGAGGTGGAAGAGCTGGCGCCTGAGCACAGCGCAGAAGGTGGCGTTCTTCAATGTGTACTGCATCCCGGCCGGGAACTACCTCGCGGGGATCTATCCACCCACCGCGGACGTCGCCAAGACGATCTCCACGGGGCTTTACCGGTGGGTGCTTGGCATGTCGACTTTTCCCCTCGCGAGGACGGTGGTGCAGAGACCCTGCGTGGAAGGAGGCTTGGCGCTCCTGGACGTAGAACTGTGGTTCCTCGCCAAATTTCTTTCCTTTAACTGTGGAGGCGTGAGTCGGCGGGACGGGCCCTCGGAGGATCGCGACGGAAACGCGACGGAGGCGGTGGTCCGGGAGACCTTCCGGCGGACGTGGAGCGAGACCGCCTGGGGCCGGAGATGGTGGGTCAACGGCCAGCGGATCCCCCGACTCACTGGGCGTATCAAGAGGGAGCTCCCGGATTTTGTGGCGGAGGCGGCGGTCATTATTCAGAGGCGACGCATCTCGGCGGAGGAGATTCGGAGATCTTCCCGGCAACACCCCGACTCGGCGGGGCGTCTTTACTGGCATCTTTTCCGCAAGTTCAAAGCCGAGCCGTACGACCACGGGAGACGGGGAAAATTGTCACTGTCGGAGTATCTCCGCGATCAGATCTTCCCGGCTCCGACCTTTGTGGATAAGATGATCCCCTACGCTCTTCGGGACCTACGCTGGAGAGCGTACCATCAGATCCTCCACGTGGGGTCGAAGAAGAAGACGACGACGGACCGAGATCGGATGATCTGCCGACGGCCGGACTGCCTGAGATCGGTGGTCGGGGGAGAGTTAGAGACGGTCGAACACATCCTGAAGACCTGTCTGCCTGTATGGCGCCTCTGGAGGACGGTGGCGCGAGCCTTGGGCTGGCCCTTCCTGAGCGCTCAACATTGGGAAACCCTCGCCTCGGGCCTTGAGCCGGAATCGGGATACGGGACACCCGGGGAGTCCTGGCCCCGTCCTGACGGACCTCGGACCCCACGGACAACCGGGCCTGTGTCTTCTCGGAGGCTTGCGCGAAATCCGCCTTGGGCGGTGGTCCGACTTCTGAATCTCATCGTCATTCACACGATCTTTCGAGACCGGAGAACCGAGCTACACTCACACACGGCCGTGCCGGTTCGAGTCTCTCTCCAGTACCTGGTGGAATACGTGAGGAGGGTGGTGACTTGGGAGCGGCGACACACGAAGCCGGCCTCCTTTCGTAGTCGTTGGCGGTGGTTTAGTGAGGTTAATCCCCCGGTGCCCTGAGGGTCGTGGGCCTTACGCTGTCTTTGGGTTTTTCTGGAGATCTGTACCGGGCCCCTCCCCTTCTTCGCCTGTTCCTCTGTGAGAGTGAGTTGGGTCTTGGGCCTTGGATCCTTCTACCCTCTTTATTCAGCCATTGTGATTTAATGAGCGATTCACGAGCACATGATTGTTATCATCATTATCATCATTATCATTATTGTTATTATTTTCAGAAACAAAACGGATTCGTTACCCTGCTCAGAGATACCGCTGCTGTCGAGATCTCTAGGCAAGCCAGGAGGGAGCTCTGGACTATTATGGTTTTGGCCGGCTTTGCAGTAATTTTTGTAACTGTCTTTGTGGGACTTTCCATTTACTTTTGGTGGGTGTCTGGGAACTTTTGATTTATAAGGTGTTCTTCCCGGGAAAACTCTGTTTGTGTGGGATTCGTTGTTGAGAAGTTTGCTCCTCTCAGTTTCCTTTGTAACTCGTAACGCAGTTGGTCAAATTCTAAGCTTTAAGCCTTGTCCTTGGACATGTTTTAGATGGGGACGATGGGAACCTCTGTATTTCAAGTTATCTTTACACCTGTAGCCCCATATTGGAATTTGTAATTTGTAATTTGTAATTTGTAATTTGTATTGGGAATGGGTTGGATGGGAAAAAGTTTTTTTTTTTTTACACTGTTAAGATGTTATAATGATACGGTGTTAGGATATTGAGTTATTAGGATGTTGAGAGATTAAAACTGTGAACCGGGTACAAATTATGTTACATTAAGTTGCGAGCTATCGTTATGAGAGATGAGATTTATATGTATATGTCTTTATTTCTTACGCTGTACAACCTTGATCGTGATCTACCTCACTGACATTGTACATGTACTTTTCATCTTGATAGCTTTGTATTTGTAATTTTATTTTGTTGTATTGTATTTGGAATTCTATTAGTATTTCTGTATTTGGAACTTTCACTGTGTATTTGTATTTAAAATCTTGGTTTTGTATTTTGTATTTGACACCTTCGTTCAGTGCTTTGTATTTGGAACTTTGATGTTGAATTTTGATTATCTCTGTATTCGCAGTTTACTGTTTTAATTCGGAATTTGTAACAATTTGTTGTTATGTAGAAAGGTTTATCTTAAATAAAATCTATTTTCCTAAAAAAAAAAAAAAAACTATTTTCCTAACCCTAACCCTAACCCTAACCCTAACCCTAACCCTAACCCTAACCCTAACCCTAACCCTAACCCTAACCCTAACCACGCCCGAGGGTGGACGTGTGCAGGAAGAGCTCCTGGTCACTGAGAGGTATTTAGGCTTTTTAAAGCCGTTTTTTGTCCGATTTTCACCAAATTTTCAGTGGGGGTACTTAGAAGAAGGTCCCCCCCACTGATCTAGTGGAAAATGGAACCCCCCTGTGGGAGGGTCCCCCTAGAAGCAGAGGAAAATCGCCCCATTGAAGAGAATGGAAAGCGAAACCAAGTCCATTTTAAACAGAAAGGCTTGGAAAAACCTTTGAAAATAGCCCCAAAACAACTGGATTTGGAGGGGGGAAGCCCCTGTTTTTGGAGGGGGGACCCAGGGGAAGGTTCAGGCACTGGCAGAGGGGCACCCTGACAGATCTCTGGAGACCCCAAATTATGGAAAGCCCCAGGAATTTCTTTTCAAAGAGCCAGAAAAAACGCCAGGGAAAACACAAGGAAAAATGCAATTTCTGGAGCCTGCAGCCCCTTCCCCTTTGGGAGAAGACCTTCCAGAGGGTCCCCAGAAGATGGTAGAGGATTACCCTGATGAAGCACAGAAGATCCTGACCACGGAAATGGTAGGAGACTTTGATTTTACCCCCTCTAAACTGTGCCAACCCTCTGAAGGACTGGGAATGGAGTTAAATGCAGGGGGGAAATTCTTAAGCACTGTGGGAATGGAGTTAAATGCAGGGAAAAAATTCTTAAGCACTGCAGGACCCTCTCCCCAAATTTCTGAAGACACCCAGACTTCTTCAGGGGCCCCTGAGGAATTCCTGGAGATCCAGACCTCCCCAGTGATCCCAGTTATAACAGGCAATTGTCTTAAAGAGTTGCATGACATTAAAAAAAGGGAAATAGGGGAGCAGCCTAATTTTATCCAGCTCCACAGCACCCAGCCACAAGCCATGCAGATACCTGGCAATCAGCAGGCATTGGAAGAACAATTTAAAATGCAACAAACAGTAACAACTTTTACTAAATTTGTCTGCACTCAATCTGGAATAATCACAAAAATCTCAGAAGCTGTAGAGACACAAGTTAAGACCCAGGTCAGGGCCAGAGACTATGAGAAGCACCTGGAGTTGGATATGGGCCTGGCCAAATCCCCTAGATCAAGAACCCCTCCAAAGAGATGGAAGGAATGCGGTCTCATAGTCAAACGGTGCGTGTTGTTAAGAGAACACAGCTCCAGTTTTCTTCTGAGTCCAGATCATGCCAAGAACTGGGAGTCCAACAAAATACCATGATAGCAATGCGGGCCTCCATTGAGCCAGCAGAGACAGAGAATATTAAAGTAATGGAACAAGGGGCCCAACAGGAGAGTAAATGCAGTGAAGGTTTGAATACAGACTCTAAGCGGCAGGTGCAGCAGGAACAGCAGGCCCAACAGGCCCAGGAAACACAGGACAAGGAGCAGACACAGGAACAGTTGCAAGAGCAGGCACAAGAAATAAGAGAAGAAAATATAGAGGCCTTAAAAAACCAATTGAAATATCAGGTCAGAGACCTGAGTCAGACACTTGTAGAGGTGACTTCGTTTAATGCTGCCATTAAAGAGTTGGACAATGCTGTGATGCACTGTGCGGACCCCTTGAGTATGCAATCTATGATAGTTAAAAGAGGGGAACTGTCTACTTTAGTGCAGAATTTAGAATCCAATATAGTATTGCTGCGCCAGTCAATAGACGATGTGATAGCAAAATTAACAGCTTTAAATGTTGACGTTGACAAATTAGTCTCTTTACCTGAGTATATTAAGAAAGACGGAGAAGACCAGACTCAGGACGTGGAAGGTGACCCAGAGGTGGTGGAGGAGGAGATCCAGTCGGAGGAAGAGGACACCGGTGACCACGGGATAAACCTGATGCAGGCGAAGGTCACTCCGCTGTTCCAAGAGGGATCGTCTCCAGAGGTGAAGCCTGCAAAACGTCAAAAGAGACAGAACGAAGAGGATGAGGCTGAAGAGACGATGGCACAGCTCGCAAAGAGTGACTCGGGTGAGTCTTTTCCAGCTTATCGTTATACACTGTCCTCAACCTCTCACGATGAACTAGTAGATATGTTACAGGGAAAGCTGGATGACACGGAGGATGATTCAGAAGATTTACCCACTCTTAAGGACCCACCGGGGCTTACTCTTAGGCGGAAATCTGCTAGTGACTCTCACGTGGGGCCTACAATAGGAACCCCGGGAAACCGCCGGATGGGCAGGGAGGCACGTTTAGCCATGGAGTGGGCGAGATGGAGAGTTTTACCGATGTCGGAAGGCTTGCAGTTGCTGGTCCCACAGGATCTGAAGCAGCTGGACCTAGCTAGATTTTGGGGTTTCATCCTCGCACATATAGGCCTACCAGACGTTCATACAGCAGCTCTTAATAAAAGAAGCAGAGATTATGTTTTGGATCTCTTGAGTGATTTTAAATCCACCCTCTTGAGTTTTCTCACAGACAGAGGGGAGAAGTCACCTGCCTTTATGGACAGGACGATCTATGCTAGAGCCCACTCTTTGACAGCGATAGATCGCCTAGTCATTGGACGCAGAGTGCGCACCTCCAAAGGAAACTACCCAGTGTGGCTGACGGAGCAGGGAATGACGGGCATCTTAAAAGATATTCTGCAGTCTTGGCAGTCCTTCACCCCAGGGCAAGTCACGGATTTATAAGATGACCCGGAGCAGAGAAGGCGGGAGCTTACACCTCAGGAATGGATGGACTGGTGCCTGCAGGCGATCCACGTCTTAAAGGTCCGTACAGATAGATTGAAAGGAGAGAAGAATTGGCTCTGGAAAAAACAGATGACCGACACCGATACTGGCCAAGGCCAGAATCCGGCCAACCCTTCTTCTAGGCCGATACTTAGGAGTAAAGGGGGAAAAGTCCAAAAGGAGGTATTGACTGATTTCTTAGTAAGTCCGATGCAGGTCTCGCGGGATACTGTGAATCCAGAACCCCTGATGACATCTGGCTCAGAGGGTAGCAGACAACCGGGAAATCGGAGGCAGCGGAGAAGCGGAGGATCGATAGCGGAGCGGGATGCGGTGGCGGAGAAGGAGATCCGGACGACGGAGACTTCGAGGGCCTTACATATTCAGCAGGGGGACCCTGCGCCTCGGGGTTCCCCGCAATCCGGTGAGGACCGTGGCCTGTTCCAGGAGCGAGACCTAGACTGGGACCACCCATCCGAGAGGAAGACATTGGAGTCTAAAGGGGAGGGAGGGACGGGTTCACAGAAAGCTTCACCCACTTATAGGGAACCGATGCACAGTGATATTTCCGGGGTAGAAACCCTCAGTGATAGTGATATGGAATATTGTGATGCATTAGAACCAAGTGAGGAAGAGGGAAAGGGAGCAGATGAAGTGGAGGAGAGGAATAGAGGAAAGCAGGAACGAGATCAGAGGGTGGAGGGAGAAGGAGGGGGAGGTCTGAATAGTAGGGGGAGGGAGATGTTAACACACTTTAGGGCTTTAGTACCTCCAGTACTGGCTCCCCCCCGTTTTCTTGCACCAACAGTTTCAACTTCGAAACCTGTTCCTGACCTGCCGGAGGACGGTCCTACGGAAGAAGATACGGAAATGGAAGCCGGCCAAACAGAGGGGCGACAGGTGACTCTGTCTGATGGAAAGGAGACTGAGACTTTGGGGACTGGGACCTTCGGGACTGAGAACCTCGAGACTGAGACGAGGACTACCGAGCATCTACAGTCGTACTCTGTGCCCCCGCTGTTAACCCCACTTCCTCAACGAGTGGGAGGGAAGACGGCCCGACTTAAATCCTTGACTAAGGCTGCGACGGAGATTTCAACGGAGGACTCTCTGCCGTCTGAACCTGTCGACCAGCAGACTGCCTTGGGATCCGAGGACACAACTGTCGCTGTAAGTCAAAATGTAGAGCCCCCTGCGACTACACAATCTGTAAACCTTTCCCCGGGAAGCCCTGCGCTCCCGGGCAAAGGGCTCCTTTCGAACCCTGAACGTCTTACACCGCGACGCTGGTCGCTGGAGTACAGTAAAGAGGACCTCCTCTTTCTGAAGGTTTTAGAGGAGGGGGAAAAAAGAGCGATAAGAGAGGGAGGGGAGGAGCAGATGCAAATACAAACACAGCAACAGCAACAGGCACAAGCACAGTTACAGCTACAGGAACAAACCCAGTCACAGTCACAGGGGCAATCACGGAAAAGATCTAGGGCCCTTTCCCTTCCCGATATTTCAGACCCCACTAAGGGAGTCCCAGAGATACTGCAAGCACCACACGCGGTGGTTAGGAAAAGGGGTCCGATCGAAGATAGGGGAGTGCCACAGAGTGATGCTAGGACCAAAATTCCAATGGATAGGTCAACCTCGGCCGACGATAGCACTAGGGTGGAGAAGGGAGCTTCGCTTGGGAAGAATCCGGCCCCGAGTAAAGATCTACGTATTGAACCGGGAACGACAGAAAGAGTCATGGGAGGAACACGGCCCCCGTCCCTTTCCTATTCGCAGATACTTAGAGGGGGGAGATCTACTCAGGGAGGAACCAGAGGTAGAGAAGATGGCGAAAGAGCGGAAAGGGGGTTTAGAGACCGAGGGGGAGGCACGGACAGGGATGCGAGGGATATTCCACGAAGGGTTTTTGATTATGAACAGGAAAGACGAGAGGATGAGATCCTTTTGGAGGATTTTTTTGCAGAGAAGGGAGAGGCGGAAGACCACGACCCGAGGCAGAGATACGTCATCAGGTTTAGATACAAGGGTTTAGAAGGGAAGAAGCTGACTGAGGATTACATGGTGGGTACCCTGTTATTGAATTACTTGGGAATCCCTAAGGAAGACATATTGGCGGTAATTATGCCCCCGGTCTCAGAGAGACAGATGTGTGTTTACAATCAGAGAGAGCCTACCAGAGGACGTGGGCGAGGATTAGGTATGGCGTTAGACACACGAGTGAAATACTGGAAGAATACGATATTATCCCATTGTTCAGAGGGGAATCTAGAGTACTCACCGTCTCATTTCGGACGACTAATATACCGGAAGAGGATGTAGAGAGGTGGCTCCAGAGGTATGGTAAGATCCTCATGCCCCCGCGGAAAAGACTGAACCAATGGGGTGTTTGGAGCGGGGAATATAAGGCGGTGATTTCTCTACACAGAGACAGTAGGAGTAACCTGCGCCATTTGCCCAAATATTTTTTTCTCGGTGGGGATAGGGGTATAACATGATACAGTGGTCAACCCCCAGCGTGTTTTCAATGTGGGGGATATGATCATATCAGACAACATTGTGCCACCCCCCTGTGTTCTTCCTGCGGGAAGCATGGACATACCGCTGTGGGTTGTAGAGTGGGAATCGTGTGTAATCTATGTGACACCCAGGGACACACGTATCTGCTCTGCCCAAAAGCCTATTATAACTGGAGCTTTCCGAGAGCATACGAGCGGGCTAAGGCCTCACATTCCCATTCTGCGGAGGGAGAAACAGAGGAAAGGGAAGAACCTACTACCCCATCCAGCCCCACACAGGCATCCCCATCGACCCGACTCGAACATGTGGCAGAGGAGGGTGAGAGTGGAGAGAAGGGATGGACGCAAGTGGGGAAGAATAAGAAGAGGCTTCAAGGGGGATGGGTGGTCCAGGGAGTCTACCGACCCACACGGGACGCGACATCGACAGCAAAGAATAATCGCTTTGCCCTATTGGAAAATGTGGACACAGAAGGGAACACAGAGGAGAGGTCCATGGAGGTGGAGGAAACTGATAAGTCAGAGTCGGAAGAGGGCAGGAGGAAAGTGGAAAAGGGACAGAAGGCGGGAGGAAAGAAGGAGAAAGGAAAGGAGGGGAGAAGAACGGCAGAAGATAGAAAACAGGAGAAAGTTTCTACTAAATTGAATTTCCAGACGCTAGACACCTTGACGTTGTCGGAACTGGACATCTTGATCGGGGATACAAGGAAGGTCATCGAAGAGGTACTATTGAAGAGGATCATGCTAGGAGATGATCCGGATGATTGCCGAGAGGAACCCCCGGCATCTATGGAGGAACCGGCCCGCAGCGCCTGTCGACACCTGCGTAAGAAACTACACTTCCTTCGGAATAAGATGACCATAATCTCCTGTGAAAGAGACAAAAGAAGCGATGAACAAAGTGAGCAACAACAAGCTATGGAATACCAGGAGAAAGGAGAAGAAGAGGAGGTAAGAGAGACTGAAGATGGCAAAGCGGGAGGAATGGACACTACGGAAGGTGAGGAAGTTATGCAAACATCTGAGGAGAGTGTGGAGGGTCAGACCCTCCCTCCCAATCAGGAATCATTCCTTGCCCAACAGCAACGGGAACAGCAATTGGCTCGACAATTACAAGAGGAGCGTCGTGAGCAACAGAAACACCATTATCCACCTCCAGTTAACCTTCTGGTTACCGGAGACGAACCCATCGGCGGTTCCATGATTTGTAAGGCCACACCTCTTGGTACTCGAGAGGGGGTGGAGGAAAAGGATAATGCAGAAGGAGTGGAGGAAAGACGGAAGGAGATGCAGGAGGAGGTCGAGAGGAAAGATAAAGCATTGAAGGAAACGCCACGGATAGAGGACACATAGATAACAGCCGGAATATTTTTTCGGGAACATCCCTTTGGATCCTATCCTTTCCTGATTAACATGGAAATAAATATCGTCACATGGAATTGTAGAGGTCTTCGCCAGACGGGACGAAGAGAGGATATCCTTTTTCATCTGAGTAAATTGAAAGCGGACTTTGTGATTCTACAGGAGACCAACATTGCCAACCCGCGGGAACGCAGCCATGCACAGAGAGCGTGGACCTGGGGTCCTTCGATCTGGTCATTGGCGACGGAAGGAGTAGGGGGATTAGCAGTGCTCCTAAACTCCGTATCTAAATGTATAGTTCATAAAGTGATTGAAGCTATCCCGGGCCATTTGTTGATAATGGACTTTGACGCACAAGCTACCGCAACTAAACCGAAAGGACGATACAGGTTGTGCGCTCTTTACGCCCCGGTTCACAGGCAGCGGAGGAAAGCAGTGTGGGAAGCCCTGCGGGATTACGTGGGGACAGATAGAGCGCTGATTGTGGCCGGTGACTTCAACATTCGATCTGAACAATCGGATCGGATTGATCTGAGGAAACATCAGGAGTGGCAAAACAAGCCCCTGACGGTGGAGGAAAGATTGCTCAGGAGTTTTCTACAGGAAACCCATCTATTGCAGGACTCGGCGCTCCATGTTCTCAATGAGATGGATTATCTGCCAACCCACCACAGGGCAGCCTTTCAGAAGAATTTCACCTGTCCCACGGGCGCGATGGCGACGTACTACCATCCCTTTACTGCCAGTCGTCTGGATAGGATATGGATCCCGCATTTTACAATGTCGCAGCGCTGTCTCTTATTGGCCAATCCGTGGTCTGACCACGTCATGTTCCACCTGACCTTGGCCGTGGGGGACGTGCGGGACCATCAGCGGATGCGACCTCGTTGGATTTTGCGGGATAGGGACGTGGTGGCTCACAGACTCGAAGCCGAGGTGATTCTGGCGATCGAGATGTGTAAGCGAGCGAGAGGGGGAGCTGACCCTGCGACATGGTGGGACAACCTGAAGCGTACCATCAGACGTTTTTGTGTCAGAGCGAAGCGCAGCAATGCGACGAGGGAGCTTAGAGACTATCACGCCGCGATCCAGAACACCCTGACGACGAAGTGGCGGATGGCAAAGGGTCTTTCTTACGATGAGACGAGGTACCGGAAGAGTCAGCAGACCATCTCGACCTACCAGCGGATGCAGAGAGAGAAGAGGCGGGCGAGTCAGATGGCCAGGAGCACCGGTCCGGTACTTAGGAAAGGAGAATGGGAGAAGGACAGGATACCGGCAAACCACCAGAAATTGATGGGTCTGAGAACACGACCCGATGAAGAAACACACCACACGACGTCCGGGATAATGGACACCGTCTCGTCCTTCTACACACACCTCTATGCCGCGAGAACGGAGAGACCGGCTGAGGAGTTGACAGAGATGTACCTGGGAGGACGGAGGATCCATAGAGCGGACTTTGAAGAAGAGGAACTGCGAAAGGTGTTGGGCCCGATAACGGAGAAGGAGATCGCGGAAGCCCTGGCGGTAGGCAGACGATCCTCGACGCCGGGACCCGACGGGATCCCGTACGGCCTATACAGAGACCTGAAGAACTATTTTGTCCCTATCTTTGTGGAGGTGTTCAATTACATCTGGACGACAAAACAGGTGGGGAGGAGTTTTTTGCAAGGAGTCATGATCCTCTTGTATAAAAATGGAGATCCAACATTAGTTACTAATTGGCGTCCCATAACACTCACCAACGTAGACTATCGGATCTTTGCTAGAATTTTAAACTCCAGACTCAAACGGGTCGCCCACAGGATGGTATCCCCGGGACAGACCAGTGCGATCCCGGGGAGGAGGATGATCCACGCGACGTGCCTCTTCCGTCAGATTTTTCAGGCCATACGTGAGGAGAGGAAAGAGCAATGGCTCCTACAGTTGGATCAGCACAAAGCTTTCGATAGGGTGGATCACGATTACCTATGGGCAGTGCTGGATCGACAGGGCGTACCCGAACCGATGATCGAGATGTTTCGCACGCTCTACAGGGGAGCGACCGTCTCGCCCTACGTCAGGGGAACGATAGGGCCATCTGTCGCGGTGACGAGGGGCGTACGCCAAGGCTGCCCCCTCAGCCCCCTCCTCTATGTCCTCACTCTGGAACCCTTTCTTCGAGCTATCAGGACTGACGGAAACATCCAAGGACTGCGGATGGCGGGAGTCGACGGCTCAAGAATCACGGTAACGGCACATGCCGATGATACTTACCTATGGTTGAAGGACGGGGAGGACCTTCGGAGAGCACGACACCATCTGTGGGTCTATGAGAAGATTTCTGGGGCGAAGGTTAATGAGGAGAAGAGCAAGCTCTATGTCATGGATGGAGCGACGGCAGATATCCGGGTGCGACCTATGAAGGGATCCGCCGGGGAGGAGGAGGAGAAAGCCAGTCTCGAACCTGTAAAAGAGATTAAGATCTTTGGAATTTATTTTTTCCTGGAGGAAAAGGGATGGCGGAAGAACTGGGATATCTGGCAAGGCAAGGTGGAGGAACGGCTTCAGCGCTGGAAACACTGGCGATTGGCGACAGGACAGAAGGCCCGGTATTTCAACACCTACTGTGTTCCGACGGCAAACTACCTAGCGGGAGTATACCCGCCCCCAGCACCGGTCATAAAGGCGATAGTGAAGAAGATCTATCAGTGGATCTTGGGGATGGCAACTTTTCCTCTGGCGAGGATCGTCACCCAGAGAAAAGAGTGCGACGGCGGATTAGGACTACTGGATCTTGGCCTCTGGTTCCTAGTCAAATTCCTCCACCTGAATTGCGGACAAATGGAGAACACCCGAAGGACAGCTCGCGAACCCACGAGTGCCGAAGGAGAATCTGTGGCATGGAGAGCTTTCGAGGCCAATTGGAGAACCACACCCTGGGGCTGGAGATGGTGGGAGGAAGATCGTCCGATCCCACGTCTGACACGGAGGATGAAGGACCCCCTTCCTGACTTTGTGGTCGAGGCGACCCTCTCCATACAGAAGTACAAGATTATGGCGGGAGAGGTACGGGCGGCGATCCAACGTTCCGCTTCGATGGGGAACCTCTATTGGCATCTGTTTGGACAACTGAAGGCGAAACCGTACGATGAGGGGAGAAAGTTTAAAACCACACTTTCGGAATACCTCCGAGTGCAATCTTTCCCCATCCCGACATTTGTGGATAAAACTATTCCGTACATGCTACGGGATCTCCGGTGGAGGGCCTATCATCAGATCCTTTACGTGGGAGCGAAGAAGATCACGGGGACGGGACGACAACAGCAAGGCTGTCAGCGTCCAGGATGCATCGGAGTGACCACACCGGAGACGATCAAACATGCGCTGAAGACGTGTATCCCGGTGAAGCGTCTATGGAAGGCCGTGACCCGAGCGCTCCGGTGGCCCTACCTAGCAGAGCAGGACTGGGAGACGATCGTTTCGGGTCTGGAACCAGAAGTGGGTTACGGCCTGCCGGGACAACCGTGGCCGCCGACCCCAGACGTACCCCAAGTTACACCTCGGAACCCCTCTAGTGCTATTACACAAAAAATCCAAAACGTTCAAGATGCCCAGGACATTCCAATCGGTACCCAACCACCTCGTTTTACGACAACACGGAGCCCACCTTGGCCGTTGATTCGACTGGTAAATTTGATTGTTGTCCACACCATCTTTAGGGACCGCAGGACTGAAGCCCACTTAAAAACTGCAGTTTCCATCCGGAGCAGCATTGCGTACATCCTAGGCTATCTAGCAAAGATTAAAACATGGGAACAGAGACATACGAAACCATTGCCCTTCAGTAACCGGTGGAGGTGGTTCCGAGAAATAAACCCCCCAGTTCCATGAGTTGATATCATATAACATAATATAACATATAAGCAGGGGTCTTTTCGGGGGGGAGCGCACCGGAGCGCAGCTCCGGGAGCTCAGGAGCCAAGCCCCGCCCCCAGCTGGCGTCCCGGAAAGTCTTTCAGGCAGCCGAATGTCAATTTCAGCTCCATTATATCCTATGGGCCATTGAAGTCAATGGTGAAAACATAGGGTATATTCTAGGGGCTGGAGGGGAGGGGGTTTGAGGGAGAGGCTCGAAACTCACAGGATAGCTGATGGAGCCTCTCCCCAAGATACCCACCAAGTTTCAAGAACATTGGACCAGGGGGTCCAATTCTATGGGCCCCTAAACAGGTTGCCCCTATTCCCTCCATTGTTCTCTATGGTGGGAAAAAAATAACTTTTTTTCCCACCATAGAGAACAATGGAGGAAATGGGGCAACCTGTTTGGGGGCCCATAGAATTTGACCCCCTGGTCCAATGTTCTTGAAACTTGGTGGGTATCTTGGGGAGAGGCTCCATCAGCTATCCTGTGATCTTGGAGCCTCTCCCTCAAACCCCTTCCCCCCAGCCCCCAGAATATACCCTATGTTTTCACCATTGACTTCAACGGTCCATAGGGTATAATGGGGCTGAATTGCCACTGAATTTCTTTCATTCCCTCCTTTCCTTCTTTCTTTTTCCTCTTTCCCTCATTCTTCTCTTCTCTTCTCTTCTCTTCTCTTCTCTTCTCTTCTCTTCTCTTCTCTTCTCTTCTCTTCTCTTCTCTTCTCTTTCTCTTTCTCTTTCTCTTTCTCTTCTCTTCTCTTCTCTTCTCTTCTCTTCTCTTCTCTTCTCTCTTTCTTTCGTTCCCACCTTCTTCTCTTCTCTTTTTCCTCCTTTCCCTGTTTCCCTCCTTCATCCCTCTCTTTCTTTCTCTCTTTCCTTCCTTCTTTCCTTCTCTCTACTCTCTCTCTTTCCTTCCCTCTTTCCTCCTTCTGTGGCCCAACTCTCATGAGAAGGAGTTTAAACTTTAAACCCCTTCTCTCTTAGCTCCCCCACCCAGACCAGCTGGGGAAGGGAAGGGGAGGCTTTTGAAGATGCTTCCCCCCCCCTTTGCTTCCCCTTCTGACATCACTTCCGGTGATGTCAGGAGGCGTGGCATATGCTAATAGCCTAATAGCTCATTAGCATACCATATGCTAATGAGCTCCTGCAGCTGTTCTTCTACGAAAAGACCCCTGCATATAAGAAATAAAGTACTTCATATATTCATACCCGATAGTCTGTTAGCTTGATAGAAGGGTGAAACGGAATACATTTGAAATCTGAAATTCGAATTTGAATATTTCTATTATTATTTATATGATTTAGAATAATTGAATAATTGGTATTATTTGTATTATTTGTATTATTTGTATTATATGATCTGTATTTATTATTTCTGTATCTATGATAGCTGTAATTTTTAGTATATGACGAGTAATATTTTGATATTCCATTGCAATTTGAAGTTTATGGAAATATTGTATGTATGGAAATATTGTACTTATAACATTTATCGCCTTTATTGTATTTAATGTATTTATAGTATTTATAGTATTAATAGTATTTATATCAATTTCTATGTAATGTAGCATGGAAATATGGTATTGTACGGTGATATAAGGTGATTTGTTATGTAGTTTTAAGTTTGAATTTGAAGTTGGAAGTTGGAAATTTAAATGTTAAAGTTTGATTGTTCTGTATTGACTTAATAGTTTGTATGTAGAATGGTTTAATTTTAATAAAAAATCTATTTTCCTAAAAAAAAAAATCTATTTTCCTAACCCTAACCCTAACCCTAACCCTAACCCTAACCCTAACCCTAACCCTAACCCTAACCAAACTCTAACCCTAACCCTAACCCTAACCCTAACCCTAACCCTAACCCTAACCCTAACCACGCCCGAGGGAGGACATGTGCAGGAAGAGCTCCTGGTCACTGAGAGGTATTTTGGCTTTTTAAAGCCGTTTTTTGTCTGATTTTCACCAAATTTTCAGTGGGGGTACTTAGAAGAAGGTCCCCCCACTGATCTAGTGGAAAATGGAACCCCCCCTGTGGGGGGTCCCGCCTAGAAGCAGAGGAAAATTGCCCCATTGAAGAGAATGGAAAGCGAAACCAAGTCCATTTTAAACAGAAAGGCTTGGAAAAACCTTTGAAAATAGTCCCAAAACAACTGGATTTGGAGGGGGGGGAAGCCCCCGTTTTTGGAGGGGGGACCCAGGGGAAGGTTCAGGCACTGGCAGAGGGGCACCCTGACAGATCTCTGGAGACCCCAAATTATGGAAAGCCCCAGGAATTTCTTTTCAAAGAGCCAGAAAAAACGCCAGGGAAAACACAAGGAAAAATGCAATTTCTGGAGCCTGCAGCCCCTTCCCCTTTGGGAGAAGACCTTCCAGAGGGTCCCCAGAAGATGGTAGAGGATTACCCTGATGAAGCACAGAAGATCCTGACCACGGAAATGGTAGGAGACTTTGATTTTACCCCCTCTAAACTGTGCCAACCCTCTGAAGGACTGGGAATTGAGTTAAATGCAGGGGGGAAATTCTTAAGCACTGTGGAAATGGAGTTAAATGCAGGGAAAAAATTCTTAAGCACTGCAGGACCCTCTCCCCAAATTTCTGAAGACACCCAGACTTCTTCAGGGGCCCCTGAGGAATTCCTGGAGATCCAGACCTCCCCAGTGATCCCAGTTATAACAGGCAATTGTCTTAAAGAGTTGCATGACATTAAAAAAAGGGAAATAGGGGAGCAGCCTAATTTTATCCAGCTCCACAGCACCCAGTCACAAGCCATGCAGATACCTGGCAACCAGCAGGCATTGGAAGAATAATTTAAAATGCAACAAACAGTAACAACTTTTACTAAATTTGTCTGCACTCAATCTGGAATAATCACAAAAATCTCAGAAGCTGTAGAGACACAAGTTAAGACCCAGGTCAGGGCCAGAGACTATGAGAAGCACCTGGAGTTGGATATGGGCCTGGCCAAATCCCCTAGATCAAGAACCCCCTCCAAAGAGATGGAAGGAATGCAGTCTCATAGTCAAACGGTGCGTGTTGTTAAGAGAACACAGCTCCAGTTTTCTTCTGAGTCCAGATCATGCCAAGAACTGGGAGTCCAACAAAATACCATGATAGCAATGCGGGCCTCCATTGAGCCAGCAGAGACAGAGAATATTAAAGTAATGGAACAAGGGGCCCAACAGGAGAGTAAATGCAGTGAAGGTTTGAATACAGACTCTAAGCGGCAGGTGCAGCAGGAACAGCAGGCCCAACAGGCCCAGGAAACACAGGACAAGGAGCAGACACAGGAACAGTTGCAAGAGCGGGCACAAGAAATAAGAGAAGAAAATATAGAGGCCTTAAAAAACCAATTGAAATATCAGGTCAGAGACCTGAGTCAGAGACTTGTAGAGGTGACTTCGTGTAATGCTGCCATTAAAGAGTTGGACAATGCTGTGATGCACTGTGCAGACCCCTTGAGTATGCAATCTATGATAGTTAAAAGAGGGGAACTGTCTACTTTAGTGCAGAATTTAGAATCCAATATAGTATTGCTGCGCCAGTCAATAGACGATGTGATAGCAAAATTAACAGCTTTAAATGTTGATGTTGACAAATTAGTCTCTTTACCTGAGTATATTAAGAAAGACGGAGAAGACCAGACCCAGGACGTGGAAGGTGACCCAGAGGTGGTGGAGGAGGAGATCCAGTCGGAGGAAGAGGACACCAGTGACCACGGGACAAACCTGATGCAGGTGAAGGTTACTCCGCTGTTCCAAGAGGGATCGTCTCCAGAGGTGAAGCCTGCAAAACGTCAAAAGAGACAGAACGAAGAGGATGAGGCTGAAGGGACGATGGCACAACTTGCAAAGAGTGACTCGGGTGAGTCTTTTCCAGCTTATCGTTATACACTGTCCTCAACCTCCCACGATGAGCTAGTAGATATGTTACAGGGAAAGTTGGATGACACGGAAAATGATTCAGAAGATTTACCCACTCTTAAGGACCCGCCAGGGATTACTCTTAGGCGGAAATCTGCTAGTGACTCTCACGTGGGGCCTACAATAGGAACCCTGGGAAACCGCTGGATGGGCAGGGAGGCACGTTTAGCCATGGAGTGGGCGAGATGGAGAGTTTTACCGATGTCAGAAGGCTTGCGGTTGCTGGTCCCACAGGATCTGAAGCAGCTGAACCTAGCTAGATTTTGGGGTTTCATCCTCGCACATATAGGCCTACCAGATGTTCATACAGCAGCTCTTAATAAAAGAAGCAGAGATTATGTTTTGGATCTCTTGAGTGATTTTAAATCCACACTCTTGAGTTTTCTCACAGACAGAGGGGAGAAGTCACCTGCCTTTGTGGACAGGATGATCTATGCTAGAGCCCACTCTCTGACAGCGATACATCGCCTAGTCATTGGACGTAGAGTGCGCACCTCCAAAGGAAACTACCCAGCGTGGCTGACGGAACAGGGAATGACAGGCATCTTAAAAGATATTCTGCAGTCTTGGCAGTCCTTCACCCCAGGGCAAGTCACGGATTTGTACGATGACCCGGAGCAGAGAAGGCAGGAGCCTCAGGAATGGATGGACTGGTGCCTGCAGGCGATCCACGTCTTAAAGGTCCGTACAGATAGATTGAAAGGAGAGAAGAATTGGCTCTGGAAAAAACAGATGACCGACACCGATACTGGCCAAGGCCAGAATCCGGCCAACCCTTCTTCTAGGCCGATACTTAGGAGTAAAGGGGAAAAAGTCCAAAAGGAGGCATTGACTGATTTCTTAGTAATTCCGATGCAGGTTTCGCGGGATGCTGTGAATCCAGAGCCCCTGATGACATCTGGTTCAGAGGGTAGCAGACAACCGGGAAATCGGAGGCAGCGGAGAAGCGGAGGATCGATAGCGGAGTGGGATGCAGTGGCGGAGAAGGAGATCCGGACGACGGAGACTTCGAGGGCCTTACATATTCAGCAGGGGGACCCTGCGCCTCAGGGTTCCCTGCAAACCGGTGAGGACCCTGGCCTGTTCCAGGAGCGAGACCTAAACCGGGACTGCCCATCTGAGGGGAAGGCATTGGAGTCTAAAGGCGAGGGAGGGACGGGTCCATAGAAAGCTTCTCTCACTTATAGGGAACCGATGCACAGTGATATTTCCGGGGTAGAAACCCTCAGTGATAGTGATATGGAATATTGTGATGCATTAGAACCAAGTGAGGAAGAGGGAAAGGGAGCAGATGAAGTGGAGGAGAGGAATAGAGGAAGGCAGGAGCGAGATCAGAGGGTAGAGGGAGAAAAAAGGGGAGGTCTGAATAGTAGAGGGAGGGAGATGTTAACACACTTTAGGGCTTTAGTACCTCCAGTACTGGCTCCCCCCCGTTTTCTTGCATCAACAGTTTCAACCTCGAAACCTGTTCCTGACCTGCCGGAGGACGGTCCTACGGATGGAGATACGGAAATGGAAGTCGGCCAAACAGAGGGGCGACAGGTGAATCTGTCTGATGGAAAGGAGACTGAGACTTTGGGGACTGGGACCTTCGAGACTGAGACCCTCGAGACTGAGACGAGGACTACCGATCATCTACAGTCGAACTCTGTGCCCCCACTGTTAACCCCACTTCCTCAACGAGTGGGAGGGAAGACGGCCCGACTTAAATCCGTGACTAAGGCTGTGATGGAGATTTCAACGGAGGACTCTCTGCCGTCTGAACCTTTCGACCAGCAGACCACCGTGGGACCCGAGGACACAACTGTTACTGTAAGTCAAAATGTAGAGCCCCCTGCACCTACACAATCTGTAAACCTTTCCCCGGGAAGCCCTGCGCTCCCGGGCAAAGGGCTCCTTTCGAACCCTGAACGTCTTACACCGCGACGCCGGTCGCTGGAGTACAGTAAAGAGGACCTCCTCTTTGTGAAGGTTTTAGAGGAGAGGGGAAAAAGAGCGATAAGAGAGAGAGGTGAGGAGCAGATGCAAATACAAACACAACAACAGCAGCAGGCACAAGCACAGTTACAGCTACAGGAACAAACCCAGTCACAGTCACAGGTGCAATCACGGAAAAGATCTAGGGCCCTTTCCCTTCCCGATATTTCAGACCCCACTAAGGGAGTCCCAGAGATACTGCAAGCACCACACGCAGTGGTTAGGAAAAGGGGTCCGATCGAAGATAGGGGAGTTCCACAGTGTGACACTAGGACCAAAATTCCACAGGAAAGGGCAACCTCGGCCAACGATAGCACTAGGGTTGAGAAGGGAGATTCGCTTGGGAAGAATCCGGCCCCGAGTAAAGATCTACGTACTGAACCGGGAACAGCGGAAAGAGTCGTGGGAGGAACACGGCCCCCGCCCTTTTCCTATTCGCAGATACTTAGAGGGGGGAGATCTACTCAGGGAGGAACCAGAGGTCGAGAAGGCAGCAAAAGAGTGGAAAGGGGGTTTAGAGACCGAGGGGGAGGCACGGACAGGGATGCGAGGGATCTTCCACGAAGGGAAGCAAGAAAGACAAGAGGATGAGATCCTTTTGGAGGATTTTTTTGCAGAGAAGGGAGAAGCGGAAGACCATGACCCGAGGCAGAGATACGTCATCAGGTTTAGATACAAGGGTTTAGAAGGGAAGAAGCTGTCTGAGGATTACATGGTGGGTACCCTGTTATTGAATTACTTGGGAATCCCTAAGGAAGACATATTGGCGGTAATTATGCCCCCCGGTCTCAGAGAGACAGATGTGTGTTTACAATCAGAGAGAGCCTACCAGAGGACATGGGTGAGGATTAGGTATGGCGTTAGACACACGAGTGAAATACTGGAAGAATACGATATTATCCCATTGTTCAGAGGGGAATCTAGAGTACTCACCGTCTCATTTCGGACGACTAATATACCGGAAGAGGATGTAGAGAGGTGGCTCCAGAGGTATTGTAAGATCCTCATGCCCCCGCGGAAAAGACTGAACCAATGGGGTGTTTGGAGCGGGGAATATAAGGCAGTGATTTCTCTACACAGAGACAGTAGGAGTAACCTGCGCCATTTGCCCAAATATTTTTTTTCTCGGTGGGGATAGGGGTATAACACGATACAGTGGCCAACCCCCAGCGTGTTTTCAATGTGGGGGGTATGATCATATCAGACAACATTGTGCCACCCCCCTGTGTTCTTCCTGCGGGAAGCATGGGCATACCGCTGTGGGTTGTAGAGTGGGAATCGTGTGCAATCTTTGTGACACCCAGGGACATACGTATTTGCTCTGCCCAAAAGCCTATTATAACTGGAACTTTCTGAGAGCATACGAGCGGGCTAAGGCCTCACATTCCCACTCTGTGGAGGGAGAAACAGAGGAAAGGGAAGAACCTACTACCCCATCCAGCCCCGCACAGTCATCCCCATCGACCCGACTCGAACATGTGGCAGAGGAGGGTGAGAGTGGAGAGAAGGGATGGACCCAAGTGGGGAAGAATAAGAAGAAGCTTCAAGGGGGACGGGTGGTCCAGGGAGTCTACCGACCCACACGGGACACGACATCGACAACAAAGAGTAATCGCTTTGCTCTATTGGAAAATGTGGACACAGAAGGGAACACAGAGGAGAGGTCCATGGAGGTGGAGGAAACTGAGAAGTCAGAGTCAGAGTCGGAAGAGGGCAGGAGGAAAGTGGAAAAGGGACAGAAGGCGGGAGGAAAGAAGGAGAAAGAAAAGGAGGGGAGAAGAACGGCAGAAGATAGAAAAAAAGAGAAAGATTCTACTAAATTGAATTTCCAGACGCTAGACACCTTGACGTTATCGGAACTGGACATCTTGATCGGGGATACCAGGAAGGTCATCGAAGAGGCACTATTGAAGAGGATCATGCTAGGAGATGACCCGGATGATTGCCGAGAGGAACCCCCAGCATCCATGGAGGAACCGGCCCGCAGCTCATGTCGTCACCTGCGTAAGAAACTACACTTCCTTCGGAATAAGATGGCCATAATCTCCTGTGAAAGAGACAAAAGAAACGACGAACAAAGTGAACAACAACAAGCTATGGAATACCAGGAGAAAGGAGAAGAAGAGGAGGTAAGAGAGACTGAAGATGGCGAAGCGGGAGGAATGGACACCACAGAAGGTGAGGAAGTTATGCAAACATCTGAAGAGAGTGTGGACGGTCAGACCCTCCCTCCCAATCAGGAATCATTCCTCGCCCAACAGCAACGGCAACAGCAATTGGCTCGACAATTACAAGAGGAGCGTCGCGAGCAACAGAAACACTATTATCCACCTCCAGTAAACCTTCTGGTTGCCGGAGATGAACCCATCGCCGGTTCCATGATTTGTAAGGCCACACCTCTTGGTACTCGAGAGGGGGTGGAGGAAAAGGATAATGCAGTAGGAGTGGAGGAAAGACGGGAGGAGATGCAGGAGGAGGTCAAGAGGAAAGATAAAGCGTTGAAGGAAACGCCACAGATAGAGGACACATAGATAACAGCCGGAATATTTTTTCGGGAACATCCCTTTGGAGCCCATCCTTTCCTTATTAACATGGAAATAAATATCGTCACATGGAATTGTAGAGGTCTTCGCCAGATGGGACGAAGAGAGGATATCCTTTTTCATCTGAGTAAATTGAAAGTGGACTTTGTGATTCTACAGGAGACCAACATTTCCAACCCACGGGAACGCAGCCATGCACAGAGAGCGTGGACTTGGGGTCCTTCGATCTGGTTATTGGCGACGGAAGGTGTAGGGGGATTAGCAGTGCTCCTAAGCTCCGTATCTAAATGTATAGTTCATAAAGTGATTGAAGCCATCCCGGGCCATTTGTTGATAATGGACTTTGACGTACAAGCTACCGCAACTAAACCGAAAGGACGTTACAGGTTGTATGCCCTTTACGCCCCGGTTCACAGGCAGCGGAGGAAAGCAGTGTGGGAAGTACTGAGGGATTACGTGGGGACAGATAGAGCGCTGATTGTGGCTGGTGACTTTAACATCCGATCCGAACAATCGGATCGCATTGATCTGAGGAAACCTCAGGAGTGGCAAAACAAGCCCCTGACGGTGGTGGAAAGATTGCTCAGGAGTTTTCTACAGGAAACCCATCTATTGCAGGACTCGGCACTCCATGTTCTCAATGAGATGGATTATCTGCCAACCCACCACAGGGCAGCCTTTCAGAAGAATTTCACCTGTCCCACGGGCGCGATGGCGACGTACTACCATCCCTTTACTGCCAGTCGTCTGGACAGGATATGGATCCCACATTTTACAACGTCGCAGCGCTGTCTCTTATTGGCCAATCCATGGTCTGACCACGTCATGTTCCACCTGACCTTGGCTGTGGGGGACGCGCGGGACAATCACCGGATGCGACCTCGTTGGATTTTGCGGGATAGGGACGTGGTGGCTTACAGACTCAAAGCCGAGGTGATTCTGGCGATCGAGATGTGTAAGAGAGCGAGAGGGGGAGCTGACCCTTCGACATGGTGGGACAACTTGAAGCGTACCATCAGACAGTTTTGTGTCAGAGCGAAGCGCAGCAATGTGACGAGGGAGCTTAGAGACTATCACGCCGCGATCCAGAACACCCTGACGACGAAGTGGCGGATGGCAAAGGGTTTCTCTTACGATGAGACGAGGTACCGGAAGAGTCAGCAGACCATTTCGACCTACCAGCGGACGCAGAGAGAGAAGAGGCGGGCGAGTCAGATGACTAGGAGGTGTGGCGTGTGTCTTCATCGGGTCTGAGAACATGACCCGATGAAGACACACGCCACACGACGTCCGGGATAATGGACACCGTCTCGTCCTTCTACACACAGCTCTACGCCGCGAGAACGGAGAGACCGGCTGAGGAGTTGACAGAGATGTACCTGGGAGGACGAAGGATCCACAGAGCGGACTTTGAAGAAGAGGAACTGTGAAAGGTGTCAGGCCCGATAACGGAGAAGGAGATCACGGAAGCCCTGGCGGTAGGCAGACGATCCTCGACGCCGGGACCCGACGGGATCCCATACGGCCTATACAGGGACCTGAAGAACTATTTCGTCCGTATCTTTGTGGAGGTGTTCAATTACATCTGGACAACAAAACAGGTGGGGAGGAATTTTTTGCAAGGAGTCATGATCCTCTTGTATAAAAATGGAGACCCAACATTAGTTACTAATTGGCAACCCATAACACTCACCAACGTGGACTATCGGATCTTTGCTAGAATTTTAAACTCCAGACTCAAACGAGTCGCCCACAGGATGGTATCCCCGGGACAGACCAGTGCGATCCCGGGGAGGAGGATGATCCACGCGACGTGCCTCTTCCGTCAGATCTTTTAGGCCATACGTGAGGAGAGGAAAGAGCAATGGCTCCTACAGTTGGATCAGCACAAAGCTTTCGATAGGGTGGATCACGATTATCTATGGGCAGTGTTGGATCGACAGGGCGTACCCGGACCGATGATCGAGATGTTTCGCACACTCTACCGGGGATCGACCGTCTCGCCCTACGTCAGGGGAATGATGGGGCCATCTGTCGCGGTGACGAGGGGCATACGCCAAGGCTGCCCCCTCAGCCCCCTCCTCTATGTCCTCACTCTGGAACCCTTTCTTCGAGCTATCAGGACTGACGGAAACATCCAAGGACTGCGGATGGCGGGAGTCGACGGCTCAAGAATCACAGTAATGGCACACGCCGACGATACTTACCTATGGTTGAGGAACGGGGAGGACCTTCGGAGAGCACGACACCATCTGTTGGTCTATGAGAAGATCTCTGGGGCAAAGGTTAATGAGGAGAAGAGCAAGCTCTATGTCATGGATGGAGCGACGGCAGATATCCAGGTGCGACCTATGAAAGGATCCACCGGGGAGGAGGAGGAGAAAGCCATTTTCGAACCTGTAAAAGAAATTAAGATCTTTGGAATCTATTTTTGCCTGGAGGAAAAGGGATGGCGAAAGAACTGGGATATCTGGCAAGGCAAGGTGGAGGGACGGCTTCAGTGCTGGAAACACTGGCAATTGGTGACAGGACAGAAGGCCCGGTATTTCAACACCTACTGTGTTCCCACGGCAAACTACCTAGCGGGAGTATACCCTCCCCCAGTGCCGGTCATAAAGGCGGTAGTGAAGAAGATCTATCAGTGGATCCTGGGGATGGCAACTTTTCCTCTGGCGAGGATCATCACCCAGAGGAAAGAGTGCGACGGCGGATTAGGACTACTGGATCTTGGTCTCTGGTTCCTAGTCAAATTCCTCCACCTGAACTGTGGACAAATGGAGAACACCTGAATGACAACTCGCGAACCCACGAGTGCCGAAGGAGAATCTCTGGCATGGAGAGCTTTCGAGGCCAATTGGAGAACCACACCTTGGGGCCGGAGATGGTGGGAGGAAGATCATCCAATCCCACGTGTGACACGGAGGATGAAGGACCCCCTTCCTGACTTTGTGGTCGAGGCGACCCTCTCCATACAGAAGTACAAGATTATGGCGGGAGAGGTACGGGCGGCGATCCAACGTTCTGCTTCGATGGGGAACCTCTATTGGCATCTGTTTGGACAACTGAAGGCGAAACCGTATGATGAGGGGAGAAAGCTTAAAACCTCACTTTCGGAATACCTCCGAGTGCAATCTTTCCCCATCCTGACATTTGTGGATAAAACTATTCCATACATGCTACAGGATCTCCGGTGGAGGGCCTATCATCAGATCCTTTACGTGGGAGCGAAGAAGATCACGGGGACGGGACGACAACAGCAAGGCTGCCAGCGTCCAGGATGCATCGGAGTGACCACACCGGAGACGATCGAACATGCGCTGAAGACGTGTATCCCGGTGAAGCGTCTATGGAAGGCCGTGACCCGAGCGCTCCGGTGGCCCTACCTAGCAGAGCAGGACTGGGAGACGATCGTTTCGGGTCTGGAACCAGAAGTGGGTTACGGCCTGCCAGGACAACCGTGGCCACCGATCCCAGACGTACCCCAAGTTACACCTCGGAACCCCTCTAGCGGTATTACACAAAAAATCCAAAACGTTCAAGATGCCCAGGACATTCCAATCGGTACCCAACCACCTCATTCTACGACAACACGGAGCCCACCTTGGCCGTTGATTCGACTGGTAAATTTGATTGTTGTCCACACCATCTTTAGGGACCGCAGGACTGAAGCCCACTTAAAAACTGCAGTTTCCATCCGAAGCAGCATTGCGTACATCCTAGGCTATCTAGCAAAGATTAAAACATGGGAACAGAGCCATACGAAACCATTGACCTTCAGTAACTGGTGGAGGTGGTTCCGAGAAATAAACCCCCCAGTTCCATAAGTTGATATCACATAACATAACATAACATATAAGAAATAAAGTACTCCATATTACATCATATATTCATACCCGATAGTCTGTTAGCTTGATAGAAGGGTGAAACTGAATAAATTTGAAATCTGAAGTTCGAATTTGAATATTTCTATTATTATTTATATTATTTAGAATCATTGAATTATTGGTATTATTTGTATTATTGGTATTATTGGTATTATTTGTATTATTTGTATTATATATATGATCTTTATTTATTATTTCTGTATTCATGATAGCTGTAATTTTTAGTATATTATGAGTAATCTTTTGATATTCCATTGAAATTTGAAGTTTATGGAAATATTGTATATATGGAAACATTGTACTTATAGCATTTATCGCATTTATTGTATTTAATGTATTTATAGTATCTATAGTATTTATATCAATTTCTATGTAATGTAGCATGGAAATGTGGTATTGTATTGTATGGTGATATAAGGTGATTTGTTATGTAGTTTCAAGTTTGAATTTGAAGTTGGAAGTTGGAAATTTAAATGTTAAAGTTTGTTTGTTTTGTATTGATTTAATAGTTTGTATGTAGAATGGTTTAATTTTAATAAAAAATCTATTTTCCTTTAAAAAAAAATCTATTTCCCTAACCCTAACCCTAACCCTAACCCTAACCCTAAACCTAAACCTAAACCTAAACCTAATCACCCACAGGACCTTTAAGGGAAGCTCTGTCCTTCAGTGATCGTTTTTGAGGTAAAATCGCCGGTTTTGGGGGTTTTGCCACCTTGATTTCGACAGGAGATTGTTGGGGAAGGTTCCCTCTATTGACTGAGTAATTATGGAGCCCCCCCCGGCTGGGGGGGACTCAAAAATCAAGATTGAAAAATCACCCATTGTTCCCTATGGGGATGACTCAGCAAGTCAAGCCTCATTGCAAAACAGGGCCAGGGCTTTTCGCAGCCTTTGGAGGGTTTTTTGAAGACTTTCAAGCCAGGACTCTCGGCGTTTCAAGTGAAAGGGATGTCAGCAACCCCCCCAGAGATGGATGGCGATTCTGTCACGCGACCCTCGGAATCCTCGGTAATGGTGACGGTGATAGATTAATCGGGGGAGGAGTGTGACCCTACTAAAGAAATGCCCCAACTCCCAGAGGAGCTTTTTCAAACTCCTGAAGACAGTTCCTTACACCCTATGGTGGCGCAGGATTTTTCAATGTCTCCCGTTATTCCAATTTTTGACTTCAAAACTAAACCTGAAGACCCGGGTGATGTGGTTAAGGGGGACCATGATTATTCCAAAGCTGAGTTAAACCAGCCGGTCCCAACAGACCCTCAGGTGGTGTGCAAGACGACTGAGTCCATCAGCAATGTTATTTGTAGTCAAGAAGGCCGTATGGCTATGGAAGGGGAGATGTTCAGGATGGAAGACCTAGAAGCCGAAAAGAGACTAAGATGTTATGAAAAGCATTTAGAAACCGAAATGGGCTTAGCTAAGTTCCCTTTATCAAAGAAAATTGGTGTTGAGCACAGTGATGAAAATTCTGGACGCCCTCTGTGTCGTTCTAAACTAGTGCAAGTTGCGGAATTCCGTCCTCCCATGAATTTAACCAAACGGGTATGTTCACCGGCACCCTTGTTAACTGTTTTAACCCAACCCCAAGGGATGGGGCCGGAACAGGTGACAGCTATGACTGCATCTGAATTTTTGGATGATTCCCACTCACAAGCGAGACGAGAGGGAGATCCTTCTTTACAGTTTTATGGGGATCAGCAGGTTAAAGGTGATAAAGCAGCTTGTACTCCCAAACATTCTAAGGAAGACGCAGCCCTTGAATTGGGAGAGCATAAACTTCAGTTGCGGAAAGCTTCTGAGACGCTGAGCATCTCCTTACAAAAATTGACATCTTACACCGAAAACACGTGATTTAGACCTGACCATTGCCTCTTCTACTGACCCTCTCCAGGTGGAGAGACTTTGTCAATTAAAGTCTTCTGTAGAGGCTATGGAGTTAGAGGTGTCACAGCTTAATGTTACCATGGACATTTTAGGCCGGAAGTTGATAACCTCTCACACTGATATTAGTGTTTTAGCCTCATTACCAGAACAGCGAGAATATCCTTCAGATAAGGTTGAAGATATGGAGGAAGAAGAGCCTCTCCTTTCTGGTGAACTACAGTCCTCGCCAGGAGTCCGTCCAGCCAAACGACCCAGAAAGTGGCAAGGATCGCCAGAATCGGTGGAGTTTGTCGGTGAAGACCTAGGTGAGAAGGCTTCCTGCCAATCGGTGGTTGTCATCAATTCGGAGGTGAGTGAATCTATTCCCGCCTACCGTTATTCACTCTCTTCCACATCTAAAGAGGAATTTGCTGATATGCTCCGTGGTAGACTCGGAGCTGATGACGAAGATATATCACCTGACCAACCCCAGACGATAGAAATCGTTGAAGTTGACCAGACCACCTCGGGGAGTGGTACTAAGGGGACGGCCCGTGACACCCCAGGGGGTCGACGGATCAGTAGAGAGGTGCGTTTGGCCCGTGAATGGGCAGAGTACAAAATTCTTCCCATGTCTGAAGGCTTTCGACTCCTTGTACCACAAGAGCTTAAGTAGATCGATTTAGCAAAGTTTTGGGCCTTTATTTTGGCCCATATGGGCCTGCCAGATGTTCTTACGATGGCATTGGATAAGAGGAGTAGGGACTTTATCCTGGACCTATTGACCGAAGTGAAGCCGGTCTTGCTACAATTTTTCACAAATAGAGAGGAGAAAGCCCCAAATTATATGGACCGAGTTATCTACGCTCGCGCCATATCCCTGGCAGTCGTAGATCATTTGATTATTGGAAGGAAAGTACGAACGTCAGCCGGAAACTACCCCGCTTGGCTTACTGAGCAGGGGATGATAGATACTCTGAAAGAGATAATTCATTCCTGGGAAGGAGCAGAGCCTGGACTGTTAACTGACGTTTTTGACGATCCCGAGAAAAGAAGCAAGGAATTGACCCCTCAGGGGTGGTCCGAATGGTGCCTGCAGGCTATACACGTTCTAAAAATTAGATCCGACAGACTTAAGGGAGAAAAGTATTGGCTGTGGAAGCAGCATGTTGCCGTGACCGACCAGGAGAGGGCCAACCCTGAGGGCATTCGTGTTAAGGTCACTAAGACCAGGAAACCCAAAACAACGGAATGCTTAACCTCAACTGAGTTCTTGCTGAGTGTTCCACAGGTGGAGACAACGAGTGCTGTGTCCCAATCCGGAGTCAAGACCAGAAGAGATAAGAAGAGGATCCAGGGGACGGCGGAGCTGAAGGATCGGGAGTCCCGGGGGAGCGAGGCAGCAGCTCAGGATGAAACGGACGCGTGCCGAACACCGATGACGACATCTGACGATTTCAAGGCCCCTTCACATTGACAGGGGGACTCCGATTTTGGATGTCCCCCGCAAACCGGTGAGGATGGTCGATCGGTGTGACGAGAGATGGAGCAGAGGCAGTTAGAGCCCTCCCACCAATCAGTTGCGACAGCCGAGTCGGGGGAGATGCAGAGGGATAGCGGGAAGGGTCCTTATAGGGAGTACTTGGGGAGTGATCTATCGGGAATCGAGTCCTTGAGCTACAGCGAAGAGGAACCTGATAGGGAAAGGGAGTCTAGCGAGTTTGAGGAAGAACCCTCAGGGGATCTCAGGGGCCGAAAGTTTAAGACGGTTGGGAGGGGTGGTGTCGGGAGGCATGGGATGAAAGACGGGGTAGGGATAAAAGGGATCTCAACTTGGTTTAGAGACGTGGATACCCCGGTACTGGCCTCTCCCCACTTTATTCCCCCCACTCCAGCACACATAGAATCCACTCCGAGTATGTCTGATCCTCTGTCGTCATCATCGACCCTGATGGAGAACGCGGAGAGAACGGAGACGAGAGCAGCGGTGGCAGCTTTGGAGGTCCTGATGGAGACTCAGCCGGGGTCCCCGGTTTGTACGGACGCTGTGCAGATATACGACCTCACTCGAGACTCATCTTCGCCACCCCGTGCTGCCCTCCTTCCTCTTCCCCAGCGACCTGCTACGCGAGATGGGGGAAAGAAGAAACAGTCTCATGTGCACTTCGAAGATAGAGAGACATTGTCAACGGATCTCGGGGCGGGGAGTGACACTCGTCCTACGGGATCTGAGACTGTTGTGAGTTTGACCGGTGAAGACTCTGAGTCTGTTGATGTTGCCTCTCTTCCCCCTGGGAGTCTAGAACACCAGGGCGACGAGTCTCAGGTCTCATCTGAGGTCGGGGTGGGAACTCCATTGAGCGGAATGCAAACTTTCTTGGAGGGAACAACCGACCTTGTTGGGGGCCGGGGTGAGGAGGATTATGTAGGTAGTGGATTATGATAGACAGAAGCAAAAACGACCCAGATCTTGGTCTCTCAATGAAGGTCGGGAGAAACTTACTGTGGGTTTGGGTGCGATAACATCCTCGGTACCTAAGAGAAATCAGAAGAGGGAGAAAAGGGAATCACCCTTGCTAAAGGGGCGAGACCGATCGAAACCCCTCGGGGTCTTCCCGAGGAGTTGGGTACGGACCCTGAGGGTGCAACGGGGTCCTTACCGGCGGGGAACACACCTAAGAGTGCTACCGGATTTTCTCCAGGTTCCGGGGAAACCTCTATTCAGCAGAACCCCCCCACGAGGGATTCCTCCGCCCCCCTTTCTTATTCCCAGGCCCTGAGAGGGATGAAGGGGGCACAGCAGGGAGCTGTAGACAGGCGGGGGACGGAGGGTGTGAGGAAGGGAGGGACCCCGGGCGAGTCCAGAGACCTTCCCCGCAGGACCTTCGACTACGAAAGGGATAGGAAGGAGGATGAGGTTTTTCTGGAGGAGTTTTTTGAAGAGTTAGGAGAGGAGGAGGGACAGGACCCGCGACAGCGATATGTATTAAGATTCCTTTATAAGGGTTTCGACAATCATAAACTAACGGAGGATTATATGATCGGGTCTCTTTTGCTGGGTGACTTAGGCATCCCCAAGGGAGACATTCTGGCGGTGATTATGCCGCCAGGGTTACGAGAGACGGATGTCTGTCTGGTGTCAGAAAGAGCCTACCAGCGAGCTTGGGGAAAGATCAGAGAAGCCCTTCGCTTTGCCCCCGAATTGTTTGACGATTATGACATCATCCCTCTCTTCCGAGGCGAGTCCAGAGTTCTGACGGTCTCCTTTAGAACGACCAACATACCCGAGGAGGATGTGGAACTCTGGCTGTCTCGCCACTGTAAAATTCTAATGGCACCTCGCAAGCGGCTTAATCAGTGGGGCGTTTGGGGAGGTGAATACAAAGCGGTGATTTCTCTCCACCGTGATACCAGAAGCAATTTAAAGCACTTCCCCAAGTACTTCTTCTTGGGAAACGACCGGGGAGTCACCCGTTACAGTGGTCAGCCCCCCGCCTGTTTTCAATGCGGGGGATACGATCACATAAGACAACACTGTACTTCCCCCCTTTGTGCCAGCTGTGGGAAGAGAGGACATAACTCGATCCACTGTTCAGTGGGGATTGTATGTAACCTTTGCGACCGTCAGGGCCACACTTACTTGTTGTGTCCTCAAGCCTACTATAACACTCAATTTCCTAGGGCTTACGCCAGGTTCCAAGCTTCCCATCAGGATCCGAAAGGGGACAGGCAGGAAAGGGCAGGGGATTCCAGGGTACCAGAGGCCTCACCATCGTCCAAGGCACCGAGTCCGAAGGCGACACCTGCCAGGGCCACAACTTCTGGGGATAACCTACAAGGAGCAGGATGGGAGATGGTGCAGAAAATGAAGAAGAAGGTGGAGAGGAAGAAGAAGGTCCCAGTTCAGAGGGGAATTGTATTGGACGGCAAGTATCAACCGAGGAGTGAACTCACGAAGAATCGGTTCGCGGCCCTCTCAGGTGAGGATCTTCCGGAAGAGGATGCTGATGGAGACGAGCCCCGCAACCCCAGTGAGAGAGGTGAAGCTGCGCAGACGGTGAGCCGGAAAGAGAGTGAAGGGGACGATGGGATCTGTAAGAAAGACACCCAGAGAAGCGAGAAGAGATCATCACCGCCGCGCTTCAAGACAATGGAGGATCTTACAGTGCTAGAGCTGGACGACTTGATTCGGGAAAGTCGGAAGACTGTACAGGACATCCAATTGAAGAGGATTATGCTGGGGGACAATTCCCCGGGATGCGTAACCAGTTCTTTAGAAGGCTTCCAGGAATCGATCCGTGAAGAGTGTCAATTACTCCGGAATAAACAACTTTTCTTCCAGAATCGTCTTCTACTCCTAGACTGCGAGTGGGAGAAGAGAATGGAGGAGGAGTCCGGGGAGAAGAGGGCCGAAGGTGAGAGCACGAAGATCGACGGGGACGTAGCGGACGACACCACCCCTCCTCCCAATCAAGAGGCCCTAGGCCGACAGCATCTGCGGGATTATCCTCCACCATTTAAATTAGATCCCGCAGCGCAGTCGGGGGAGGCTTCGGCCCCCCTGCAATCTTTTAGTCAGGCCACACCTCCAACACAACAGGAGGGGGTGGATTCAATGGAGGTGAGAGAGGGAGAGGGAGATGAGGCTGGGAAGGAGGAAGGCTCTCTGGAAGACTCCGAGATGGTCTTCTTCGACGCACAGACCTTTGACGGGGAAATGGACGTACAGTAAACTTGAGTACTCGGATAAATGAGTTAATAAAGTTTTCTATTTTGTGTTTTGAAATACCGGTTTCTGTGGTTTTTCAATTGATCCTTTGAATTTTGGTGAACTCTTCTTTTCCTTTTCTTAAATATGGAGATTAAGTTAATTACTTGGAATTGCAGGGGTCTTCGTCAACCATCTCATCGGGAAGACATTTTCTTTCATCTGAGAAAAACTAATGCCGATCTTTGCGTTTTGCAAGAAACGAATATCTCCACTCCACGGGATCGCAGTTTAGCTCAATGAGCTTGGACTTGGGGCCCCTCGATGTGGTCTCTGACCGACGGGGGGTCCGGAGGCTTGGCAGTTCTCTTATTCTCTTTCACAAGGTGGAAGGTCAGGAGGGTGATCGAGGCGGTCCCCGGACATTTACTGATAATGGACCTCGATCTACGAGACCCCAGTGGGAAAACGCTGACCAAATACAAGCTCTGTGCGATATACGCACCCGTCAGGAAAAAGCAACGGCTGCCTCTGTGGGAAGCTTTGAAAGACCACATGCTGACAAACCGAGCTCTCTTGGTGTTGGGAGACTTCAACATTCGATAGGAGCAATCCGATCGCATCGATCTTTGGAGACCGCAGGCGTGGCAGAACAAGTCCCTGGCGGTAGAGGAGAAGCTTCTCAGATCCTTCCTAATGGACACGAAGTCACTGCAGGACTCTGCCCTTCACGTTCTTAACCGGCTTGATTATTTACCGACTCACCACAGATCTTTATTTCGTCATCGTCACGCTCTCCCTGTTGGGGCCACGGCGACTTATTTTCACCCATTGACCACGAGCAGGTTGGACAGAATCTGGGTCCCGTCTACATTACATCTACGTGACTGTATACTGATGGCCAATCCGTGGTCCGATCACGTTCTTCTAGAGGTGGTGCTGGGCGTAAAGAGCGACGGAGATGTGGGAGGCGGAAGATGGAGGTGGATCTTGCGAGACAAGGACGTCCATCTCTACAGGCTGCAGGCAGAGGTCATCCTGGCACTGGAATCGCGTCGACGGACGAAGGCGGCTTCCGACCTGTTGGAATGGTGGGACGGAACGAAGAGGGTCATCCGGAATTTCTGCCTTCGGGCTCGGAGAGTGGGATTAGCGAGAGAAGTACGGGACTACCACCTAGCCGTGCAGAATACTCTGGCAACCCGTTGGAAAGTGGCGGCGGGGCTCCCTCACAACGCTGCGAAATACCGGAGGAGCCAGCAGGTGATTCAGGACTACCGTAGGCTCCAACGAGAGAAACGGAGAGCCAACCGGATGGCCTCCTTCACCGGTCCCGTCATCCGAAGAGGAGAGTGGGAGAAGGACTGTGCACCGTCAACCCACCAGGCATTGCAGGGCTTGCGGATACAATCGGAGGACGACGTGCAGCATTCGACCGTTGGGACCCTGTCCGTGATCGCGTCCTTCTACGGGAGTCTCTATAGCACTCGCGAGGGGAACCTTTCGGAAGCAGACACCGATGCTTTCTTGGACAGCACTCTGGAGGAGCGGGAGCCCCTGGATGACGCGGAGATCGAGGGACTGTCGCAGCCGATCATGAAGGAGGAGGTCGCCGAGGTGCTCGCGATCGGGAGACGGACGTCGACCCCCGGACCAGACGGTCTATCGTATGGGCTGTATCGTGACCTGTGGGATTACTTTTTACCCATCCTCGTCGAAGTCTTTAACTGTATCTTAGAGGAACGGAGGGTGGGGAAGAGTTTCCTGGAAGGGGTCATGATACTCCTGTACAAGTCCGGGGACCCGACGTTGGTATCGAACTGGCGACCCCTTACCCTTAACAACATCGATTATAGAGTCTTTACAAGGGTATTAAACACCAGACTCAAGAGGATCGCGCACTCTCTCATGGATGCGGGACAGACCAGCGCCATTCCCCGTCGCAAGATGAGCCACACCGCCTGTCTCTTTCGCCAGATCTTTCAGGCGGTCGCAGAGGATGGGAGGAAGCCATACCTGCTACAGCTCGATCAACATAAGGCTTTTGACATGGTGGACCATGCTTACCTGTGGGAGATCTTGCGACGACATGGCATTCCGGAGCGGCTGGTGGCGGTCTTTCGAGCTCTTTACACGGGGGCCCGCGTCTATCCCTACGCCCGGGGAAGCTCCGGCGGCCCGATCCCGGTGACCAGGGGGGTGAGATGGGGTGCCCCCTGAGCCCTCTACTCTACGTGCTGTCATTAGAACCGTTCCTCAGAGTGGTCCGGATGGATGCGACGATCTGAGGGTTGAGGTTGAGGAGCGTCCCCGATGTCCGTATTACGACTGTGGCCCACGCCGACAACGCTTACTGTTGGCTGGCGGATGAGTCGGATCTCCGTAGAGTGTGGAAACATCTTGATGCGTATCAAAGAGCCTCCGGGGCCCGGGTCAATGAGGAGAAGAGTAAGTTGCTCGCTCTGGACGAAGAAACCATGACGATTTGTGTGCGCCCATTGACCCCCGAGGATGCCGTGTCACGAGGCGGAGATGCTGGGATGGAGCCGGATCCCTTGGAGCATGTGAAGATCCTGGGGGTTCTCTTCAGCCTGCGACCGGGAGGATGGCGGAAGAACTGGGACGAGTGGGGCCGGAAGGTGGAGGAGCGCTTGCTGAAATGGAAGAATTGGCGCCTCAGTACAGCACAGAAGGTGACCTTCTTCAACATTTATTGCGTTCCAGCCGGGAACTATCTCGCTGGGGTCTATCCACCCACCAAGGAGATCATCAAGACGATCTCTACGAGGCTCTACAGATGGGTCCTCGGCATGGCGACCTTCCCCCTCGTGAGGACGGTGGTACAGAGACCATGTGCCGAAGGGGGCTTGGCACTCTTGGATGTGGGACTCTGGTTCCTCGCCAAGTTCCTCTCTTTCAATTGTGGGGACATGTGTTGACGGGAGGAAGACTCGGGGGAATGCGACGGAACCGCGACGGAGATGGTGGCCCGCGAGGCTTTTTGGAGGGCGTGGGCCGAGACGACCTGGGGTCGAAGGTGGTGGGTCGACGAACTGAGGATTCCCCGACTCACTCGGCGCCTTAAACAGTTGCTCCCGGACTTCGTGGCGGAGGTGGCGATCTCTATCCAGAAGCGGCGTATCTCGGCGGAGGAGGTCCGGAGGACATTCCGGCAGCACCCCGACTCTGCAGGCCGCCTCTACTGGCACCTCTTCCATAAGTTCAAGGCCGAACCGTACGACCGCGGGCGGAGGGGCAAGTTGTCTCTGTCGGGGTATCTGCGCGATCAGGTCTTCCCGGTCCCGACCTTCGTGGATAAGGCGATTCCCTTCGATCTCCGGGACCTTCGTTGGAGAGCGTACCATCAAGTCCTCCACGTCGGTTCGAAGAAGAAGACGACGAGGGATCGGGACCAGATGGTGTGCCGACGTCCGAGCTGCCTGGGCGCCGACACCGGGGGAGAGCTGGAGTCCATCGAGCACGCCCTGAAGACGTGCCTGCCCGCTCGATGGCTTTGGGGGATGGTCGGGCGCACCCTGGGTTGGCCTTTTCTGAGTGCCTAAGACTGGGAGACCATGGCTTCAGGTCTAGAGCCGGACTCTGGTTACGGCGCACCAGGAGAACCTTGGTCTCGGTCCAATGTACGACGTACCCCGCGGTCAGACACCCCCACTCTTTCCCGGAGACCCGCGCGAAGGCCGCCCTGGGCAGTGGTCCGCCTCCTGAATCTCATTGTCATCCACACGATTCTTCGAGACCGCAGGGCGGAGCTCTACTCACGGACGGTCATACCCGCCCGAGTCTCGCTGCAGTACGTGCTGGAGTATGTGAAAAAGGTGGTTTCTTGGGAATGCCGGAACACGAAACCAGTTTCTTTTCGTAACCGTTGGCAGTGGTTCAACGAGATTAATCCCCCGGTGCCCTGAGGGGCATCTAGACCTTCTTGAGACCCGTAAAGGGTCGCCAAATCTCTTTTCTCGGGAGTTGATTTCCTGGGCCACCCTTGTAACTATTTAACCTTTTAAGTGTTAAGTTGTGATTCTTATGTGATACTTACCGCCCCGATTTATTGATATATTATGTATTTTATGTATTTTCATAGAATCAGAACGGATCCGCTACCCTTCTCAGAGACACCGCTGTTGTTGAGATCTCTAGACAAGCTAGGAGAGAGCTGTGGATCATAATGTTCTTTGCCTTTTTAGCGGTTCTATTTGTTACTGTTTTTGTGGGGCTCTCCATTTATTTCTGGTGGGTGACTGGGAACTTTTGATCGTTACATCGCCCTTGGGGGATTGTTTGGTTAAGGTTTGAGATCCTTGATTCTAGACTTTGTATCTTGTTATTTGTAACTTAACTTTAAGTTCTGAGCCTCGTCTTTCGACGTCTTTTAGGAGTGTGGAGTTATATACCTTTGTACTTATTATCTGTAATGTTAGGATTCACTGTTGAAGTATCGAGCCTTGTCTTTGGACATGTATAGATGTGCTGTGTTATGTATCCTTGTATTTGTTAATTCGAACGGGTTTCCTGCCAATGTTAATTCTTGTTGTATATTATATATTTAGGTAGTATTATGGGATTTTCTGTATGTTATGAATCCCCCTGTAGGAGATTAAATTTGAATGTATGCTGACACATGTTATGCTATACAACTTTAATGTAATCTACCTCACTGGAATTTTATATGTTTAAATCTCGGAATTTGTATTTGACATTCATATTTGAAAGTTTTCTGTTGTTGTTATGGTTTTGGCTTTGTATTGATGGTGTGTTTATGTAGAAAGGTTAATTTTAAATAAAAATCTATTTTCCTAAAAATCTATTTCCCTAACCCTAACACTAACCCTAACCCTAACCCTGGGAAATACAGAACCCTGGTTAACAATTTTATTTTTAAAGGGGAACTGAGAGGCCCGGTTAATTAACGATTTTTTTTCATTTTTTTTATATGGAGGCCAGGTCTATTCTCATTATTTTCAAATGAGACACCAGAATCCAAGTCTATCTCCATGCTTTCCTATGGGAAATACAGAGTCCTGGTAAACCATTTTATTTTTAAAGGGGAAATGAGAGGCCAAGTCTTCTAGCATTTTTTCCTATTGTTTATATGTTGGCCAGATCTAGCCTCATCATTTTCAAAGGAGACAGCAGAGTCCAAGACTACCTCCAGGCTCCCCTATGGGAAATACAGAGCCCTGGTCAACCATGTTATTTTTAAAGGAGAAATGAGAGGACAGGTCTACTAACATTTTTTCCTGCTGTTTATATGGAGGCCAGATGAGGAAAGCAGAGTCAGGGTCTATCTCCATGTTTTCATAAGGTAAATACAGCACCCTGGTCAACCATTTTATTTTTAAAGGGGAAATGAGAGGCCAGGTCTACTATCATTTTTTCCTATTGTTTCTATGTAGGCCAGGTCTATTCTCATTATTTTCAAAGGAGACAGCAGAGTCCAGGACTACCTCCATTCTTTCCTATCTGAAATATAGAGCTCTGGTCAACCATTTTATTTTTAAAAGGGAAGTGAGAGACCAGGTCTACTAACATTTTTTCCTGTTGTTTATATGGAGGCAGGCAGGGGACAGCAGAGCCCAGGTCTACCTCCATGCTTTCCTAAGGGAAATACAGAGCCATGGTCAACTATTTTATTTTAAAAGGGGAAATGAGAGGCCAGGTCTACTGACTTTTTTCCTATTGTTTATATGGAGGCCATATCTAGTCTCATTATTTTGAAAGGAGACAGCAGTGTCCAAGAATACCTCCTTGCTTTCCTATGGGAAATACAGAGCCCTGGTCAACCATGTTATTTGTAAAGGGGAAATGAGAGACGAGCTCTATTACCGTTATTTTCCTATTGTTTCTATGTAGGTCAGGTCTCTTATTATTTTCAAGGGAGAAACTAGAGTCCAAGTCTACCTCCATGCTTTCCAAAGGGAAATACAGAGCCCTGTTCAACCATTTTCTTTTTAAAGGGGAAATGAGAGGACAGATCTACTAACGTTTTTTCCTAGTCTGCATATGGAGCCCTGGAGGGGAAAGCAGAGTCCAGGTCTACCTCCATGCTTTCCTAAGGGAAATACAGAGCCATGGTCAACCATTTTATTTTTAAACGGGAAATGAGAGGATAGGTGTAGTAACGTTTTTTTTTCTATTGTTTATATGGAGGCCAGCATGGAACAGCAAAGTCCAGGTCTACCTCCATGCTTTCCTATGGGAAATACAGAGCCCTGGTCAACCATGTTATTTTTAAAGAGGAACTGAGAGGCCAGTTTACTAACAATTTTTTCATTTTTTTAAATGGAGGCCAGGTCTATTCTCATTATTTTCGAAGAAGACAGCAGAGTCCAGGTCTATCTCCTTGCTTTCCTATGTGAAATAAAGAGCCCTGGTCAATCATTTAATTTTTAAAGGGGAAATGAGAGGCCAGGTCTACTGACTTTTTTTTCTATTTTTTTTATATGGAGTCCAGGTTTATTCTCATTATTTTCAAAGGGGATTTCAAAGTCCAGGTCTGCCTCCCTACTTTCCTATAGGAAATACAGAGCCCTGGTTAACCATTTTATTTTTAAATGAGACAGCAGAGTCCAGGTCTGCCTCCATGCTTTCCTATGGGAAATAGAGAGCCCTGGTTAACCATTTTATATTCAAAAGGAGACATCAGAGTCCTGGTCTATCTCCTTGCTTTCCTTTGGGAAATACAGAGTCCTGGTCAACCATTTTATTTGTAATGGTGAAATGAGAGGCCAGGTCTTCTAAAAAAATTTCCTATTGTTTATATGGAGGCCAGGTCTATTCTAATTATTTTTAAAGGAGACAGCAGAGTCTGGTTCTACCTCTATGCTTTCCTTCGGGAAATAAAGAGCCCTGGTCAACCATTTTATTTTTAAAGTGGAAATGAGAGACCAGGTCTACTAACGTTTTTTCCTGTTGTTTATATGGAGGCCAGCAAGGGACAGCAGAGTCCAGGTCTACCTCCATGCTTTCCTATGGTTAATACAGAGCCCTGGTCAACCATTTTATTTTTAAAGGGGAAATGAGAGGACAGGTCTACTATCATTTTTTCCTATTGTTTCTATGTAGGCCAGGTCTATTCTCATTATTTTCAAAGGAGACAGCAGAGTCCAGGACTACCTCCATTCTTTCCTATCTGAAATATAGAGCCCTGGTCAACCATTTTATTTTTAAAAGGGAAGTGAGAGACCAGGTCTACTAACGTTTTTTCCTGTTGTTTATATGGAGGCAGGCAGGGGACAGCAGAGCCCAGGTCTACCTCCATGCTTTCCTAAGGGAAATACAGAGCCATGGTCAACTATTTTATTTTAAAAGGGGAAATGAGAGGCCAGGTCTACTGACTTTTTTCCTATTGTTTATATGGAGGCCATATCTAGTCTCATTATTTTGAAAGGAGACAGCAGTGTCCAAGAATACCTCCTTGCTTTCCTATGGGAAATACAGAGCCCTGGTCAACCATGTTATTTGTAAAGGGGAAATGAGAGACGAGCTCTATTACCGTTATTTTCCTATTGTTTCTATGTAGGTCAGGTCTCTTCTCATTATTTTCAAGGGAGAAACTAGAGTCCAAGTCTACCTCCATGCTTTCCAAAGGGAAATACAGAGCCCTGTTCAACCATTTTCTTTTTAAAGGGGAAATGAGAGGACAGATCTACTAACGTTTTTTCCTAGTCTGCATATGGAGCCCTGGAGGGGAAAGCAGAGTCCAGGTCTACCTCCATGCTTTCCTAAGGGAAATACAGAGCCATGGTCAACCATTTTATTTTTAAACGGGAAATGAGAGGATAGGTGTAGTAACGTTTTTTTTCCTATTGTTTATATGGAGGCCAGCACGGAACAGCAAAGTCCAGGTCTACCTCCATGCTTTCCTATGGGAAATACAGAGCCCTGGTCAACCATGTTATTTTTAAAGAGGAACTGAGAGGCCAGTTTACTAACAATTTTTTCATTTTTTTAAATGGAGGCCAGGTCTATTCTCATTATTTTCGAAGAAGACAGCAGAGTCCAGGTCTATCTCCTTGCTTTCCTATGTGAAATAAAGAGCCCTGGTCAATCATTTAATTTTTAAAGGGGAAATGAGAGGCCAGGTCTACTGACTTTTTTTTCTATTTTTTTTATATGGAGTCCAGGTTTATTCTCATTATTTTCAAAGGGGATTTCAAAGTCCAGGTCTGCCTCCCTACTTTCCTATAGGAAATACAGAGCCCTGGTTAACCATTTTATTTTTAAATGAGACAGCAGAGTCCAGGTCTGCCTCCATGCTTTCCTATGGGAAATAGAGAGCCCTGGTTAACCATTTTATATTCAAAAGGAGACATCAGAGTCCTGGTCTATCTCCTTGCTTTCCTTTGGGAAATACAGAGTCCTGGTCAACCATTTTATTTGTAAGGGTGAAATGAGAGGCCAGGTCTTCTAAAAAAAATTTCCTATTGTTTATATGGAGGCCAGGTCTATTCTAATTATTTTTAAAGGAGACAGCAGAGTCTGGTTCTACCTCTATGCTTTCCTTCGGGAAATAAAGAGCCCTGGTCAACCATTTTATTTTTAAAGTGGAAATGAGAGACCAGGTCTACTAACGTTTTTTCCTGTTGTTTATATGGAGGCCAGCAAGGGACAGCAGAGTCCAGGTCTACCTCCATGCTTTCCTATGGTTAATACAGAGCCCTGGTCAACCATTTTATTTTTAAAGGGGAAATGAGAGGACAGGTCTACTAATGTTTTTTTCCTATTTTTCAATGGAGGCCAGCAGGGGACAGCAGAGTCCAGGTCTACCTCCATGCTTTCCTATGGGAAATACAGAGCCCTGGTCAACCATTCTATTTTTAAAGGGAAAATGAGAGGAAAGGTCTACAAACGTTTCCTAAGGGAAATATAGAGCCCGGGTTAACCATTTTTTTAAAAAAAGGGAAATGATAGGACAGGTCTACTAACGTTTTTTCTATTTTTTTATATGGAGGTCAGATTTATTCTCATTATTTTCAAAAGGGAAAGCAGAGTCCAGGTCTACATCCATGCTTTTCGAAGGGAAATACAGAGCCCTGGTCAACTATTTTATTTTTAAAGGGGAAAAGAGAGGCCAGGTGTACTATCGTTTCTTCCTATTGTTTATATGTTGGCCATATCTAGTCTCATTATTTTGAAAGGAGACAGCAGAGTCCAAGACTACCTCCATGCTTTCCTATTGGAGATACAGAGCCCTGGTCAACCATTTTATTTATAAAGGGGAAATGAGAGGACAGATCTACTAACGTTTTTTCCTGTTCTTTATATGGAACCCTGGAAGGGACAGCAGAGTCCTGGTCCACCTGCATGCTTTCCTAAGGGAAATACAGAGCCATGGTCAACCATTTTATTTTTAAACGGGAAATGAGAGGCCAGGTCTACTAACATTTTTTTCTATTTTTTTATATGGTATCTAGGTTTATTCTCATTATTTTCAAAGGTGACTGCAGAGTCCAGGTCTACCTCCATACTTTCCTATGGGAAATACAGAGCCCTGGTTAACCATTTTATTTTTAAAAGGGGAAATGAGAGGCCAGGTTTACTATTTTTTTTTCATTTTTTTATATGGAGACCAGGTCTATTCTCATTATTTTCAAAGGAGACAGCAGAGTCCAGATATGTCTCCTTGCTTACCTATAGGAAATAGAGTCCTGATCACCCATTTTATTTGTAAGGGGGAAATGAGAGGCCAGGTCTACTAACGTTTTTTCCTGTTGTTTATATGGAGGCCAGCAGGGGACAGCAGAGTCCAGGTCTACCTCCATGCTTTCCTATGGGAAATTCAGAGCCCTGTTCAACCATTTTATTTTTAAAGGGGAAATGAGAGGCCAGGTCTATTAACATATTTTTCAAAAAAAATTATATGGAGGTCAGGTTTATTCTCATTATTTTCAAAAGGGAAAGCAGAGACCAGGACTACCTCCATTCTTTCCTATGGGAAATACAGAGCCCTGGTCAACCATGTTATTTTCAAAGGGGAAATGAGAGGCCAGGTCTACTATCATTTTTTCCTATTGTTTATATGTTGGCTGTTATGTCCTCAGAGACATAATGGTGAGCATACTGAGCAGGTGCTCATTATGCGGATCGGAAATGCTGCACAAGTATTGCCCAATCAGAGGGCTTATGGTGGGAACAACTGTGATTGGTCATAAGGTACAAAGATGATTGGTCCTTATACCTGAGCTGTGATTGGTTATGACATTCAAATGTTATTGGCGCGTTTTGTTTCTGTGGGCGTGGCTACCTCAGCCAGAACTGTATATAAACTGCTGTTTTAGGACTGTATTTTGTCTAGCTGGTCTAGTCCGTAGCTGGTCTAACTTGGAGCTGAAATAAAGCTGAAATCACTTTTGAACTGACCTCCAGTGTGCTGTCTCGTACTTATCAACTGGCGACGAGGATGGGATATAGCGGGTAGGCAGCCCCGCTGAGACACCACGGAGGAAGTTCCGATCGACCGTGAGTTTCCGAGGGGGGCATCCGCTCCAGGAAGCGCCGCGATGAGCTCTAAGCACCGGTTCGAGCTGTTCGAGCCCGCGACCGAGGACTGGGGGGCGTACCTCACCCGGTTCGAGTTTCACCTCGAGAGCGGCGGGGTGACAGATGCTGCGAAGAAACGAGCTGCACTGCTTAGCTTGTGTGGCAAAGAGGTGTTCGACATTGCTCGTTCACTGGTAACGCCTGATGACATCATGACCGTGCTGTACGCCATGCTGACGGAGAAGTTGAAGGCTCATTTCGCGCCACAGCCTTCAGAGATCGCTTCCCGGCACGCGTTCTACGAAAGGCGGCAAGGCTCCAGCGAATCGGTAGCCGAGTTTGTGGCGGCATTGAGGAAGTTGGCAAGGGCTTGCAACTTCGCCGATCTCGAAACAGCCTTGCGAGACCGGCTGGTCTGCAGTCACCGCGATGCAAAGCTGCAACAACGCCTGTTCGCCCTAAAGACGCTGACATTCAAGGTCGCGTTCGAGGAAGCCATCGCCGCTGAAGCTGCTGAAAGGCCGACGCGAGAAGTGCGACAGCGGCCTGCGGCAGCTGAATCCAGCATTCACCAACAGGTCGAGGACCGTGAGCCGGCGGCCGCCGTGGATGACGTACGAGAGCCTTGTTCCAGCAGCCAGCCACGAACCCAAGTGAAGACTGCGCCAGCGCGTCAGTGCCTTGGTTGTGGCGGGAAGCACGAGCGCGACACCTGTTGGGCCAAAGGGTTGGTTTGTCGGGCTTGCGGAAAACGCGGGCACATCGCCAGAGTTTGCAAGTCGAAGAGATCGCCGCCTACGTCGCCTCCGCAGCGCTCTCAATTCCGAAGCAAGGTCAACACAACCTGCTCTTCATCCCTGTCGTCCCGAAACCCGACCCTGTCGTCCAACCCCTCTTCATCGTCGACTGTCCTCACCACGGGAGTTCCCCGGAGGAAGAAGATTTTCATCACCCTGTATCTTGACGGCGTGGCCTGCCCTTTCAAAGTCGATCCGGGGTCGGCTAGAACCATCATTTCGACGCATACACTAGATCGTCTTTTCCCTCGCCGAAGCCGTCGCCGTCTTCTACCAACTGATGCCTGTCTCGCCGATTTCCAAGGGCACAGAATTCCGTTGGCTGGTGAGGCTGAATTTGAAGTCAACTTCAAAGAGCGGAAGGCGGCTCTGTCCCTAATTGTTGCTGAAGGGGACAGGGTAAGCCTCTTAGGGCTTGATTGGTTTGAACCGTTGGGCATTGCTATTTCTGGCATTAATGCAGTGTGTTGTGATAAATGGGATTGCTTATATAACGAGTTTCCTCAGGTTTTTGGAAAGGGATTGGGAACCTATACAGGTCCCCCGGTTTCATTTGAACTGGATCCAAATGTACGGCCTATCAGGTTAAAATATAGGAAGGTACCGTTAGCATTGCGACCAAAGATAGAAATGGAGCTCGACAAGCTCATTGTGCAAGAGGTCTTAGAACCGGTACCATACAGCAAATGGGAAACACCCATCGTTACTCCTGTCAAACCCGATGGTTCTATAAGAATTTGTGCAGATTATAAGTGTACAATCAATAAGGCGTTGCAACAGCACTCTTATCCTGTACCTGTGATAAGTCATGTACTTGCGTCTCTAGGGGGGGGCAAGGTTTTTGCAAAGTTGGACCTTGCCCAGGCTTATCAACAACTGCCTGTGGATAGCAATGCAGCAGAAGCACAAACCATCGTAACTCATAGAGGTGCGTTTCGAGTCAAGCGCCTCCAATTCGGGGTTAATGTCACACCGGGAATCTTCCAGGGATTAATGGAAGGGTTGCTTAGAGGCCTCAAGGGAGTAATTCCTTACTTCGATGATGTGCTTATTGCAGGGAAAGATGAGGAGGAATTGCTTGAAAGAGTCAAGCAGGTTTTACTTTGTTTTCAAAAAGCTGGGTTACGTGTAAAAAGAGAAAAGTGTACGATAGGGGTTCCCAGTGTTGAATTCCTGGGATTCAAAATCGATGAGCAGGGAGTTCACCCAACCCCGGGGAAGGTATCTGCCGTTCACAACGCACCTAGGCCCCAAAACAAAATGGAGCTACAAGCTTTTTTAGGGCTTGTTAATTTTTATCATGCGTTCTTGCCTCACAAAGCTTCGGTAGCCGAACCGTTACACCGTTTATTAAATAAGGATGCAAAATGGGTTTGGGGGCAGCGTCAAGAAGAAGCTTTTCAAAATGTTAAAATGTTGTTGACGTCTAGCAGTGTCCTCACGCACTATGATGAGACAAAAATGTTGGTTCTGGCGGCGGACGCGTCGCCGTTTGGTGTTGAGGCAGTTCTAAGCCATATTATGCCTGACGGGTCCGAGGCACCAATTGCCTATTATTCTAGGTCGCTGAGTGGGGCTGAAAAGAACTACGCCCAAATTGATAAAGAAGGGTTGGCGCTTGTGAGTGCGGTTAAAAAGTTTCATGACTTTTTGTACGGAAGACGATTTCTTTTAGTTACTGACCACAAGCCGCTACTTGGGATTTTCGCCCCTGACCACCCCACGCCTAACATCCTGTCGCCCAGGATGTTGAGATGGACTCTATTCCTCGCCGCATACGAGTACGACATAGAGCACAGACCGGGCAAGTGTATTGCTCACGCCGACGCCCTGAGCCGATGCCCCCTGCCTGAGACTGATCCAGACCCGGCTCCGACAGCGGACATCTTCGCGCTCGATGAACTTCCTGAGGCTCCATTGCGGTCTAAGGACATTGCCACATACACCCAAAAGGACTTAATTTTGTCCCGCGTTTTAAACTGGGTGTGGAGGGGGTGGCCGAGTGTGTGCAACGAGCCTGAGTTTAAGGCATATTGGGGGAGAAGAACTGAACTATCTATTTCTAAGGGCTGCGTTCTGTGGGGGAGTAGAGTTGTTATTCCCCCAAAACTAAGAGGAAGCGTTCTGAAATCTCTGCATGCCGGGCATCCAGGAATTGTGCGGATGAAGGCCCTGGCTTGGGGATACGTATGGTGGCCTGGGCTCGATGCTGACATCGAGGAGCGAGTTCGGGGCTGTATGAACTGCCAGCAGTCCCGGGCTGATCCGCCACGCTCCCCTCCGGCTGAACTAAACAGAGCTGAAAAGCCTTGGTCAAGGCTACACTTCGACTTCGCTGGCCCTATCAACGGCCAGATGCTTCTGGTGGTCGTAGATGCCTTCTCGAAGTGGCTGGAGGTAGTTCCCATGCGGTCAACGACAGCGGCAAACTTAATAAAGGCTTCGCGCCAACCTTTTGCCACCCATGGGCTACCTGACGTACTTGTCAGTGACAACGGGCCACAGCTTACCTCTAGGGAGTTCGCCGGCTTCCTAGAGGGTTACGGCATCCGGCACATCACCACAGCACCATTCCACCCCGCTTCCAACGGCCAGGTGGAAAGAATGGTGCGGACGGCGAAAGAGACCCTCGCCCGACTGCCTGGCGAGGACTGGGACCATCGAGTGGCCGATTTTCTCCTGTGGCAGCATGTCACTCCCAGCTGTGCTACAGGGAAAAGCCCGGCCGAGCTTCTAATGGGAAGAAGGCTGACAACCCTTCTCGACCGCCTGCATCCAGACCTGGATGGCAGCAGAACCGTGCGGCCCGAACCAGCCACTCCATCCAGGGAGTTCCAGCCCGGAGACTTAGTCTTCGCACGGAACTACGCTGAGGGGCACCAGTGGCTTAATGCCGAAGTCACCAACAAATTGGGGTCTCGAATGTATGTGGTGAGGCTATCTGATGGCCGACAGATACGCCGCCACATCGACCAACTCCGGCAGCGATGGTCTCCTGCGGACCAGGAGATCGAGGCCGGAGATTGTTTCAGGCCCAGGGAGCAGTCCCAATTGCCTCTGGACGAGGTGAGTGCTGCTGGTTCTCGTCCAGAACCTGAGGCAGGGCAGACCCCTGCGCTCTCGGACCCTGTGGACCCTGACAGCTCAGCAATGCCTGGCGCTGAGACCAGTGAAGACCCGGAAGCCCCAGTACTGAGGCGGTCCCAACGAAGCCGAAGGGCCCCTCCCCATTTAGCAGACTACGAGTGTGTTCCATCTAAGGGGGGAGGAGTTGTTATGTCCTCAGAGACATAATGGTGAGCATACTGAGCAGGTGCTCATTATGCGGATCGGAAATGCTGCACAAGTATTGCCCAATCAGAGGGCTTATGGTGGGAACAACTGTGATTAGTCATAAGGTACAAAGATGATTGGTCCTTATACCTGAGCTGTGATTGGTTATGACATTCAAATGTTATTGGCGCGTTTTGTTTCTGTGGGCGTGGCTACCTCAGCCAGAACTGTATATAAACTGCTGTTTTAGGACTGTATTTTGTCTAGCTGGTCTAGTCCGTAGCTGGTCTAACTTGGAGCTGAAATAAAGCTGAAATCACTTTTGAACTGACCTCCAGTGTGCTGTCTCGTACTTATCATTGGCCATATCTAGTCTCATTATTTTGAAAGGAGACAGCAGAGTCCAAGACTACCTCCATGCTTTCCTATAGGAGATACAGAGCCCTGGTCAACCATTTTATTTTTAAAGGGGAAATAAGAGGACAGATCAACTAACATTTTTTCCTATTCTTTATATGGATCCCTTGAGGGGACAGCAGAGTCCAGGTCTACCTCCATGCTTTCCTAAGGGAAATACAGAGCCATGGTCAACCATTTTATTTTTCAAGGGGAAATGTGAGACCAGGTCTACTAACATTTTTTTTTAATATGGAGTCCAGGTTTATTCTCATTATTTTGAAAGGGGACTGCAGAGTCCAGGTCTGCCTCCATACTTTCCTATGGGAAATACAGAGTCCTGGGCAACTATTTTATTTTTAAAGGGGAAATGAGAGGCCAGGTCTTCTAACATTTTTCCCTATTGTTTATATGTTGGCCAGATCTAGCCTCATCATTTTCAAAGGAGACAGCAGAGTCCAAGACTACTTCCAGGCTCTCCTATGGGAAATACAGAGCCCTGGTCAACCATGTTATTTTTAAAGGGGAAATGAGAGGACAGGTCTACTAACATTTTTTCCTGATGTTTATATGGAGGCCAGTTGGGGACATCAGAGTCCAGGTCTATCTCCATGTTTCCTAAGGGAAATACAGAGCCCTGGTCAAGCCTTTGATTTTTAAAGGGGGAATGAGAGGCCAGGGCTACTGACTTTTCCCCCTATTTTTTATGGATTCCATAGTCCAGGTTTATTCTCATTATTTTCAAAGCGGACTGCAGAGTCCAGGTCTGCCTCCATACCTTCCTATAGGAAATAGAGAGCCCTGGTTAACCATTTTATTTTTAAAGGGGAACTGAGAGGCCAGGTTTACTAAGGTTTTTTTGCATTGTTTTATATGGAGGCCAGTTCTATTCTCATTATTTTCAAAGGAGACAGAAGAGTCCAGGTCTATCTCCATGCTTTCCTATGGGAAATACAGAACCCTGGTCAACCATGTTATTTTTAAAGGGGAAATAAGAGGACAGATCAACTAACATTTTTTCCTATTCTTTATATGGATCCCTTGAGGGGACAGCAGAGTCCAGGTCTACCTCCATGCTTTCCTAAGGGAAATACAGAGCCATGGTCAACCATTTTATTTTTCAAGGGGAAATGTGAGACCAGGTCTACTAACATTTTTTTTTAATATGGAGTCCAGGTTTATTCTCATTATTTTCAAAGGGGACTGCAGAGTCCAGGTCTGCCTCCATACTTTCCTATGGGAAATACAGAGTCCTGGGCAACTATTTTATTTTTAAAGGGGAAATGAGAGGCCAGGTCTTCTAACATTTTTCCCTATTGTTTATATGTTGGCCAGATCTAGCCTCATCATTTTCAAAGGAGACAGCAGAGTCCAAGACTACTTCCAGGCTCTCCTATGGGAAATACAGAGCCCTGGTCAACCATGTTATTTTTAAAGGGGAAATGAGAGGACAGGTCTACTAACATTTTTTCCTGATGTTTATATGGAGGCCAGTTGGGGACATCAGAGTCCAGGTCTATCTCCATGTTTCCTAAGGGAAATACAGAGCCCTGGTCAAGCCTTTGATTTTTAAAGGGGGAATGAGAGGCCAGGGCTACTGACTTTTCCCCCTATTTTTTATGGATTCCATAGTCCAGGTTTATTCTCATTATTTTCAAAGCGGACTGCAGAGTCCAGGTCTGCCTCCATACCTTCCTATAGGAAATAGAGAGCCCTGGTTAACCATTTTATTTTTAAAGGGGAACTGAGAGGCCAGGTTTACTAACGTTTTTTTGCATTTTTTTATATGGAGGCCAGTTCTATTCTCATTATTTTCAAAGGAGACAGAAGAGTCCAGGTCTATCTCCATGCTTTCCTATGGGAAATACAGAACCCTGGTCAACCATTTTATTTTAAAGGGGAAATGAGAGACCAGGTCTACTACCGTTTTTTCCTATTGTTTCTATGTAGGTCAGGTCTATTCTCATTATTTTCAAAGGAGAAAGTAGAGTCCAGGTCTACCTCCATTCTTTCCTATGGGATATATAGAGCCCTGGTCAACCATTTTATTTTTAAAGGGGAAATGAGAGACCAGGTCTACTAACGTTTTTTCCTGTTGTTTATATGGAGGCCAGCAGGGGACAGCAGAGTCCAGGTCTACCTCCATGTTTTCCTAAGGGAAATACAGAGCCCGGATTAACCATTTTATTTTTAAAAGGGAAATGATAGGCCAGGTCTACTAACATTTCTTTCTATTTTTTTATATGGAGGCCAGGTCTATTCTCATTATTTTCAAAGGAGACAGAGTCCAGGTCTACCTCCATGTTTTCTTAAGGGAAATACAGAGCCCAGATTAACCATTTTATTTTTAAAGGGGAAATGAGAGGCCAGGTCTACTGTCTTTTTTTCCTATTGTTTATATGTTGGCCGTATCTAGTCTCATTATTTTGAAAGGAGACAGCAGAGTCCAAGACTACCTCCAAGCTTTTCCTATGGGAGATACAGAGCCCTGGTCAACCATTTTATTTTTAAAGGGGAAATGAGAGGACAGGTCTACTAACATTTTTTTTATATATGGAGTCCAGGTTTATTCCCATTATTTTCAAAGGGGATTCCATAGTCCAGGTCTGCCTCCATACTTTCCTATGGAAAAGACAGAGCCCTGGTTAACCATGTTATTTTTAAAGGGGAAATGAGAGGCCAGGTCTACTGACGTTTTTTTCTATTTTTTATATGGAGGCCACGTCTATTCTCCTTATTTTTAAAGGAGACAGCAGAGTCCAGGACTACCTCCATGCTTTCCTAAGGGAAATACAGAGCCATGGTCAACCATTTTATTTTTAAACGGGAAATGAGAGGATAGGTGTAGTAACGTTTTTTTTCCTATTGTTTATATGGAGGCCAGCACAGAACAGCAAAGTCCAGGTCTACCTCTATGCTTTCCTATGGGAAATACAGAGCCCTGGTCAACCATGTTATTTTTGAAGAGGAACTGAGGCCAGTTTACTAACAATTTTTTCAGTTTTTTAAATGGAGGCCAGGTCTATTCTCATTATTTTCGAAGAAGACAGCAGAGTCCAGGTCTATCTCCATGCTTTCCTATGGGAAACACAGAACCCTGGTCAACCATATTATTTTTAAAGGGGAAATGAGGGACCAGGTCTACTAACGTTTTTTTCTATTGTTTCTATGTAGGTCAGGTCTATTCTCATTATTTTCAAAGGAGACAGCAGAGTCCAGGTCTATCTCCATTGTTTCCTATGGGAAATACAGAGCCCTGGTCAACCATTTTATTTGTACGGGGGAAATGAGAGGCCAGGTCTACTAACGTTTTTTCCTATTTTTTCTATGGAGGCCAGGTCTATTCTCATTATTTTCAAAGGGGACAGAGTCCAGGACTACCTCCATTCTTTCCTAAGGGAAATACTGAGCCCTGGTCAACCATTTTATTTTTAAAGGGGAAATGAGAGACCAGGTCTACTAACGTTTTTTCCTGTTGTTTATATGGAGGCCAGCAGGGGACATCAGAGTCCAGGTCTACCTCCATGCTTTCCTATGGGAAATACAGAGCCCTGGTCAACCATTTTATTTTTAAAGGGGAAATGAGAGGAGAGGTCTACTGACATTTTTTTTTTTTTTATATGGAGGCCAGGTTTATTCTCATTATTTTCAAAGGGGACAGAAGAGTCCAGTTCTGCCTCCATCTTTCCTATGGGAAATACAGAGCCCTGGTCAACCATTTTATTTTCAATGGGGAAATGAGAGGACAGGTCTACTTATGTTTTTTTCCTATTGTTTATATGGAGGCCAGCAGGGGACAGCAGAGTCCAGGTCTACCTCCATGCTTTCCTATGGGTAATACAGAGCCCTGGTCAACCATGTTATTTTTAAAGGGAAAATGAGAGGACAGGTCTACTAACGTTTTTTCCTATTGTTTGTATGGAGGCCAGCTCTAGCCTCATTATTTTCAAAGGAGACAGCATAGTCCAGGTCTATCTCCTTGCTTTCCTATGGGAAATACAGAGTCCTGGTCAACCATTTTATTTGTAAGGGGGAAATGAGAGGCCAGGTCTACTAACGTTTTTTCTTATTGTTTATATGAAGGTCAGGTCTATTCTCATTATTTTTAGAGACAGCAGAGTCTAGGTCTACCTCTAACCTTTCCTATGGGAAATAAAGAGCCCTGGTAAACCATTTTATTTTTAAAGGGGAAATAAGAGGCCAGGTCTAGTAATGTTTTTTTCATATTTTATACATGGAGGCCAGGTCTATTCTCATTATTTTTAAAAGAGACAGTATATTCCAGGTCTATCTCCATGCATTCCTATGGAAATACAGAGCCCTGGTCAACCATTTAATTTTTAAAAGGGGAAATGAGAGGCCAGGTCTACTAAGGTTTTTCCTAATGTTTATATAGAGGCCAGGTCTAGCCCCATTATTTTCAAAGGAGACAGCAGAGTCCAGGTCTATGTCCATGCTTTCCTATGGGAAATATAGAGCCCTCGTCAACCATTTTATTTTTAAAGGGGAAATGAGAGGCCAGGTCTACTAAGGTTTTTTTAATGTTTATATGGAGGCCAGGTCTATTCTCATTATTTTCAAAGGAGACAGCAGAGTCCACGTCTACCTCCATGCTTTTCAATGGGAAATACAGAGCCCAGGTCAACCATTTATTTTTAAAGGGGAAATGATAGGTGACGTCTAGAAAAGTTTTTTCCTATTTTTTTATGCGGAGTCCAGGTCTAACCCATTATTTTCAAAGGGGAAATGAGAGGGGAGATCAAGAAACGTTTTTTCCTATTGTTTATATGGAGTCCAGGTCTTGTCCTATTATTTTCAAAGGGGACAGTAGAGGCCATTTCTACCTCCATGGTTTCCTATGTGAAATAGAGAGCCAAGGTCAACCATTTTATTTTTAAAGGGGAAATGAGACGCGAGGTTTAGAAACGTTTTTTCCTATTGTTTATATGGAGTCCAGGTCTTGTCCTATTATTTTCAAAAGGGAAAGCAGAGTACAGGTCTACCTACATTGTTTCCTATGGGAAATACAGAGCCCTAGTCAGCCATTTTTTTTTAAAGGGGAAATGAGAGGCCAGGTTATAAACATATTTTCCTGTTCTTTATATGGAGGACAGGTCTAGCCTCATTATTTTCAAAGGGGAAATGAGAGGGGAGTTCAAGAAACGTTTTTTACCATTTTTTAATGAAAGATATGTCTAGCCTCATTATTTTCAAAGGGGAGATCAGAAGCCAGGTCTAGAAACGTTTTTTCCTGTTGTTTTTTGGTGTCCAAGTCTAGCCCCATTATTTTCAAAGGAGAAAGTAGAGTCCAGATCTACCTCCATGGTTTTCTTTGGGAAATACAGAGCCCAGGTCAGCCATTTTATTTTTAAAGGGGAAATTAGACGTCAGGTGTAGAAACGTTTTTTTCCTGTTGTTTATATGGAGGACAGATCTAGCCTCATTATTTTCAAAGGGGACAACAGAGGCCAGGTCTAGAAACGTTTTTTCCTGTTGTTTATTTGGAGGCCAGGTCTAGCCCTATTATTTGAAAAGGGCATAGCAGAGTCAAGGTCTACATCCATGGTTTCCTATGGGAAATACAGAGCCTAGGTCAACCATTTTATTTTTAAAGGGCAAAAGAGAAGCGAAGTCTAGAAAGGTTTTTTCCTGTTTTTTATATGGAGTCCAAGTCTACCCTATAGTTTTCAAAGGGGAAATGAGAGGGGAGTTCAAGAAACGTCTGTTCCTATTTTTTATATGGAGTCCAGCACTTACCCTATTATTTTCCTGTTGTTTATTTGGAGGCTAGGTCTAGCCCTATTATTTTCAAAGGGGACAGCAGAGTCCTGGTCTATCTCCATTGTTTCCTATGGGAAATACAGAGCCCAGATCAAGCATTTTATTTTTAAAGGTGAAATCAGAGGCGAGGTCTAGAAATGTTTTTTCCTGTTGTTTATATGGAGAACAGGTCTAGCCTCAGTATTTTCAAAGTGGACAGCAGTGGCTAGGTCTAGAATGTTTTTTTCCTGTTGTTTATATGGCGACTAGGTCTAGCCCTATTATTCTCATAGGGGACAGCAGAGTCCAGGTCTATCTCCACTGTTTCCTATGGGAAATACAGAGCCCAGGTCAAGCATTTTATTTTTAAAGGGGAAATCAGAGGCGAGGTCTAGATTTTTTTTTCCTGTTGTTTATATGGAGGACAGGTCTAGCATCAGTATTTTCAAACGGGACAGCAGTGGCTAGGTCTAGAAGGGTTTTTTTTCCTGTTGTTTAAATGGAGACTAGGTCTAGCTTTATTATTCTCAAAGGGGACAGCAGAGTCCAGGTCTATCTCCATGGTTTCCTATGGGAAATACAGAGCCCAGGTCAACTATTTTATTTTTAAAGGGGAAATGAGCTGCCAGGTCTAGAAACGTTTTTTCCTATTGTTTATATGGAGGACAGATCTAGCCTCATTATTTTCAAAGGGGAAATGAGAGGGGAGTTCAAGAAACATTTTTTACTATTTTTTTATATGGAGTCCAGCACTTGCCCTATTATTTTCAAAGGGGACAGCAGAGGCCAGGTCTAGAAACATTTTTTCCTATTGTTTATATGGAGACCAGGTCTAGCCCTATTATTTTCAAAGGGGACAGCAGAGTCTAGGTCTAGAAACGTTTTTTCCTCTCGTTTATATGGAGGACACTTCTAGCCTAGTTATTTTCAAAGGGGTAATGAGAGGGGAGTTCAGGAAACGTTATTTTCCTATTTTTTAATGGAGTCCAGGTCTTGCCCAATTATTTTCAAAGGGGAAATGAGAGGTCAGGTGTAGAAACATTTTTTCCTGTTGTTTATATGGAGGCCACGTCTAGCCCTATTATTTTCATAGGGGACAGCAGAGTACAGGTATACCTCCATGGTTTCCTACGGGAAATACAGAGCCCAGGTCAAGCATTTTATTATTAAAGGGGAAATCAGAGGCGAGGTCTAGAACCTTTTTGTTGTTGTTGTTGTTTATATGGAGTCCAGCACTTTCCCGATTATTTTCAAAGGGGACAGCAGAGTCCAGGTCTACCTCCATGGTTTCCTTTCGGAAATACAGAGCCCAGGTCAGCCATTTTATTTTTAAAGGGGAAATGAGAGGTCAGGTGTAGAAACGTTTTTTCCTGTTGTTTATATGGACGACAGGTCTAGCCTCATTATTTTCAAAGGGGAAATGAGAGGGGAGTTCAAGAAACGTTCTTTCCTATCTTTTATATGGAGTCCTGGTATTGCCCTATTATTTTCAAAGGGGACAGCAGAGTCTAGGTCTAGAAACGTTTTTTCCTGTTGTTTATATGGAGGACACATCTAGCCTCATTATTTTCAAAGGGGAAATGAGAGGGGGTTCAAGAAACGTTTTTTCCTATTGTTTATATGGAGTCCAGGTCTAGCCTTTTTATTTTCAAAGGGGACAGCAGAGGCCAGGTCTAGAAACGTTTTTTCCTCTTGTTTATATGGAGGCCAGATCTAGCCCTAATATTTTCAAAGGGGACAGCAGAGGCCAGGTGTTCCTCCATGGTTTCCTATGGGAAATACAGAGCCCAGGTCAACCATTTATTTTTAAAGATGAAATGATAGGTGACGTCTAGAAAAGTTTTTTCCTATTGTTTATATGGAGTCCAGGTCTAGCCCTATTATTTTCAAAGGGGACAGCAGAGGCCAGGTCTAAAAACGTCTTTCCCTGTTGTTTATATGGATGCCATGTCTAGCCCCATTATTTTTAAAGGGGACAGTAGAGGCCAGGTGTACCTCCATAGTTTCCTTTTGGAAATGCAGAGTCCAGGTCTAGCCCCATTATTTTAAAAGGGGAAATGAGAGGCGAGGTCTGGAAACGTTTTTTCCTATTTTTTATATGGTGTCCAGGTCTAGCCCCATTATTTTAAAAGGGGAAATGAGAGGGGAGGTCAAGAAACGTTTTTTCCTATTGTTTATATGGAGTCCAGGTCTAGCCCTATTATTTTCAAAGGGGACAGCAGAGGCCATGTCTACCTCCATGGTTTCCTAAGGGAAATACACAGCCCAGGTGTACCAATTTTTTTTAAAGGGGAAATGAGAGGTGAGGTCTAGAAACGTCAGGTCTAGAAACCCTAACCCTAACCCTTGGCGCAAGAAGGAGTGGGAGGTCTTGCAGTTCTTATCGCCACTTCATTGATGTGGTTTATCTGGTGAGTGATCGAAGCCTCTCCTGGACACCTGCTGGTGATAGATTTCGATGGGAAAACAGATGACCCTGCTAGGATGCTTAAATACCGACTCTACGCATGTTATGCTCCGAACAACAAACAGAGATGTTTAGCCCTATGGGAAGTCCTTAAGGATCACGCCAGCACAGACAGGGAACTTCTTATAGCCAGAGATTTCAATGTGAGATTGGAGATTTCAGACCGAGTGGACCTGCATAAACTAATGAACTGGCAGCGGAATTCATTGACAGTGGAGGAGAATCTGCTCCAAACTTTCTTATCTGACATCTGTCACCTACGAAATTCGGCCCTCCATATTGTCAACCAACTGGACTGTTTCCCTACCCATCATAGGGCGGCCTTTCAACAGCACTATGACTTACCTGCCGGCTCAAATGAGACGTATTTCCATCCGCTGAAGGCGAGTAGATTAGACAGAGTGTGGATTCCACCTTCCCTCCACCCTTCCCGCTGTCTTTTATTGGCGAATCCCTGGTCCAATTGTTAGCCGAACTGCTCATCTACGCAGTGGCTGACTAACTTTTGAGGTCTTTTTGCCAATGTATACAGAGAAACCGGTGTCCGTTGGCTGAGAAGCCTATTTCTTCAAGGAATGATGCTTGACAAAGGTTTCTTAATTTGAATTAAGATTCTCTTTACTGGGGGTTTCGGTTTCGGTGCTGTGAATGGCGGCCGCTTCTCGGGACGCTCCCGGAGGCGGTCAGCCCACGCGCGGAATGGGGGGGTCTTCGCGTTTGCGAAAGACCCTAGTGAGCCTTAGTCAAAGGCTCCGAACCGGGGGCGCATAGGGGAGTAGCCTCTTTGCCGGCAAACTGCCGGGAAATTGAGGCTTTCTCCCCGCCCCAATCGGCCCCGCCGCGTAGTGCGTCCCGAATGGGACTTAGCAGCCCTGCCGACTTCCAGGAGTGAGGGAAAGCGGATGAATTACTATGAAAAGAAGAAATGGCATCTAATCGTGAGTTGAAGATCTATTGTGAAGCGAAAATTAAACCCCCCGCAAGCGGATAAGCGTATGGGAGGAGGGAGGAGCTTCCACCCTCTTCGAAGAAGCGAATTTTTAAAGGAAACGCGAAGGGGGGGTAACAAGAAAAAATGTTGGTGAAAGCACCATTGGGGTTTTACAGAAGATTGTGGCTTTAGTTGCTTTCTGGGGGATGTGGCACGAACTTTGAAAAAGTAAATAAAAAATAAAATGTCGATGCTGGGGAAAATCCTGCTTAGAACGGAAGAGAAGAGAGGAGGGACTTCCGCTCCAGTCAACCCCCCCAGAACTAGCTGTCAATCAACAAGAGACTGAGATACTGCGCCACCTGCTGGTGTAAATGTAAAATATCAATGAAACGCTTTTAAAATGGAAATTGTTCTCATCAGACTATAAAAACAAATGTTGGAATCAATAAGGTTGATGGCAGAAAATATATAGAAAATTAATTTGATGCTAAAGTTCCAAGTTATGAATGAAGAAGGGAAAGAAGATCTCAGATTTATTTTGACGAAAGTCTTGACACCTCTATCTGGCAGTGGAGCGAATAAATAAAAAGAAGAGGCGGATAAGGCTCCCAAAGCCTACTCCGCCTTTTAAAAAAAGGATATACTCTGCCAGTAGAAAGGGGTGTTGAGCTTAGCAAGTAATGGAGATCTAATTTCAACTTGAGTGTTAATGGAGCCAACGAGAAATGACTGCCAGAAACAACAAGAAAAAAGAAGCGAAAGAAGATGGATTAAAAAATTTCTGAAGAGACATACCAGCACAGAGGAGGAAGCAGCACTCAAAATTTGGATTTTTGAAGAAGACGGCGGCTCGGGGGAAGGAAGTGACGGAACGGGGAGGCACTAAAGCTCAAAGGACTTAATGATAATTGGAGAGACTTAAAAAGGAATTTGTTCGTGTAACATCTGAAAAGATTTGATTTAACCCCAGTGGACTTTACTAACTTTACTAACAGAATTGATTTGGACTTTGTAAAGCTGAAAAGAAGATCTTTCAACCGTGATGGATGCCGACAACTGGAAGAAATAAAACTAACCTTTACTAACAGAAAAAAAAAACCTCACTCCGCTCTTTTTTCTCTTCCCATCTGTCTACCTTACCCTTTTCTTATAAAAAATAAAATTCTCTCCTTTTTAGGAGAGTTATTTCATAAAAAAAAAAAAAAGATTCTCTTTACTGAAGGTTCTTATCATTACAGTCTTACAAAAACAGATACACACACACATACATTCAAGTTCCTTTTAGATACAGTAGAAATGGAAAACAATATTGGGATTTAAGCTAAAGGTATGTCTTCAGGGGGGGGGAAAGCAATTATACTTATCTGCTTCAGGAGATGTTGGTTCTTCCAGTGCTCAGGAACAAGGATTGTTTCTAACTAAGGATTCCTTATTTTTGCTACACACAGATAGGCCAGCTATATGTGTGATGGTTCCTTGGTCGCGACTCCAAGTTACCACAATAAGTTACCTTAGCTATCTTGTTGATATGAAGAAGGAGCAGCGGCTGCAGAAGTCAGAGCAAGCAAAAAACCCAGCAACAAAAGGTTGCACCCCCTTTTATCAGTTAGTCTGGGGGCTGGCTTGGGGTGTTTCTGGGTCCATCCCATCCCTATACCATTGGCTAAAGGATGTGGGGGTTCCCTCCTCCTAAGGTGGGGCAATGCTGAAAATCTACACCTTTCTACAAGGGAGGATTTTGGTCCAGGTGTCAAGATGGGTTGGCATGGAAACCTTTAGGTATGTAGATGGATCTGGCCGGGTCTTCATACATGCAAATGCCAAGCATCCTGTGGGTACATGCGAGGTAGAGATTCCTCAATGGTGGAAAGTTGTTTTTTTTTTACATTCTGTGGAAGGGCTGTAATGGAGATGCTTCTTGTTCCCAAAGGCTGCTGGGTAAATGTGTAAGATGCGTCTGTGACCTCATTTGCATGGAGATACAGGCTGTGTGGTACCTCATTTTACAGAGAGAGTCACATTAACTCAAGCATACATTCTCCCAAAGCAAAGACTCTTGCTGGCACCATTCCTGGTGTGCATGCAGGTCAGAAAATAACAAATAAAAGCATTTTCAAAGTTCACCTCCTAACACAATCACATGATCTTAGATCTAACCTTCATAGAGGAGACCCCGGAATGGGCTGAACGTGGGAAGTCACATTGGATGCTCAGAGATAGGGATGTGATCTTCTATCATCTTGAAGCAGAGATAATTCTCATCTTGTATTTCTGTAGGAAAGTTTGAGGAGACACGGAGCCTTTGACCTGGTGGGAGTCTACTAAACAAACTATTAAGTGCTTTTGCCAGAGAGCTCGATGAGCCGGGGCGACAGAGGAGCTGCGCCGCTATCATGCTGCGATCCAGACTATCCTGACGGTCAGATTGTGGATGGCTAAAGGACTCGTGTATGACCGGCATCGATATTGCGAAGCCCAACAGGCTATCAAGGATTATCAGCATGGTCAAAGAGAGAGGAGAAAGATGTCCCGAATGGCCAGCTCATCGGGGCCCGTTATCTGGAAAGGCAAGTGGGAGAAAGACCGTATCACCTCGAGCCAAGAAAAGATGGAAGGCCTGTGAATCCACACGGAGGATGAGGTCCAACGTAAACCCCAGGGCATGTTGAGCATCGTCCTTTCCTTTTATAGTAATCTATATGCGGCACATTCCTCCGGTCCTGGAGAATCAAGCGTGAGAGCCTACCTGAAGGAGAGTCAAATTCAGAAAGTGAATTTTGATCCAGGGGAACTCGAGACTCTTCTTTCGCCACTGACTTCAGAAGAGATCTCTGATGCTTTGTCGATGGGAAGGCAGTCGTCCACCCCCGGACCCGATGGACTTACGTACGGAATTTACAGGGATTCAAAGGAATATTTTTTACCTATTCTGAAAGAGGTTTTCAATTCTATCTGGCAGACGAAGATGGTAGGAGACAGTTTCTTACAGGGTATCATGGTATTCCTCTACAAAGGTGGTGGCCCTATGCTAATGGCCAAGTGGCATCCTTTAACACTAAATAATGTGGACTACCACATCTTTATGAGGGTCCTGAATACCCGTTTGAAGAGAGTCGCATGGAAGCTGGTATCCTTTGGGCAGACTAGTGCTATTCTTGGCAGACGTATGACTTATACCGCTTGTCTCTTCAGGCAGATCTTCCAGGAGATTCGGGCGAGCCGGAGAGAACAATGGTTCTTACAGTTAGACCAATATAAAGCGTTCAGCATGGTTGATCATGCATATCTGTGGACGGTGCTGAAAGAACTGGGCATCCCCGACCCAGTTGTGGACATCTTAAGAGCCCTTTATGACGGTGCGCGAATTTCATCGTGTATCCGAGGGGTGTTGGGTCCGACCTTTCCAGTGACTAAAGGGGTGCGACAGGGCTGTCCTCTCAGTCCTCTCCTGTATGTCCTATTGCTGGAACCCCTCCTCCAAGCGATTCAAACTGACTGGGATGTCTGTGGTCTGAGTCTAGGGAGAGCTGTGGATCTCCAAATCGTATCAGTCGCATGTGCTGATGACACCTATTTCTGGCTCAGGGACGAAGAGGACCTTTGATGGATAAAGATTCATCTGCGGCGATACGAATTAGCTTCTGGAGCGAGGGCTAACGAGACTAAGAGCAGACTTTTCATCCTGAGAGGGGCTACGAAGGAGATCGAAGTGCACTCCATTAATCAACCCGAGCAATCGCTGGAGAGTGACGGGGCTTCTGAGCCATCCGAGAATGTGAAGATACTGGGTATCCTCTTTAGTTTGGAAGAGGAGGACCCAGCTGAGCTCTGAGAAGGAGCAAGGTGTTTGAGCTGCCAGAGGGGTGAGTGGTATTTTTATTTATTTACTTTCAGCTGAGGTGCTTTAGCTGAAAAGGTACTGTGTCAGGGACTGTATTTGGGAGTGTGTGGGTGAGTTGTAACAGACTCCTGACTGCTGGAGTTAGGGTGTGAAAGGGTCATTGTTTGCCTGTAATTAAGTGCTTGGGTGAGATTGAATAGCAGACTCCTGGCTGCTGGAGTTGGAGTGTGAAAGGGGCTTTGTTTGACCGTCATTAAGTGCCTTGGGTGATTTTGAGTAGCTGCTGGCCACACCCTCTCCTGGGAGACAATTCCATTTAAGGCAGGAAGTTTGCAAGAGGCACGAGCCTCTGGCACGAGCCGGAGGGCGAGAGCAAAAGGGCGAGGCTCTTTGCCTGTGGCTCTTGGCCTAGGGGCTCTGTAAGAAGCCCAGGAAGAGCCAGGAAGCCAGGACCTTGGCTCCTTGGTAAGGTAAGGTAAGTAGACTCCTACAACAGGAGCCATATAAATACAAAGGGTTTTAAAAGGGGGGTTATAGAAAAGTATTTGTTTAAAAACAATTATGAAGCCAGAATGCCAGCAGGGGGTTGGGGGCTATCCAGTGTTTTGCATGGAGTGTCACATGTATGACTATCTGCCCACTGGTCAGAAGTCTTGGGTGTGTGCTCGGTGCAAGGAGCTCCTGGTTCTCAGGGAGCGAGTTTGCTCCCTTGAGGCCAAGGTGGCTGACCTGGAGAAGCAGGGACAGTCAGTTAGGTGCACGGGGAAGACTCTCGGGGACTTGTTAGATATGTCCCACTCTGGATCTGGCAGCCCGGCTGCTGCCAGGGAGCATGAGGGTCAAGGGGAAAAGGGGCACCATGCTGAGGATAAGGGGAATGTGCCCTCAGAAGGGACCTCTTCTTCAGCTGGTGAACGGGTATCCTTTCGTACCAAGGAACCGTCCCTGGGAAGGGTGGGAGGGGGGCTCTTGGTAGTTGGTGATTCGATCCTTAGGCAGGTAGACAGCTGGGTGGCGAACCCGCGTACTGACCGTATGGTGACTTGCCTGCCTGGTGCGAAGGTAGCGGACATTATGCGTGTTTTAGATAGGCTGGTAGATAGTGCTGGGGAGGAGCCAGTGGTCGTGGTGCACGTCGGCACCAACGATGTGGGGAAATGCAGTCGTGAGGTCCTGGAGGAGAAATTTAGGCTGCTGGGCAGGAAACTCAAGGCCAGGACCTCCAAGGTAGCCTTCTCGGAAGTGCTACCACTTCCACGCGCAGGGCCGGAGAGACAGGCACAGATCAGGAGTCTCAATGCGTGGATGAGACGGTGGTGTAGGGGGGAAGGGTTCAAGTTTGTTAGGCACTGGGATGCTTTTTGGGACAAGAGGGAGCTGTACAAAAGGGACGGTCTCCACTTGTCCCGAGAAGGAACCAGGCTGCTGGCGCTCAAAATCAAAAAGGTGGCAGAGCAGTTTTTAAACTGAATAATGGGGGAAAGCCGACAGGAGATGAAAAGTCTCTGGTTCGGGATGGCTCATCTCAAAGAGATGAAGGGGTAGCTATTACTTTTGTACAAGGAAATGGATTACAATTGTCCACTGAGACTGTGGCTAATGATAGGAACTGCCTGGCAAGGTCTCGAGGCAGCAAGAGGAAGGCTGTGGGCTTAACAAACGTGGGAAACTATAAGTGTTTATACACAAATGCTAGAAGTCTCCGAGGTAAAATCGGGGAGTTGGAATGCTTGGTGTTGGGGGGGAAATAGACATTGTGGGTATTTCAGAAACTTGGTGGGATGAGGAAAATCAGTGGGATACGGTGATTCCTGGTTATAAATTATATCGGAAGGATAGGGGGAAAGGGTTGGAGGTGGGGTGGCTCTGTATGTCAGAGAGGGTATACCATCCAGTAAGATTGAGAGGGTAAGAGAATTGGATTCCCTTCTGGAAATGCTATGGGTTGAAATAGTGGGTCCAAAAGGAGGCTTAACAGTGGGAGTTTGTTATCGCCCACCAGATCAAAAGATAGAGGAGGATTATAAAATGATGAATGAATTAAAGATAGCGGCTAGACGAAATAACTGTGTTGTAATAGGCGACTTTAACTACCCACACATTGATTGGGTCAATATGAGTTCTAGTCGGGAAAAAGAGATTGCGTTCTTAGATACTCTCAATGACTGTGCTGTGGAACAGATGGTCACAGATCCTACCAGGGGAGAGGCGATCCTGGATTTGGTCCTAAGTAACACCCAAGACCTGGTGAGATGTAAAAGTGATTGCACCACTTGGAAACAGTGACCATAATGTCATTGAGTTTAACATTTGTACAGATAGGGAGTTGCCCAAAAAGACTGACGCAACCACTTTTAACTTTAAAAGGGGTAACTTCTCTGGTATGAGGGGACATGTGAGGAAGAAATTGAAAGGAAGAGTGGAGAAGGTCAAAACCATTGGGGAAGCTTGGAGACTATTTAAAAAGACAATCCTAGAAGCTCAGATAAAATATATACCGCAGGTTAGGAAAGGTACAAATAGGTATAGAAAAAAGCCTGCATGGTTAACAAATAAAGTAATGGAAGCTGTAAAAGGTAAGAAGGATTCCTTTAAGCGGTGGAAAGCTAGTCTTAGTGAGGTTGATAAAAGGGAACACAGACTATGGCAAATAAAATGCAAGTCTGTGATCAGGCAAGCAAAAAGGGAATATGAGGAGCACATCGCAAAAAACATAAAGACAAACAATAAAACTTTCTTCAAATACATTAGAAGTAGGAAGCCAGCCAGGGAGGCAGTGGGGCCCTTGGATGACCAAGGGGTAAAAGGAGTAGTGAAGGATGATAGGGAAATGGCTGAGAAGCTGAATGCATTTTTTGCCTCTGTCTTCACTGTGGAAGAGGAGAAGTGTTTGCCCACTCCAGAAGCACTGATTTCGGGAGGGGGTTTGAAAGACCTGAATCAGATTGCGGTGACAAGAGAGGAAGTCCTCCGACTGATGGACAATTTAAAAACTAATAAATCACCAGGCCCGGATGGCATTCATCCGAGAGTTCTGAAAGAACTCAAATGTGAACTTGTGGATCTCCTGACAAAAATATGTAATCTTTCTTTAAAATCTGCCTCCATTCCTGATGACTGGAAGGTAGCTAATGTCACTCCCATCTTTAAAAAGGGCTCCAGGGGAGATCCAGGAAATTACAGGCCAGTCAGTCTGACATCGATACCGGGTAAGTTGGTGGAAACTGTTATTAAGGAAAGAATTAGTAGGCACATTGATGAACAAAAACTATTGAGGCAGACTCAGCATGAGTTCTGTAAGGGAAGATCTTGTCTCACTAACCTGTTAGTGTTTTTTGAGGGAGTGAACAAACATGTGGACAAGGGGGACCCAATAGATATTATTTACCTTGACTTCCGGAAAGCTTTTGATACAGTTCCTCATCAAAGGCTCCTAAGTAAGCTCAATAGTCATGGGATAAAAGGACAAGTCCTCTTGTGGATCAAAAACTGGCTTATAAATAGGAAACAGAGAGTGAGTATAAATGGGAAACTTTCTCAGTGGAGGGTGGTAAGCAGTGGGGTACCACAGGGATCAGTACTCGGTCCCATGCTTTTTAACTTGTTTATTAACGATTTGGAATTGGGAGTAAGCAGTGATGTGGCTAAATTTGCAGATGACACGAAGTTGTTCAGGGTGGTGAAAACCAGGGAGGATTGTGAGGCACTCCAAAGGGATCTGTTGAGGATGGGTGAGTGGGCGTCAACGTGGCAAATGGGGTTCAATGTGGCCAAGTGCAAAGTGATGCACATTGGAGCCAAAAATCCTAAATATAAATACACGTTGATGGGGTCTGATCTGGCAGAGACTGACCAAGAGAGAGATCTTGGAGTCGTAGTGGATAACTCGCTGAAAATGTCTACACAATGTGTAGCTGCAATAAAGAAGGCCAACGCTATGCTGGGGATTATTAGGAAGGGAATTGATAACAAATCAGCCAGTATCATCATGCCCCTGTATAAATCATTGGTGCGACCTCATTTGGAATACTGTGTACAGTTCTGGTCACCACATCTCAAAAAGGATATTATAGCATTGGAAAAAGTGCAGAGAAGGGCAACTAGAATGATAAAAGGGTTGGAACACCTTCCCTATGAAGAAAGGTTAAAATGCTTGGGGCTCTTTAGCTTGGAGAAACGACGGCTGAGGGGTGACATGATCGAGGTTTATAAGATTATGAATGGGATTGAGCAGGTTGAGAAAGAAGTACTTTTCTCCCTTTCTCACAATACAAGAACTCGTGGGCACTCTATGAAATTGCTGAGCAGTCGGGTTAGAACAGATAATAGGAAATACTTCTTCACCCAAAGAGTGATTAACATATGGAATTCACTGCCACAGGAGGTCGTGGCAGCTGCAAGCATGGACAGTTTCAAGAGGAAATTAGATAAACATATGGAGCAGAAGTCCACCAGTGGCTATTAGCCACAGGGTATAGAATGAGAACTCTCAGTCTGGGGCAGGTGATGCACTCTATTCTTGGTGCTGGAGGGGGCAGCAGTGGGAGGGCTTCTGGTGCCCTGGCCCCACTGCTGGACCTCCTGATGGCACCTGGTATATTTTGGCCGCTGTGTGACAGAGTGTTGGACTAGATGGGCCATTGGCCTGATTCAACATTGGCTTCTCTTATGTTCTTATGTTCTTAGGAGGGATGGCGAGCCAATTGGAGGATCTGAGAAGCGAAGGTGGATGAGTGGCTACACAGATGGAAGAACTGGTGGCTGACCACAGCCCCGAAAATCATCTTCTTCAACACTTATTGTGTTCCTGCAACTAACTATTTAGCAGGCATCTATCCTCCTCCTTTGCAGATCATGAAGACCGTAATGGCTAAGGTCTGCCGGTGGGTCTTCGGAATGGTCACTTTTCCGTTAGCGAGGACCGTTATGCAGCATAAGCATGGTGAAGGCGGTTTGGGGCTTCTGCACTTGGAGTTGTGGTTCCTGGCTAAATTCTTATCTCTCAATTGTGGAGGTATGTTGCGGGCGGGTCGAGCGACGGACCAAGAGTCAGAAGATGGGTCGGCATGGCACCTTTTTTGGGACTGTTGGATCGATACCCATTGGGGGAAGAAATGGTGGGAAGAAGGGTTGCTGATTCCCCACCTGACACGACGCATAAAGGACCATCTCCCTGATTTTGTGGCTGAGGTAGCAATCATAGTCCAATGGCACGGAGTGATGGCCCAAGAGATCCGCGACACCTTTCGACGGCAACCCGAATCAACTGGCTTCCTTTACTGGTCACTTTTTAGATGCCTGAAAGCTCAACCCTATGACGACGGGAGGAGAGCTAAATGGTTGCTTTCGGTGTATCTCAGGGATCAGACCTTTCCCATTGCATCTCTGATAAACAAGACTATCCCCTTCGCACTTAGATACCTCAGGTCTCTCAGATTGTGTACGTGGGGGTCAACAGGAAGACGGCAGCTGCACGACAGCAACGTGGGTGTCAATGACCTGGATGCACGGACAGTACGAACCCTCTGGTGGTAGAAACCATTGAGCATGCCATTAAACAGTGTTTACCAGCGAAGCGTGTGTGGAAAGCGGTAGCACGAAACCTGGGGACCAACACTGGGAAACGTTGTCTTCTGGGTTAGAGCTGGAAACAGGCTACGGGTTACCGAAAGAGCTCTGGCCGAACATCCAACGCGTCGGTGATGGTGACAATCCAGATAAACCCAAGACGCCTAAGAAAAAGAAACCACCTTGGTCGGTCGTCCATCTCATAAACCTGATCACCATTCATACCATCATGAAGGACCAAAGAGCAGAACTTCACTCTAGGACGGCAAACTCTCTACAGGCAAGCATCCAGTACATCTTGGACTACATACTGAAGGTCAAAACGTGGGAGAGGAGAAACTTCAAGCCTCCCCTTTTCCTCAATAGATGGTCGTGGTTCCGGGAAGTGAACCCACCAGTTCCTTAGAAGGATAGACTGAAGGGGTCAGGAAGTGGGTCTTTGACCCGTGGTTTTATGGCTATGAGATCATGGAATCATGGAATCATGATACCATTAGAAGCTTTGTTTTCTTACATTCCTTTGTTTGTAAGAACCCCTGACTCTTTATTCCTTTATTTCTGTATCTGTTATAGAGTCGCTATGGAAGTACCCTTTACAGAGGAGAGCTCCCAAGGGACTCCAGACACAAGTTGCTTTTCGTCATCATCAGTGCTGGCCTTGCGGCAATCTTTCTATCCACAGGGATGTTAATTTATTTGGTTTGAGCATTAACCCAGGAATTTTAAGTACCGTGTGAGTTAACAGGCTTTAACTGAGTTCCTTTCCTTTCCTTTGACTTATACCAACCTTTGGATACCTTTAGATCCTGCAATCTTGTTGCCTTTTAGAACTTTGTTAATGTTTAATGCTTAATGTTTAATTTTAATTTTAAGTTATGTACCTTTACAGGAATTCTGTATATGAAGTTAAGTGTGAATTTATATAAAGTTTTATATAAAATTTTATAAAATTTTATAAAGTTTTATGAAGTTATATCTGAAGTTATATCTGTAGTTGTATGTAGTTATATATGTAGCGGTATCGCATGAGGTTGCTTGGCATGTAGCCTTTGGAGATGCATTGCATTGCATTATATTGTATTACATTATATTGTACTATATTGTATTACATTGTATTATATTGTATTTATTACATCATGTTTAAATTGTGGTTGAATGTGATTGTATATTCATGGTTCATTGTTGAGTTTAATTGCTTTGTAGTTGTTTTGTAGTTGCTTTGTAGTATGGTTATTTTTAAATAAAAATCTATTTTCCTAACCCTAACCCTAATGCAAAAATCCTGAGGATCCATGAGCATCCATGTTTCAGAACCAAGTTTTTGTTGCTGGTGTTCCCATGAAGCCATAGATCCATGACTTTTGTGGTGCAAGCTGTTCCCATGGACATGTTATGTGATTTCATGGTGTGTTTGGGGTATCCTAATGTAGAAACCCTGAGGATCCATGAGGATCCGTGCTCTAGAACCATGTTTTTGCAGAATGCTGTTGCCACGAATCCATGGGTCCATGATTTTTGTAGTGCAGTTTGTTGCCATGGATATGTTTTGTGATTTGATGGTGTGTTTGGGGTGTCCTAATGCAAAAGCCCCGAGGATCAGTGAGCATCCGAGAGTCAGAACCAAGTTTTTGTTGATGGTGTTGCCACGAAACCGTGGATCCATGACTTTTGTGGTGCACAGTGTTGCCATGGACATGTTATGTGATTTGATGCTGTGTTTGGGGTGTCGTCATGCAGAAACCCTGAGGATCCATGAGGATCCGTGATCTAGAACCGTGTTTTTGCAGAATGGTGTTGCCACGAAGCTGTGGATCCATGATTTTTGCAGTACAGGCTGTTGCCATGGACATGTTTTGTGATTTGATGGTGTGTTTGGGATGTCCTAATACAAAAACCCTGAGGATCCATGAGCATTCATGCTTCATAACCAAGTTTTTTTGGTTGGTGTTGCCACGAAGCCATGGATCCATGATTTTCTTTTTATATATATAAAGAATTTTATTGGTTTTGCATTACTACGGGATATGGGAAAGGGTTACTAAATCCCTACCTCTAAATTTTTTTATAGGATATGGGTAAGGGCAGCTAATACATAAACCACTACCAGGATGGGGGAAGGAAACTAAACCCTACCTCTATACACCTTATTGGACATGGGGAAGCGAAGATTAACATGGTGACACGATCTGGTTACATATTGTGTCATTATCACCTGATGTTACAAAGATTTGTTGCTTATAAAAAAGAAAGTTAACAAAAATTAATAAAAAGAAAAAAATCCAAAAACTGAGTAATTAATAAAAATGGCATTTTCAACGATCATCTTGGTCTTACGTTCTCTTCTTCTTGCGTTTCTTCTTTCCTCGGGGTTTGGGAGCGGCTGCTCCTTTCTCCGATTCCGATGTATCTGAAGAACTAAAGAGTATTGGGCTACTGCTTTCTGAATCCTGTGAGTAGGATTCTTCTTCTTCCTCTTCTTCCTCCTCATCCTTTTTAGGTTTCTTATCTTTGTAGTGTTGCTTTGCATTAAAGTGTCGATGCACAAACTTTTTAGCTTTAGGAACAGAGTCAATATTGTATTTTTTGTCTCCATATTTAAAACTCAGTCCTTCAGGAAATAACCATCTATAAGGGACCCCTTTCTTCTGTAGAGAGAGAGTAAGTTCCTTGCAGAGTCTCCTCCACTTTCTGACTTCAAAGGGGATATCCTTCAGGATTTTTATCTCTTCATTCTTTATTTTTAAGGGGTTCCCCTGTGTAGATTTCAGCACCCGATCTCTTGTAGATCTTTTCATAAATTTCAAGCATATTTCTCCAGGGAGTTCATTCTTTTTGATAAAATCTGGATAAGCCCTGTAGTCCCAGTCCATCTCCTTCAGTAGATCTTCCTGTTTGTAATCCAGTATTGGAGCCAAAGTCTCTGATAAGATAGCCTTTAAATCTTCATTCTTTTCTTCAGGAATCCCTTGGAAACGTAGGATGTACATGGATCTTTCCAGCTGGAGCTGTATTAATTGGTTTTTATTAGAAAGTCTCTCTTTTTCTGCTTCATCCGCTCTTTTGTTGATATTCTCAGTCTGTTTTTCCATTTTTTTAGATTCTTTTCAGTTACTGAGGTCCTTCTGTCCATTTGATTCATCTGCTTTTGCAAGTTATCCATTTTCGCGTTGAGATTTGTCATCTGCTCCATTAGAGGGCGCGGTGCATTCGCCAACAGCATGGACATCTCTGCAGCTACTTCCTGGCTGTGGGAGGGAGTCGTTGGTAGGCTATTTCTGGTTGACTTTTTTTCTCCAGACCCAGCTTCCGCCCTCTCCCAGCCATAATATCAACAAGAAGTAAGTTTCCCAAAACAAAGTAAAAGTTGGCAGAACTTAACCTGCTTTTCGTTATTATGCAGCTTTTGTTTTCACTAGTCCTCTTATGTGCATAGCTTGTTTCAAAGTTGTTTTTAAACTTCGCTTTAAAACCACATTGTTTTAAACGGGGGGGTGAACTCTTGAGCTTCTCCCTCCCCCCTGCCATTTTGCCCTTAGGCTCTTCTAATTACTACTAAGGCTCTTGTTCGCTTAAATCACCTGAACAGTGCTTGACTCATGCTTTGCAGCCTTGGAGATCTTTTAGAAGCTTTTCAGCAGCTGTCGAATGTGTCCGCTGGTCTAGTAGTTGTCTCTCAGTGCCATACTGGCTCTTCGGCGATGGGACCTTTCAGAGAAAAAGGTGAGCCTCAATTCCTTGGCCATCATCTTGGAAGAGGCTCACCTCAACTCTCCAGGCTGAGGGTCTCCTACAGAGACCCCAGGAGGGTCCGGGATGAACTTGGACCCTTCCCGTCAGCCGAGTCTTGGTGCAACCCCATCAGAGCAAGATGGGGATGCATCCAAGCAGCAAAACGCTTAAACCGGAAGTTGGATCCATGATTTTTGTGGTGCAAGGTGTTGCCATGGACATGTTATGTGATTTGATGGTGTGTTTGGGGTGTCGTAATGCAGAAACCCTGAGAATCCATGAGGATCTGTGCTCTAGAACCGTGTTTTTGCAGAATGCTGTTGCCAGAAAGCTGTGGGTTCATGATTTTTGTAGTACAGTCTGTTGCCATGAATATGTTTTGTGATTTGATAGTGTGTTTGGGATGTCCTAATGCAAAAGCCCCAAAGATCTGGGAGCATCCGAGCATCAGAACCAAATTTTTGTTGATGGTGTTGCCAGGAAGCTGTGGATCGATGACTTTTATGGTGCAAGGTGTTGCCATGGACATGTGATGTGATTTCCTATGGATAAACCGGGAGGCCAGGTCTACTCCCATTGTTTCTTATGGGGAAAGGAGAGTCCAGGTCTACCCACATTGTTTCGTATGGGGAAAGGAGAGTCAAGGTCTCCTCTGATTTTTTCCTATGGGGAAATGGGTTGGGGTGGGGCCGGGGAGGTTGGGGCCGGGGAGGATGGGAAATTAAGCCCAGAAGTCGGGGGAGCAGGTGGGAGAAGTGACCCAAAAGTTGGTGTTCCCAGGGTTGGGGGGTGGCGCCCGGGTGAAGGGTGGAGGTTTCCCAGTGGAGGTGAACAGTGTTACAGAGCCCAGGTCTACTCCTATTGTTTCCTATGGGGAAAGGAGAGTCCAGATCTACCCTGTTGTTTCCCCAAGGGTAAACTGGGAGGCCAGGTGTACTTTCATTGTTTCCTGTGGAGAAAGGAGAGTCCAGGGAAGGGTGCAAAATTAAGCCAGGGAGGCATGGGAGCAGGTGGGAGAAGGGACGCGAGAGGCAGTGTTCCCCGGGGGGTGGCGCCGGTGTGAAGGCCTAGTGAGGTTTCCAAGTCAAGGTGAAAAGTGGTACGGAGCCCAGGTCTACTGCCATTGTTTCCTATGGGGAAATCGGTTGGAGTGGGGCCTGGGGAGGGTTGGCCCAGGGAAGGGTGCGAAATTAAGCCCGGGAGGCATGGGAGCAGGTGGGAGAAGGGACCCGAGAGGCCAGGTTCCCGGAGGGGTGGCTCCGGGGTGCAGGGCTAGTGAGGTTTCCAAGTCGAGGTGAAAAGTGGGAAACCCTGAGGATCCATGAGGATACGTGCTCTAGAACTGTGTTTTTGCAGAATGCTGTTGCCATGAAGCCGTGGATCCTTGATTTTTGTAGTACAGGCTCTTGCCATGGACATGTATTGTGATTTGATGGTGTGTTTGCGGTATCCTAATGCAAACCCCCCTAGGATCCATGAGCATCCGAGCATCAGAACCAAATTTTTGTTGATGGTGTTCTCACGAAGCCGTGGATCGATGCCTTTTGTGGTGCAAGGTGTTGCCATGGACATGTTATGCAATTTCCCTATGGGTAAACTGGGAAGCCAGGTCTACTCCCATTCTTTCCTATGGGGAATTCCGTTTGGGTGACACCAGGGAGGGTTGGACTGGGGAGGGTGGGAAATTAAGCCCGTGAGACATGGGAGCAGGTGGGAAAAGGGACCGGAGAGGTGGGGTTCCCGGGGGGGTGGCGCTAGGGTGCAGGGCTAGTGAGGTTTCCAAGTCGAGGCGAAAAGTGGTATGGTGCCCAGGTGTACTCCTGTTGTTTCCTCTGAGGAAAGGAGACTCCAGGTCTGCTCCCATAGTTTCCCAACATCAGGGCTGTCCCAACATATGGGGTTTTTGAAGAGGTCATGCTTCTTTGGCTTGGCCCCCATAGTCTTATAGACTTCATCTCCATTCCCCATGCCATATATATTTGGGGTCTCGGGTGAAGAGCAGTTCAGGAGTTCTGACACTCTGTCAGGTCTCCCAGTTAAGACACTCTCCACAACACACTTTGGAAGTGATAGTTTATTGAGATATGCTCAATTCAGGAAACAGGCTCTGTGTCAGAACTGGAAAAAGGTGTGCAGAAGACACCCCACACCTCTTGCACATTTCACCATTCAGTTTCTACAGTTACTATGGCAACCCTGACAGATATATGCTGCCTTGGGAATCAGCTTCGGGGCACAACCTTAAGGAAAAGTTATGGCTTCCTACAAGCATCCACTCAAAACACCCATGCAGTACCCTCAGGAATTCCCTTCCCCTATATCTATGGCAAGCAGTGAAGTGGAACTTGGTGAAACAAAACCAATGCTTGACACTTCCTACTCTTGATCAACCATTTTTTTTGTCCTCAAATTTTCCCCTCAGAGTCATCAAGGAAAGAGATGTTCAAAGATGGTCTGTCATTGCCTGCCTCTTTGTAGTAATCCTGGACTTCCTTGGTGGTCTTTCATCTAAAAAGGGCTGACCCTGCTTAGTTTCCAAGATCTGAGGAGACTAGGCTATTCAGGTTGCTTTAGAACCCCAAAAAGTCCCTTTTCATGCTACAGCCACAAACAATTATTTCACTCTAGATCCTCCAAAGGCATTTTTCACTTCTCAATCACATTTTCCCTTCTAACATCTCAGGAAAACCACTTTGCTTGCTCTAGATTTTTTTAAAAAAATCTGATCCTGAACCCACCCCAATCACATTTTCTTTAGAACCCACAAAAATCCAGAAAAGGTGTAACACCCCCAAAACAGGGGTTTTCCCTTTAGAAATTAAAAAAGAAATTACATTCTTCATTTGAGACCCCCTAAAAGACTTTTTTGTTCAACAACCCCCCAAAATCTATTTTTCTTTACTGGATAAAGTCATGGAGGGGTTTTTTTGCGTTCTAGAACAAAATATTTTTTATGTGGAGATGTGGACTGAAAAAACATGAGTGGAAAGTTCTGAAAAAAAGCATTTCCCAGGGAATTTAGAGTGGGCAAGGCCTTTGGAGGGTTCTAGAGGAAAAATGTGGTTTGGGGGTGTTCCACAGTGGCCTTTTTTGACCTAGAGAGGGGAAACATGGTTTTTTCAGGGGTTCTAGAATGGATAAAACATGGTGTTAGGGTGTTCTATAGTGGTAAAAAGCCTTGAGGCAGGAATCTAGAGCAATATACATGAGGTTTCAGGGTTCTAGAGTGAAAAATCTGTTTTGAGAGGTTTTATAATGAAAAATATGGGGTTTGAATTGGAAATTAAATTGGAAAAGGCCTTTTCATCATAAAGAATAATTCTAAATTTGAAAGAGTTATATATAAAGCCATGAATATTATTTTGTCTAATGGCACAAGCCAGAGATTCTAAACACAAATCAAAAATGGCAGAAAGAGAGCAACCATGTATAGCACAGTGATATAGGCATTATATAACAACAATGGCAATGAGCCAGATTCAAAAATATCATTATACAATGGATGGAGTTTTGAAATTCAGAAATCTGCAAAGGTTTTATACCATTCAATAGGTAACTCATCTGGTCCTGGAGATTTGCCATTATTCATATTCATTATCACTGTCTTCATTTCATCCATCACCAAGAATCTATTCTTAAACATGGAAGATCAAGGTGATCAAATATTTCCATTTTTTTTCTGTTGAATCAGACCAATAGTCCATCTAGTCCAGCATCTTGTCTCATACAGTGGCCAGCCAGTTCCTCTGGATGGCCAACAACAGGGTACAGAGGCCAAAGCCTTCCCCTGATGTTGCCTTCCGGCTCCGGAATTCAGAGGATTAGTGCTTGAATGTGGAGGTTCCCCAGTCACCATGACTAGTAGACTTTATATTCCATCTAATCCCTTTCTAAAGCTGTTAATTCCTGTGGCCATCACTACATCCTCTGGTGGTGAATTCCAGTGTAAAGTAGTAAAGTAGTATTTCCTTTTGTCTGTTCTGAACCTACTGCCTTCAGTTTCATTGGATGCCCTCAAGTTCTAGTATTTGGGGAGAGGGAGAAAAAAATATCTTTGTCAACTCTCCATCCTGTAATTTTATAAACCTCTATCACGTTCCCCCTTAGCTGTCTCTTTTCTAAACTGAAAAGTCCCAGACTCTTCAGTCTTTCCTCATCGGGAAGGTGAACATAGCCTAACTCAAACAAGGACACATTATCTTATTCCAATACAAAGCAAAGGAATTACTGTTTTCAATGTGCCAGTGCCACCTGACACCATCAACACATAGTTAAAAGCACCTCTAATTCCTTTTTTGCTTGCCACATTGTAAACTTCTTTTGCCAGAAACGGTTCCCCTTTCTGTTCACCATATTCAGGTAAACTTTCAACTGATTGCCTTTTATAGCTTTCTTGATATTGGTCATTGGAAGTACCTTTCTTAATCTGATGTATGCATGCTACCAATACCTCAACATGATGGTGTTAGAAAGCTGCCAAGCATCCTGGAGGGATCTGATTCTCTTGAATCTTCCTTTCAGCTGTCTTCTGATGAGCCCCCCTCTTTTTTTAAGGTCCCCTCTTTTAAACCAATGTGATTCCTTTGGACTTTTGAATAACTGCCAACCTTAATAGCATTGTTGTGGTGATATTTATGAGACTCCCACACACAGGAACCCCATAACTTTTGACCCCTAAAGATCCATAGGCCTGGATAAAATATCCAGCATGATGCTAAATTGGGGCACCTGAAATTAGTAGGAATTCCTCTGCCCACCAGCTGGAATGCTGAAGAAGAAAAGTTGGTTTTTATACCCTTCCCTTCCTTTCCCCACAACACCACAACAGTCACCTCCCTACAACAGGTGGAGCTGAGATAGTTCTGAGAGAACTATGACTGGTCCAAAGTCACCCAGCAGGCTTCATGTGGAGGAGTAGGGAACATAAGAACAACCCTGCTGGATCCATCTGGTCCAGTGTCCTGTCTCACACAGTGTGGAAAGCCAACAACGGGCCATAAAGGCCAAAGCCTTCCCCTGATGTTGGCTCTGGGATTCAGAGGATTAGTGCCTCTGAATGTGGAGGTTCCACTCAGTTAGCATGGCTAGTAGCCATTGATAAACTTAACTTCCACAAAGCTATTTAATCTCTTTTTAAACCTGTTTATTCCTGTGGCCATCACTACATCCTCTGGCAGCAGATCTCAAACCCAGCTAATCTCAAACCCAGTTCTCCAGATTAGAGTCTGCCAGTCTTAACCACTACACCTGGTTGGCTTTATGGAATACACTGATAAAAGACCTTTTCCCCAAGCTTCTAGAGTTCTCTCACATCTTGGCTACAAATAATTGACTCAGGCTTTCTGGACAATAACTAAGGCTCTTGACTTTGTCAGACCTCCTGCATTCACCAACATAAACCAATCAAGGCCCCCAAAAAACCATCAATCGTCTGCTCAGTCTTTGTTAAACTGTCCCAAGATGGCCCACCTTAGAGATCTACTACAGCATATAGTGCACCCAGGACCAGTGTCAGCATATTCTGAGGTGAGGCTGGACTATTGGTGTAGTTCTCTCAAGGGCAGTTCTTGAAAACACCCACCTTCTTCACAGGGTGTCTGTTGTGTGTGGGGGGAGGGAAAGGAGATTGTAAACCCCTCTGAGACTCCAAGTGAAGAGCGGGGTATAAATCCAATCCCCTCTTTCTCCTCCTCTTCCTCCACCTCTCTTCCTCTTCCTTCTTCTTGTGGGGCCCACTGCTGCTGTTCTACACCCTCCTCCTCCTCCTTCTGGTGGGGCCAATTGCTGCTGTCCCCAGCTGCCTAATTGTCCAGAGTAGTTGAGGAAGGGCATATGGGTGGTACACAGCAGTGGCACTCCTGGTAGCAATGGCAGGATGATGCAGGCAACTGGGCATGGATGGTGGAAGGGCTTGCAAGCAGGAGAAGGACTTGCAGGCGGGGGGGGCATACATGTGGGAGTGGAAAGGAGGGCATGAGAGGTTCCTGGGCACTCTCTGCCCAGGCTCTGAGCATATCCAAGCATATAGCATACCCCAACACATAGCATGCCCATATATGGAGTTCATTTGTCTTGTAAAAACTTTCAGTGCCCTAAATTTGAAATCTTCCAGTATGAACTGAGCCCACAACTCCAAACCTATCCAACTGTGGTTTATACCATTAATAAAGTTCTCCAGAAAGATCTATTCACCATGCAGCTAGAGGGCACTGCAGCCCCTTCAGTTTTGTAGATGGCTTCTAGATCCTACCCATTATCCCAACCCCATGGTTCACTCTTGCTGAAATCACTGAATGCCCCCAACTCGGTCCTCACTCCTCATAGCTGGTTTTCCGGAACTAAGCCAGGCTCCCCAGTCTTGTGGTTGTTTCACTTTCTGGACCCCCACTCGTTGACTGAAATCACTGAGCTGTTCCTCCTTTGAATTCTAGAACTGAATCCCTAGACCTGGTTTTCATCACCCACTCTTGGATTGAACTCCTGCCCATCTTTTCTCTTCAGGATCAGGTTTGTGTGTTTTCTTTCTCTCTTTTATTCTTCCAAAGCACCACTGGCTTGCCTAACTGCTAGCCAGTTTGTTATGTATTGAGTCTAGCCTTTCCTCTAGCTGTACCTAGAATGGGCTGAGCTTGCTGCTCTAGAACAATAGCTCGGCTGGATCCAGGAACTAACCAATAGATAAGCAGTGTCATGTAAACAGCCTATCTCTGGGAGTGTGTGTGTGTTGAGTGTGGTGTTTTGCATGCTTATAAGCAGGGCTCCAGCCCTGCTAGCTTGTCTTGGAGTTTGCTGAAATCACTGAATAAACCTGAACTGATCACTGCAATGTGTCTAGAACCCAGTATTTCTTTTCCAGGTTCCCCTCCCAATAAACAACAGCTCACAGGTAGGTAGACTTAAGTAAAAGTTTTACATTCATTTATTTATTGTCTAATTTTACTGTTTTACTATTCTTCCTTAATTTTTTTCCATTCTGTATCTTGTTAGGGAAATAAAGGTCTCTCCTCTTTAAGAGCTTTTGTCTTCTGGAGTTATTCATCTTGAATCACCATTCTCAGTGGCAGGAAGACCGTGGGACAAACAACAACAGATATTTATCAACACCTGTGGTGGGTTCCCTGAAGAATTTGGCTGGTTAGAGCAAGGAACAAGGGTATGATGGATATCTGTTGTAATGCCAAAAGGCAATTCTAGAATATTATATAACTGAGGTCAAGCTGAATTTCAACAGGCAATATTTTTGCTGACCAATGGAAGCATGTTCAGACTGAGTCTGAAGTTCCAACTGACTGGTGCATCACAAGATAAATGTATTTTGACCAAAGAACTTACTTGGTAAATATAACCACTTGAATCCAGCTGGTGCGAAGGCCCTAAGACGCTTCCTCTTCATTCTGTGGGCCCTGCACAGTAGGCCACTGCTTATCACAGTTTGGGAGGAGGAGCTGAGGCTAAGATAGGGGTTGCCTAAGAAGCTCATTCTTGGGATGAATTTTGAACTCATGAGTCTGGGGGGGGATCAGCTTAGAATTCATATTTTTGAGCTGAACAGTGTAGTGACAATGGCAAGCAGCAGTTCAAGTGTTCCCTGGATTGAAATCTCCACTCATCCGTAGGTTTTTTTAGTCAATCACTCTCTCTTTCAGCCTAATTTATCTCATGGGTTTTGTTATGAGGTTAAAATGGGGGAGGAGTTAATAATATTCTATGCAAAGTAATTCAAGAAGAAGGTAGGAGGGGCAAGGAACGAGAATGTGTCTAGATGCTCTAGAGCAACCTTGTTTTGCAGGGTAAAAGTAACCAATAACACTGTCAATTAATTAAAAATGGAAGGTCAGAAACTCTTGAGACAATATAAACATAAATACAGCTCTGTTGTATAACTGTCTGCCTTCATTACTACAGTGGAAATTTTGAGCGGGGGGGAATAGAGAGAGAATATACAAGGAAAGGTCCTCAGAGTTTTGCCCTCAGAATTTTGGGTACAGCAGAATGTTGAACGGTTGAGCAGGGTAGCCAGTTAGCTTTCTTCTTTGTCCTCTTCTTCCTTCTCTTCGTCATCATCTGGCTCTCCCTTGATTTTCTGGCGAGCAAATTCCTCAATCACAATATCCTCCTCACTGGAAAGAATTTATAAAAAGATAGTTTCAAGTGGGAAAATTCATGTCTGCCGATCAAATAATCACAGAATATTGCCAAGAAACAGAAGTTCATAATTCCTTACAAATGATTTTCCCACAGAGAGAGACTGCAGGAAAAGGCTTCTAGCCTAGTTTCCTACTCTTGGCCTGCTCGTTTTCCATGTGTAGGGCATTTTTCTTTGTTCGTTTGTTTTTTGCACACAAAAACTGGTCTGCAAAGGTACAACTCAGGAATCAGTAGGATGGATGATGAGCAGTTTGTCTAGATGAACAAACCATTACTCTCTACCTTTTAACAGAGGTCTTTGTGCCAGTAATTTGGGAATCAGAGGTCAAGGTGATCTGTTTGCAGAGGTTTTTTATGTTCAAAATGGCAAAAATATTTTTAAAGGAGCTTGCTGGGCATCTGGTAAAGGAGAGGTTAAATTTAATATGACTCTAGATTTTATAATTTATCTACCTATTTAGGCCATAAAGAGCACAATCCTACAGGGAGAGGTGAAAGCTCTTAGGGAACCAACTGGCTGCTATATCTGTGTATCTCTGAGATATACTGGCATAACTCAGATTGGCCTGGCACTGCCAAAGAGATGCCAGACAGTGGCACATCCCCTCCACAGCCACTAACTGGTGAGCCACCCTCAACCCCCCATCCCAACTAGGGCTGTGTTCACACAGCTGTAGCAGAGGCCCTGGGGAGGACAGCACCACAGTGTCTCTGGCAGGTGCCTGTAGCAATTGCTGTCCAAGGGAACAACCTATCACAGAGGCCTTGCCTAACCCAATTTCAGTCCATTGTTGATGTATACACTCCTGCAGCCAACACACTCTTGCATCTGTCATGCATTTGTTGCTCCTCCAGATACTCGCCTGCCACCTTGGTTGCCAGATACCCAGCAGCTTGGAACCCCCTTATTGTGCAGCCACTTCCCATGGCAGAGACCACTTGACCATGTGATGGATAGATGACTGCTCCAGGCAGGCACTGACTGGGAGCTGCATGGTGCTGGTGCACTCGTGGTAGTACCTCCAGTGTCACTGGGCCACCCAGATGTTCAGGGCAGCCAGAGGAATCAGACGGATCCCTATGGGGATTTGGTGGCTATGGGGAGGAGGGTCTGTCTAGCAGCATGGGATGCAGGGGAGTTCCCTGCTCCCCAGAACATCAGCTCAGGCACCCTGCCGGCCTGGGCATCATGGCCTACTGCTGCCCCCCAGGGATATGCTTAGTGGCCCTGGTGCACCATTATGCTGCCATGCATCCATCCTGTGTCCAGGAGTTTTATTCCATGGCTTGGAGGTTCCCACCTCACCTGGCCCCACTTCCAGATCCACTATGTGCATGTGGCATGGCCACACCAGCCCCTGCTTGTGGTGATCCCCACTGCCAGGCTAACTGAATCAAGGCAGAGAAGATGATTCTACATGGGCATGCCATTGTGGCCTTTGCCACCACCAGGGACAGCTACAGGATGGCTCACCACCATTGCAGCATAGCGGACCCATAGCAGCAGAGTGGGTCATGCTACATGGGCTAAGTGGTGGAACAACTCCATCAGTCTAGCCTGGAGGCATGTGCATGCCCTCATGGCATAGGGCACCCCATATGAGTGTGGGTGTTGGAAGATGTGCTTGGTGCTGAGGCCATCCATCACACCGTGACCCTGCCTTGTAATTGGGCACCCACGGCATCAAAATCCTGTCCAGTGGGCATGCGGTGGCCATGGTGTACCCCTGGGATGCCTTCCCACCCAGCAACCAAGTTGCTCTTGGGAAACACCATTGCAGAGATCACCACTCAGCTGTTTGTTTTAAATGGCTATGAGCCATTTAGACCCTATTTCTGCTCCCTGTGAGAAGCCACAGGGAGCAGAAAACAGCTGTTTGGTTTAAATGGCTCATGAACTGATATGAACCAGATTGGTTGATAAACCAGCATATCAGTTTGTGGTTCAGTTTCTTGTTCAGCTGTGAACCATGAACTGAACTGCAAAAAGAGGACCCCTTTATTAGAGGTTGAATACTCTCCCTCAGTGCCCTGTGCAAGTAGGGAACCTTCACCAGTTGATCTAGATGGGATTTAACCAGTCAGGAATGGCAAGGTTTGAGGCAGTAGATGGGCGCTTTCACAACTTGCTGGCTCCTGTCATATTACTCGAGGACACTAGGCTAAAGCTGTCCATAAAAACTCTAGATGGTGCTCTGGAAAGTTCTACTACCTGGAGTACAAGTCAGACTAGGAAGATGTTATACACAAAGAAATGTGCAAATGCATCACCACTAATAGTCAATCTTCCTCAATTTGGAACTCTAGTCTTTAAATTAACAGTTGCTTAATCACCTTACACAACAACAATAGTATTCTGCTGTTGCAATGGTGGTGGGAAAATATATCTCTGTTGCTACCATTTCATGGGCTTGGATCCAACAGAGAAATTCTGTTGACACAGGGGACAATTTTCAGTGATTCTCTCCTCCTGTTGCAGATCCAACTGCTCCAAGGAGCTCGCCCGGGACATTTGGGTCTGCTGCAAGAGGTGAGAGGTGAGGAAGTTGTGCTATGCAGACAGAAATCTGGATATTTAAAAAGGAGATGGGGAGACAAAACTATTGAAAACAAATAACGGATATATTTCAATTTTCTTTTTAAATTCCCTTTAAATCAGCACACCCTCAGAAAGCACTTTCCTCTGTTGTTCCAAAATTTCTGGAAATGCTATGCCTCAAGTGATAACTAAGGTCCAGTAGATTCTCAGAATTCCACAGGCATCCTAGAAACTGAGTTATTTTATTAACTTTGATGGCATTAACTTTGAGGCAAGAGGAAAGAGGGTATAAATAAATAAATTTAATCAAAATTGGCCCAGTTCTCCTAAGGAGAAAAAGTCCAGAGAAATTGATGAAAGAATATAAAGACAAATAATTACCTCCTTGCAAGAGAAAAACAGAAAAGGCAACCAAGAAACAGAATGAGGCACAAAAAGAAGAAAGAGTAAGTTATTTAGTCATGTTTTAGGTATTCAATATACACAATGAATCAGCAAATGTGGTACCTATAAGACATACTGCACTGAGCATGGAGGGGCCCAAACACAACGTAGCAAATAAAATAGAACATTTCTGTTTGCTTTTTTTAAACATCAGACTCCACAATGGAGACCTGTGCTTGCTGATCCTTTTCGACTTCTTTGTTTTGTAGACTGTCCAGACAGCTGGTATGTGTTCCAAATGCCTGTACTCAGCCTAGCCACCAAAAGCCACTGGAGTAACATCTCTGCCCACTGGGAAAACCAAAAGTCTAGAGATGGTCAGCTCCACCCTTGATAGCCATGACACAACAACATGAGCCCTGGAAGAGGCTTAAAATTAAGAACCTAATTCTACAGGAGAGGAAAGTATTTTATGTACAATGTGGGCATTTAGTTGGTTGTCAATCTGGGTTCTGATGCTTCTTATGATTGTAATTTTCATACTTATATTTCAAGCTCTATGGTTTTCAGGACACAATGAGGCACCAAAAGGAATCTTCCATCTAAGATCCTGCTCCTAGTCATGTGGCTATTTCATTCTAAAAAACCGATCAGGCATGCCTTTCCAGTTAAACATTGTCTTTGCCTTTGAGGAGGGGAGGAGTATTCTACAAACCATAAGAAGTACCAGTACATTTCTGGGGCTAAAAAGAGGTCTTTTTCTAAAAGGAACGTTCTGCCTGAAAGTACTGCTCCCTAATTGCTTAGAGCCTTACATCATAGGAAACTATATATCTTAATAATAATAATAATAACAACAACAACAACAACAACAACAACAACAACAACAACAACAACAACAACAACAACAACAACAACAACAACAATAATCACATAAGTGTAGGGACACAGTGGTACAGTCAGGCATTCTAAACATGGGCAGAGTAATCTCTTAATAATTTATGCAAGGGTTTGGACTTGTAGCCTTGTTGAGACACGACACATACTGGGGGACAAATTCTGGGGTGGAACCTTAGCGGGCTGGCTTACTGAAGGCAGCACAGAGAACGACTTAATCAGAAAGGAAGAGGGAACAAGGCTTATTTTTTATTTATATTCTGCTTTTCTCCCCTCCTCTACATAATCCTCACCATAACAAATTTGTGAGGGTAGGTTAGACTGAGAGATTTTGATGGGCCCAGAATCACCTGGCAGGCTTCCATGATCAAGTGAGGGATTTGAACCTGATCATCCCAGGTCCTAGTTCAACACTTTAACCACTACACCTCACTATCCCTCCACACCAGAGGGAGGAGCAAGCTAAAAACTGCCTAAAGTAAAAAATTACCACCTCCTAATTCCATAGAAGGAAATGAGAGGCTCTGCACATCAGCAGAGGCTTTCCTTGCATTACTGCTTCATATGTGACATGTATATATGACATATATGACATGTATATAAAGGACATGTATATAAAGGTCAAAGCCGATTTGGGAATGGAAAATGCACTTAATGCCCTTGCTCAGCTGAAATTTCTGTGCAGTCAAGCAGCACAGCAGGCATCATGAGAGGAAAGCAGAGGCGTCTCCTCCTCTGCCACTGATGAGCAATGGGGCACCAGGCTATCGTGTCCTGCCCACCTGTGACCCTGAAGTGGAGGAGAGGGTCTCACTTCAAAATAACATCTAAAACAATATTCATATGAACTCAATGTTCAGGAAGGATTTGAACCCTGGTCCAAAGTGTCAGGATGTCAAGATCTGATTTTGTGAGACAGATTAAAAAAAAACAACCAGAAAATTTAAGACTGCTCATTGACTATTTAAGACAATTGTGTCAAACATTAAATGACCATATTTAATTTCTTTCTTTCTTTCTTTCTTTCTTTCTTTCTTTCTTTCTTTCTTTCTTTCTTTCTTTCTTTCTTTCTTTCTTTCTTTCTTTCTTTCTTTCTTTCTTTCTTTCTTTCTTTCTTTCTTTCTGAAACTATGTCTATATTCAATAATGTTTATGAATTAAAATTAGAGAATGGATTCCATTTTTACAAAACTATTCAGAATGTTTCAGATCCCCCTCTCATTTAACTCTGGAAGAAAAATTCATTAAGTAAGCACATATTAAGATTATACCTTTTTTTACATCCACTATTCGACAAAATATTCAATATATTGAACAGCTTCCAAATGATATTTTAAGAGTGTAATTTTTTTTACCTTGCTGTATCTGTAAATCCAGTCATCCAAGTATCAAGAGAAGGCAGAGGAGGAATGACAGAGGAAGATACTAGTCAACCACATATAATTATTCCCAGAGCACTTAGGTCCTGCTCAAGAAGAGATAGTCTCTCAATTGGAGGTCCTCAGTGTGGTGCCAGTGGGTGCCCGTGGGTACCTGAGGACACCTTTCCTGGAATCCACCAAGTGTTTCAGAAAGTGGGTGTGGCCAGGTGGGGCTTCTAGCCAACAGGGCTTCTGATTGGCCACTGGAGATCTGATTGGCTGTTCAGATTAATATAATGTAGTTTGGGCAGCAGCTGCCACCACAGTATTGGTTCTTTTCTCTTTCCCACTCCTTTTCTCCAGTGTATTTTTAAAAATTTCTCCTTTTGATCCCCCCCCCTCTGTGTGACTCCACCTCCCATGGCAGCTGTTTTTGCGGTTGCACCCTCCACTCTGTGCCAGAATCCCAAGGGTGACCTCAGCCTCAGACAAGTTAGGGGGCGTTGCTCTAAATACATCATACCTGATGGTGGGTGGTGGGTGGGAACTGCTTCCCAATTATGGGGGTATTACATAGAATAAGAACTGAAACAGAGTGTGAGAAAAGACCTGAGAAGCTACAAAAAGGGGAAAGAGGAATAGTTCAAATAAAGGCCAAAAGGCACATCAAAAGGTGGAGCTTCTCTCATTTGCCATTTTTGCCAGCAGAAACAGGGCTAGTGGGCTTTTGCATGGATGGGAAAACAGAAATTTCAAAACCCCTGCTTGAGTTTCTGGTTTTGTCTAATTATGCATTTTTATTGGGTTATAATGGGTTTTAAAACATGTTTTGTGTATGTTTTTAAGATATCCTGGTGGTTCTGACAGGAGCAGAAAGGCAGGTTATAAATTGACTCACTGTCTGTGGGTTTGGGGTGCATCAGAACAAGTGGCAGATCCACACCGATGTCACTGAAAGGAAGAAGAACAGAGTGGTGAGAAGGTATCATCCATCTATAGCTTGCATGGGGTACATGAAAATCTCTAATTTGCTCCCTGATCCTATTACCTATCTATTCAAAGTAAATCTGATACATTCAATGGGACTGACTCCCAAGGAACTGTGGAGAGGACTGTAGGATCAGGAATGCACAGGTTCCAGGGACGCACCAACATCTCGGACATGGGGAATGTAACTCAAAAGTATATGCGGACATGCACACACCTACACACACACACACACAGAGTGTGCACAACTTCTGGCAACTGAAATCCCATGTATCATACAATAAAAAGCAATATCACAGTAATATACATTTAGTTTGCTTGGGATTATTCTGATCATTTTTCAAGTTGCTCAATTCAAATTAGTTATGTGGTATTTGCTGTGGTATTGGTATACTTTCAAACTGCTGTTTTACTTAGTATTGCTACAGGATTGTACTTCAACATTTATGTTTTTAATTGATTGTTACACCACCTATTGGAAATTGCTGGAAATATTTTATGCAGAGTGTTGTATGTTAGCAAGCATTTTAATACATAAATAATGCATAAAACTTATGCCTGAGGCTCTGCAGCCTTCCATTTAAAATATGACAGACATCAATCAATCATTACCTTGAAGTGAGATCTCCCAGGATGCTGGTGAATAAAAGCAAAAACACTCATATTGGAAAACAGCAGAAAGAAAGAGAACAGAGGATCCTCTGACATGATGGCATCAACACGAAATAGGCAGGGATATCTTTTGGCAATTTTGACAACTGCAGACACAGCTACTGTGGGAAGCCCCCAAGAATAGCGGCCATGTCAGTTGCTGTCCTAAGGAGCCCCACCGATGCCCCTGAAAGCCCAGAATCACAGTCGATAGAGCGGGGGGTTACAGAGACTCCACCGCAGACCCCGGCAGCTCTCCTGTCATAGGCAAGAGACACAGGAGCATCTCTATCTCGCATGCTAATGCCTTGGCGGGGAGGGTGGGGAATAAATCAAACAAACTAACTAACTAAATAAATAATTTAACAAGCCACCCCCCTGTAGATACAACTATGATATGTAATCCCGTTTCATCATGCCTGAGGAAGTGTGCCCACACGCGAGAGCTCACATCCTGGACAAAAACTTTCCGCTCTTGAAGGGGCCCGGCTGGCTTCTGACTTTGTCGTGTTGCTTCAGACCAACAGGGCTGCCCACCTCGATCTAGCAGGAGACGCTGGGGGATCGGGTGTGTCGATATACTGGAGCCAGTTTTTTGGGGGTGTTCACATTTGGATACAGGGTTTTTGTTTGGGGGAGGGGTTCGGCTATGGGATATCTTTCCAACCGCCTGTGCATGTCTTTAAAGGTGATAGCACCAAAATTGTGAGAGAGCTGCTGTTTCCTGTCCTTTAAATAATCCCCAATTTTCAAGGTTTATATGAGCGGGGGGGGGAGCAAAAAATTGTAAACCAAAGGACTCTCCCCCCATATTGTAAATCTGCACTAGTTGCGGATCTGTATGTTGGAACCCACCCTGGCCCTACAATGTGGGGAGGGTGGGATATAAGTCTAACGAAATAAATAAATAAAAATAAAATCGGAAGGCTATTGCAAGCTGTTGTAAGCCCAACCAATATAAAACCCGAGAACTTGATATAACACCTAAGCATCTGAAACTATGTAAATTATGAGACAAAGGAGACAAAGAAACATGGGAGGGGGAAAGGAAAAATAGTTCTGGGAGCCTGCAAATGCCAGCTCCCAATACTTCTGGTTAATCTGGTATATTACTGGGATTTTTCAAGATCCAGTTTTTAGCATCCTGAAAAATCCTGGTTATAGATCCAAATATATCTGAAAAAGTGAGAACAAGTGGAACACTCCAGAACAGGTGGCACTGTGGCAGTGCAAGCGTGCCACAGTGCCACCCAGAAGCCCCAAAAGACCAACAGGAACAACATTTATACAGGCCCTGCCCTGTATAAATTGATGGTGCAACCTCATTGGACCACTCACACCACACACACCTCAAAAATAATATTTATAGCAGTGGAAAAAATGCAGAAAAGGGCAACTGCAGATGAAGTTGTTCCTGTTGGTCTTTTGGGGTTTCTGTGTGGCACTATGGCATGCTTGCACTGCCACACAGTGCCACTTGTTCTGGAGTGTGCCACTTGTTCTCATGGCAAACAAGCACCTCCCACTTTCCCTGAGATTCTCTGGGAGAGTCTGACTGCTGGGTGCTGCCAGGTTGGCTGCCTTAAGTGATGCTGGCTGGGTGGCAATTCAGTGGCAAGCCGTTTCAGATCAGAGAATCTGAATTGGCCCTCAGCAGTCTGAAGGGGGTGCAAATTGGCCATTTTCGGGGTGCATTTGGTTCAGATGAACCAAATGCACATCCCTGGTCAGAGATGAGGCCCTGCTGTCACTGACGCCATCTTTTCTGGGCTGGCCTTGGCACCAAGCTACAGGAGTTTCTTTTACCATTTACCCCCCCCACACACACTTTTTTTTTTCAGATTCAGATTTTTGTTCAAATGTGGGGCATTTTTCAAATTTTGTAGAAAGGTCTGCCTTGTCTATTCACTGCTCCAGCCACCAGATTTAAGTATCCTCATATCTGGCAGAGTTGACAATTAGAATATGCAGGGAGCCACAACAGGCTGATGGTGGCAAGAGTGGGGAAAGGGGACAGAGCCTTTCAAAGATGGAGGAGGCAGGCTCAACTGCAACGAGGATGCCAAGAGCCATAGTGGGACCTGTGGGTCGTAGAAAGGATGCTAGAAGCCATAGTGGGCCTAGCTATGGCAAGGATGCCAGGAGCCTCAGCAGGTCCAGCAACAGCCACAGAGGGCCTCCTGGCTTTGGTGGTGCCTAGGAGAAGGCTGCCTGGCATTTGTGGCATCTGCAGAGGGCCACCTGATGGTGACGCCACTGCAGCCAGCCCCACAAGACCCATTGTAGTGGTCAAGAATAGGGGCAGAGATGCCTTTGCTCCTGAAATGCATCATTGCAGCCAGCTTCCAACTTAGGGGAGGCAACCCAGGTCCTGGCAGTAGCAGCAGTACCACTGCTGCTACTGCAAACATGTTCTGCAAACATGTTGATTGGGGGGCTCTGAGACCTGCATAGGTGGAGGAGGTAGGTGTTCTGCACAAGCATAGAACAACACTCTTGAAATAGGGAAACTTAACCTGCAAATGTATTTTTCAATGTTTTCAGATTTTTCTGCAAACCCGAGGAGTGCCCTAAGTTCGTAGAAGCATCTGTTTTATATCAGTTCAGGCCCAGTTCATGGATCTGATTATCTGCAGATTGGCCGACAGTTATTATATATATCTGATGGTGATAAACAATAGATGACAGATGATAGATAGATATAGATAGATGGTAGATGATCATGATCATGATAGATATAGATAGATGATGAAGATGATAGATAAATGACGATATAGATGATAGATAGATGATAGATGAGACAGACACACAGAGAGAGATGATAGATAAAGATGCTCACCCTCCTCTGGTAACCATCAGGTTGACTTTGATTTTGTAGGACACAAGAATCCCAAGCACTTCCTTGTCCATTCCAGGTCTCAGACTAAAGAGGAGGAGGGTGTGATTTTTGGTATTTAAAGAAAGAGAAAGTTGAACATAATAAAGAGAATAGAGAATATGCAATGATGGAGAGGGAAGTGGTTTCTCTTACATGGTGGTAGAAGCCAGGTTTGTGTCCTCATGCTTGAGTTTGCCATCCAGTGCCAGGCCACGTTTTTCACGGTTGTTGGTTAAGGTGGGGGTCACAGAGTAGCTTTTGGAGAAAGTAGAGTCGGCAGCCACAGTCTCACTAAAAAGGAGAACAACCTGCTAAATCCTGATGCTAGTGGGATGCTATACACCAAAACAATGTGATTTTAACATTTGAGATTAAAAAAAACCCCGTCACTCATGAATGATTCCAACATAGAAATAATTTCATTGTAGAAAATAAGATGAATCCTGCATGTAGACTTCACAATGGCAATCCTTTCTAAGTGGTCATGACCGTTCTGGTCTCATCCAAGAGAAATAACTGAATCCTCTTTATCAGAATATCTTCAAAACTCCAAAGACTGCAAGAGGGATTTTGAGGGACTTTTCAATGCTGATTTGTAGAAAAGGCATAATGCCCTTTTATTCTCTAGAATCTTTCAATGATGTTTTAATTTTTTTTCTGCCAAAGTTTAGAACTGCTTGTATCATTTATTGAATTTCTATCCAACTATTCCCCCTTCCGACTGAAGAATTTCCCCTGAAGTATTCCTGAGGTTCTGTTCACCCGCAGGAACAATATTGTGAGGACTTGGGGGTGTGAGAAAGTCCCATACTGCAAGTGGCTCTTTTGGATAGAAGCCAGTGAGGGGCCAAAACTGAAATAATGCCTGTTTGGACCCAGCTATAGCTCTTATAATAAAGACTCAAATTGGCTTCCTTTGTCCCTGTAAAAATCCCATTTTCCATTCCTTCATTATTTCCTTTCTTCCCTCCTTCAAACTGATAAATTATCTCCCACTTACGTTATCTCTTCAGAACATATAATCTTCGTATATTTGTCCAGAGAATAGAGAACCACATCTGTAGTTTGCTCAACTAAGCAGAGAAAGGGGGGGAACACAACAATGACCCAGGAAGTCCAGAAGTTATTATACAACAACAGTTGTTTCTAGATTAATAAAATCAAACATTTTCTTTTCCATCTCATCTGTCATCTCATTTACTCATCTTAAATAAATAGATAAATAAATATTCTAGTATTTTTTTCTTAGTACTAGAAGGATGTTTCCCTCAAATAAATAATAGAGCTTCACTTTAAGGTAAAATCACTTGAAGATATTGGCAAGCAATAGCAGAACTAGCAACAGATGCAGGACAAAATGAAGACCTTAAATGGCTCTAGGAAGTAGAAAACTGTGTTAGAGATAGCCATACTGGGAACTGCTACCCATAGTAGTTTACCACCACAGATTCAGATGCTAATAGGCAACAATAACTGTTTGAGCCAGAAAGCTTTTCATGAAATATGAAGCTGGGTATGAGAACAATATGTAGTGAAAGATGAGTTGCAGAATGAGTTGAAATAAAAAGAAGAAAGGAGAAATGAGTTATGTAGAACAAACACATGAACAAACCTTCACCCACTATGGAAACAAGTTAGTTATTTGCATTGCCAGGGTTTTGGTGTTGTTGATCCCCCTCACCTGATATCTTGATTTTCTTTACAACTTTGCTGGTGGAATTGATAATTTTAACATTAACTCCAATTGGATCTCCATGGTAATAAATCTGAAATAACAGTGGATTATGGTCAAAGAAATATATAGTTGCATACAATGACAAAATGGCAACTAAATGGTCCTGGAGAAATACAGTTTCTGCAAAACAAGATTACCCCAAACCAGAATCAAAGACAGATATTAAGTAGAAGGAGAGAGAAGGCTGAAGCATACATTTAAAGCAGAGTACTGTAATCTACAGTAATCAAAAGAAGAGATGTGGCATGGCAATGAGCTGAAAACATTAGCTGACCTCCTTGTCCAGTGACGCCTCTAGATGCAGGGGTTTATCAGACATCATGAACTGCTTAGTAGTCTCAGACTTTGGTGCAGGACCTGGGTTTTTGGGTGCAAACTGGACCTTCCTTATCACCAGACGCACTGAATTTCTGCACAGAAAAAAAGCAGTTCATTATATCTGCTCATATGGATATGATTCAAGGTCCTTGATACTATGAAGGATTCCTTGGCTTTTCAAGCAATATGAGTAATGAAGTACAAAGTGTATTGAAAAGGGTATTATAAAGAGTTAATAAGTCCAAAGTGTTGTGAGATGCATTCTGCAGACTGGCTTTATAACTGATTTAAATTTTCACTGAGGAAGAGATGAATGTAGCTCAAAACACAATTGATGCCTTTATACCCAGTTAGTGACTTGTTCTTATTACAAGGGTTCTTGTTGAACATCACCTAAACTAAATTTCTGCCTCCCTATTAATTCCTAAAGAAAGGGCTGATGAGAATCACCATGAGTCCTCAGATAATAATCACATCTGCCCTATTATGTCATCTTGATTAAAACCATGTGCCTAATTCTGTAGTTTTATGTTTGTACACACACACACACACACGTGTACACATAAGATACACATTTGATGAAGTGAGCTCTAGTTCTAAAAACTTCATGTCACAAATTGGCTCTTGCCTTAACTTCAAAAATCTTGTTACACCAACCCTCTCACTATGGCACCCGAACATCTGGGGGCAATAGGTAATGAAGAAAATTACTAACCAAATAAATAAATATTAATCTAATCCCTCACACTCTAATTTTGATAAGAAATGGTTTACTGTGTAAGATTACTTGTCTGAACATGATGTAGTTCCAAAAGGAATGAAATCACTAAACCTATGACATCTATACATACTGTTCTGTTTGATAGATTTTTAAATGTATTTCGTATCCCTTGCCCTCGGTTCTCGGACCGTTGGGCTGGGGAGGCGCCTTTGCCTCCTAGCCGGATGAGGCTTGGGGAATTTAGGCAGGAGAAAAATGCCTGGGGCTCATAAGCGAGGAGAGAGGGGTCAAGTGGCTTAAAAGCCGGGGCCCTCCTATCCTCATCAGCAGTTAGAATAGTGGTCGGCCTACCCTCCCGCCCTGTGGATAGTACAGGCTTTAGACTGGTCGCCTGGTTGCGGGGGCCAGGTAGGAATTTTTCGCCCTTTCCTGATTGGCAATTGGCAGGGGTGTTTTTGCCTACCTTGTACTGTGGCAGTGGTGTCAGTATTTTACAGGGTGGGCTGTGTTAGTTCAGGTGGGTCACTTTTGTTAGGCAGGGTTTTTATGCGATATACAGTTGTGGACCGGTGAGCACCAGCCGATACCCAATTTTGGGCTTTCAGGGGTCCTGTGAGTACAGTCTTTGTGCTGCACGGCATGAGACGGGGAAAACAGACTGTCCTGGTAACCGCCCCGATTGGCTCTTCTCTTTGAGCCTGGTGGCTCGGGGGATGGGACTATGGGGCAGGGCAATGATGGCTAGCCGGCCGGGTGGAAGCCATTTCTGATGACGCCCACTTGGGGCAGGGTGGCTCACCCTATCTGGCTTTTTACCCCTGGCTTTGACCATACCGCAAACTGTTTGCCCTTGCCGGTTTTCCTTCCAGTTAAAGTTTGTCAGTTAATAAAGTGGCCCAAGATTTAACCCAACAATGGTGTCTGCCTTTTTATTCCGGCTTGGGGGGCAATGTCTTTTTACTAGTATTGCTTTAAGAATTATTGTAATGTTTTTATTTATTTATTTATTTATTATGGGATTTATACCCCGCCCTCCCCGCAAAGCAGGCTCTGAAGAGCTGGTCTTCCTTACTCACCAACTCCAGTGGCCCCAGCTTGGTAGTAAAATACTAGGTGTTCCTGCTCAGGCAGCTGCACCGTTGTAGCATTACGAGCTGGGCACTCCAACGGTGGCGGCCCCTAATTGAATGCCTGGCGGAAGAGCTCCGTCTTGCAGGCCCTGATCTCCTCCGGGAGCTCATTCCACCAGGTAGGGCCGCCACCGAAAATGCCCCAGCTCTGGTGGCAGCTAGCCTGGCCTCCCGTGGGCCAGGGAGGGTCAAACGGTTTTGCGACCCAGACCGTAGTGCTCTCTGGGGTATGTGCAGGGAAAGGCGGTCCCGCAGATATGTTGGACCCCGGCCATATAGGGCTTTAAAGGTGATAACCAACACTTTGAAGCGGATTCGGTATGCTATTGGCAGCCAGTGCAGTGACCTTAGCGCAGGCCGGATGTGCTCCCTTCTAGGGAGGCCCAGCAACAGCCTGGCCGTGGCGTTCTGCACCAGCTGCAGCTTCCAGATCCGCGACAGAGGCAGCCCCATGTAGAGAGCGTTGCAGTAGTCTAGTCTCGAGGTGACCATTGCATGGATCACCATGGCCAGGTCAGCCCGGTCGAGGAAGGGGACCAACTGCCTAATCAGACTAAGGTGATAGAAGGCCAACTTGGCTGTGGCCGCTACCTGGGCCTCCATGGTAAGAGAGGAATCCAGGAGGACCCCCAGGCTTCGAACCTCTGGCGTGGGGGCCAATAAGGCCCCGCCAAAGGCCGGGAGCGGAATCCCCACCCCCGAACCGCCCCGACCCAGGCACAGGACCTCCGTCTTCGCCGGATTCAGCTTCAGCCGACTCAGTTTGAGCCACCCAGCCATGGCCTGCAACGCCCGGTCAAGATCTTCTGGTCCGGAGCGCGACTGGCCGCCCAGCATCAGATAGAGCTGGGTGTCATCAGCATACTGGTGACACCCCAGCCCATACCTCCGGGCAATCTGGGCAAGGGGGCGCATATAGATGTTGAATAACATTGGGGACAAAACAGCCCCCTGAGGCACCCCACACTCAAGTGGGTGCCTCCTTGACTGCTGGTCCCCTAGCGCCACCCTTTGTCCCTGACCTTTGAGAAAGGAGGCAAGCCACTGCAAGGCGAGCCCCCGAATTCCCGCGTCGGCGAGGTGGTGGACTAGAAGCTGATGGTCAACCGTATCGAACGCGGCCGACAGATCTAACAAGAGCAAAACCGCCGATCCACCTCGATCCAGATGCCTCCAGAGGTCGTCAGTCAGAGCGACCAGCGCAGTCTCCGTCCCGTGACCTGGACGAAAGCCGGACTGGAAGGGATCTAACACTGAAGCATCATCCAGAAAACCTTGCAGCTGTGTTGCCACCGCCCTCTCAATTAATTTGCCCAAATAAGGCAAATTGGAGACCGGCCTATAGTTAGCCAAATCGGCCGGGTCTAACGATGGCTTTTTTGATGATAATGTATTATTTTTTTATGTATTAATCTAAGTTGCTTGGTTTCTTTTATAATTGGTTTGTTGTTATATTTATATTAAAGTATTTAAAAACAAAAGCAGGGGCATTGATTATGTATAGTGCTGGATGAGAAGTACTGGGATCATTGGGATTGATTTTGTTGACATATCTTCTAAAAAGTATTATGTCATTTGTCACAGAATGTGAAACAATATCTACAGTAGAAAAGTAGCATTTACAAAGGGATATTAGCGCCAAAACAGTAGTTAACAACCCACCACCGGCCTTCCCACATTCTCATTTTCCTCACTTATGTGTTCCTGTTGTTTCCCCCTGGGGTGTGTGTGTGGGGGTCCTGTTCGGAAGTGACTTGCTCCATCTAGTGGTCGATTCAATATTGCTTCTCTTTGTGTCTGGAGTATCTCCCTGCAGTTTTAAACTGCAGATTTTTTTTTATGGACATAAAGCAATATATTATCAAATTGTCCACTAAAGGGAGCAAAATATATGCAAACAGGAAACAAAACCCTGAAGTAACAGGAATGCACAAGCAACGAAAATGAGAATGCAGAAAAGCCCAGTGTGTAAAATGTAATTAAATCTAATTGGAGGGGGGAGTTCTAACTTCTGTTCCACATGTGTAACCACTTTCATTATTATGCATTTAAAGGGGGGAACACTGTTTTACTACTTTGAGAGATCATGGGGAAATATTAATTCCTCCCTCCTGTTCATAATATTAACAAGGATTTGCTGCTGTAAAACTACCTTCTACATTTCAAAGCAGGATAGAAGTGAGAAAGAGCGGAGACCGAAAAATAAGGGGTAGAACTGGAAGAGGGGAGAGAGAAATGAAGGCCAATCATAAAAGGAAGAAAGCAAAATAAAGGAGGATAAAAGCGAAAAATAAAGAGAAATTAAGAAAAGAGGGAAAATTGTTTTATTTTCTACAACACACAAACAGGGAAGGTCTGGGTGAGCAGGCAAAACCGTGGAGCCGGGCGGAAGGAAGGAAGGAAGGAAGGAAGGAAGGAAGGAAGGAAGGAAGGAAGGAAGGAGGGAAACAGACTGCAGGAAGCAACTAGAAAAGAGTAAACTTTCATTCACCCTTTTATTTTAATTGTTTTAAATATTTTAATTGTTTTAAATATTTTAATTGTTTTAAATATTTTACATACATTTATGTGTATTTTAACACTTTTTGTTTTATATCCCAAGGACCCTAAGTTGGGTGAAAATACAAATGTTTTAAATAAATAAATAATTTCACCATTATGTCACAAGTTCAATTAAAATCTTGCAATCACAGCAACCCTGTAATCTGCAGGTACCCCATGATGGGACCTGAGACCTCGGTATCCCATTCACTGTGGAGGTGAAAGCCATGCCATTGTTGGTTACCAAAGAGTCCGGTATCCCGTGGGAACTGAAGATCTGCCACATTGCATGGATGGCCAACCGGGACAAGGTAGATGGGACCAGTATCACCTCTAGCCACTTCGTGTAAGCGTCTGCTAATATAATGAAGATCCATCCCTGGAAGGGCCTGGCAAAGTCCAGATGTACCCTTGCCCAAGGTTTGTAGGATGACTCCCATGGCTGCACCGGTGCTTTTGGAGGTTCAAGTTGGGACTCCTGACATTTCTGGCAGCACTTTACCATGTCCTCTATTTTATTGTCCAACCCCGGCCACCACACATAGTTCCTGAGAATTCCTGGGTGGGTCTCATGCACAGCAGTGAGAACTTGGCTTTGCAGAGGTGGGGGTATCACCACCCAGCTGCCCCACAGCAAGCACTCCTTATGAGAGGACAACTTGTCTCGATGAGATGAAAGCGCCAAAAATTCGGGTCCCACTGAGCCAGCAGGCCACCCCCTCCCCACCCAGTCCATGACCCAGGAGAGGATGCAATCCCAGGCAGTGTGGCGGGACACCTCCCCAACCTGTACTGAGTGGTCAGGCAGGTCCTCCAGCATGGCGATGTGGTGCGCCCGAGCAGGATCAGGCTTGGAGAAAGGCAGCAGAAGGTGGCTCAAGGCATCGGCGTGGTCCATCACTTTCCCAGGGTGGTGGACAAGCAAGTACTGGTACCCCACCAGGAAGATTGACCAGCGCAGCACCTGAGGAGACAACTTCTGTGGGGTCTGACGGTCCGGAGTGAGGAGGCACAAGAGGGGTTTGTGGTCTGTCATGATCATGAAAGCTCAGCCATAGAGGTAGTTGTGAAATTTCTTCATGCCAGCTATGATCACCAGGGTTTCCTTGTCTATATGTGTGTATCTGCGCTCTGCCGCAGACAACATGTGAGAGTAAGAGGCGATTGGAACCTCATGGCCGACAGCCAGCCTGTGCCCCAGGACTGCCCCCACCCTGTACGGGGAAGCATGGCAAGCCAACACCACCAGCAGGGCCTCGTTGAAGTGGGCGAGGACAGCATTTGTGGACAACAGTTCTTTCACTGCCTGGAAGGCAGTGGAGTGCTTGGGACCCCAGACCCACAGAGCGTTTTGTCAAGGAGACGATGAAGGGGTTCAGCTACAGCAGCTTTGTGGGGCAAGAATGAGTGATAAAAGTTTAAAAGGCCAAGGAAGGCCTGTAGTTCCACCTTGGAGGAGGGGGTAGGTGTATGCATGATGGCACAGATCTTGTCCTGTGTCGGGTGGATTCTCTGGGCATCTACCACAAACCCCAAGAATTCCACCTGTGGCACACCAAGAAGGCACTTCTCCCGCTTCACATTTAGGTCAGCAGAGTTGAAGCGCTGAAGCACTGGCTGGAGTCATGCTGCAAAGGTTTTGGAGTTGGGAGCCACGATTAAAATGTTGTCGAAAAATGGCTGGACTCCTGGGATGCTGTTGAGGAGACAGTCCATAAGATTTTGAAAAATTCCTGGTGCCACACTCACAACTCTGAAAGCCCCCCAGTGGGTTACTATCGTTTGGTCTTCGGTGGTGGCTTCATCCACCGGCAGCTGCTGGTAGGCCTGGGCCAGGTCCAGCTTACCAAAAACCCTTGCCCCTGCAAAGGAGGCAAGTACATGACTGACCACCGGTATCAGGTATGTGTGGTCCTGAAGTGCCTTATTAATAGTACACTTATAGTCGGCATACATTTCTTATGTCCTCGTTCAATTTCACCAGGGTTACTATGGGGGTTTCCCACCGGGCATGCAGCACAGATTCTAGCACCCTCTGCTCCACCAGGCTGTCCAGTTCGGCCTCGATCTTGGGCCGTAATGGGAATGGGGGCTGCCCGGCCTTCATTTGGATTGGCCTCACTGTGGGGTCTAGTTCTAGCGATACTGGGGGCCCGAAGTAGCGGCCAAGTGTGCCATCAAACACCCCCAGAAATTCATTGCATACAGAGTTAAAGTCCAGTGGCTGTACTTGATTTACGTCTGTCACTCCAAACCCCAGAGGACCGAGCCACAAGAGTCCCAGCAGGCTTGTGAGCCTCCCTTCCACCACCAGCAATTCCAACAACCCATCAAAGTCTTTGTACTGTATCCTGAACTTGCCCCACCCCTTGATGGCCATGGGGTTCTTTTGAAAGTCCCATAGCGACAGACCCTGCGGTTGCTTTAGGAGGGTCCCCCCCCCCAGGGCAGAGTTTCTGCAAAGTTTCTGCAGAGATTATAGAAAATGATGAGCCGGTGTTGAGTTCCATTCTACAGAGGGACCCCTCTATTGACACAGTAACATGCAGTTTGTTAGGGGCATCAGAGGGCAAGTTCAGTACCTGATGGTGGTGGTGGTTGACAGGGTATGCAGATCCATTGCCTCTTGATGTGTGGATATCTTCTGACAGGTCCCATGGGAGCGGCAGGGATGGGCAATGTGTCCTTGTTTTCCACAAGACCGGCAGACAGCATCGCAAAAATGGATGTCTTCCATTCATGCGCTTCCCTGCAGCTGACAAAGAACACTTCGGTGGCTGGCTTCTCAGGATGGGTGGTCACTGATGACAGGGGGCGCGGATTCCGATGGCTGGAGAGGGCATACTTGCAGAACTTCCTCTTCGTCTGAGATGTCGGATGCAGTGGCAGGGGACACATGGTGTGTTGAAGATGGTGGATGGTCACAGTGTGACCCCTCAAAGGCAGTGGCCATTTGCAGTGACGATTCCAACTTGAGGTTGGCAGTACCTACAAGTTTGCAGTGGAGCTTGGCTTCCTGAATGCCCCAAACAAATTGGGATAAGATGATATCTTCGACATCTCGGAACTCACAGTCCACAGCAAGCTGGCGGAGTTCCGCCATGAAGATGGGGGCAGCTTCATCAGGCCTCTGGAGGCATGCAAAAAAGTCCATGCGTTTGGCCATCTTGGTGGGCTTCAACGCATAGTACTTTGTGAGGTCCTTGATGATCTCATCATAGGTGGCATCCGCCAATTTCTTAGGAGCAAGGAGGCCCTGGGCCAAGTGAACTGTGGCTACTCCACGCGTGCGGAGGAGTAAGGCCTTCTTCTTACCCATGTCAGTGACCTCCTGGTACTCAATGAAATTAGTGAGTTGTTCTACCCATGCTTCCCAGAATTCGGGATGAGTGGGGTCAAATGCAGAAAGGTTACCTGAAGCGGCAGCCATGACTCTGGAGTGACACAGGGTGCAGTGTCTCAGACAGGATTGGTGCACAGAGCAGCGATGGGTTGGATCAGTGTGCGGCGCGGTGTCCCTATTGATTTCTTTTAGGATCCGGACTGGCTGATTGGCGAGTTCTCGGATCCTTTGCTTCTGTTGTCTTTTGATATGAAACTTAGCCTGTTTGCATGGCCACGTGTTGGCCTGACCGTGTGTGCAGTCTTCCTTGGTACACAACAGCAACCCTACAATGTTCTTGTCTCCCTGGGACGATTTTTTCTCTGGAAAAGCTATGGGGGAATGATAACTGGGCAATACTTCTTTGTTGTTGTTCAGTCACACAGTTCAGTCCGACTCTTTGCGACCCCATGGACCACATCACACCAGGCCCTCCTGTCTTCCGTTGTGCTCCGGAGTTTGCTTAATTTCATGTTTGTTGCCTTGATAACACTGTCTAACCATCTCATCGATTGCCGCCCCCTTCTTCTTTTACCTTCAATCTTTCCCGGCATCAGGGTCTTCTCCAGTGAGTGCTCCCTTCTCATTTGGTGGCCAAAGTATTTGAGCTTCAGCTTCCGTATCTGGCCTTCCAGGGAACAGCAATAGTTCTAAGTAACTGCAATTGGAAACTAGGACCTTGCAAATTAAATGTTTATTGGTTTATTTCAAGTAAATTTTATCATTGAACAAGTCTTGTATTGCTATCTGCTTACATTTGTTTACACACACACACATTTACATTCATTGCAGAGTGGGGAATCTCCCAGATCCTAGCCAAACTACTATGGGCTAAGGATCCATCCTGTGGCTGCTGAAGGCATTTTAGAAGCATTTGTAGTTATTCAAAAAATGCTGCAGGGCCCCTATCCAGATTAGGTGCACAGGGCAGTGGCCCCAGGAGCTCTTGTCCCTGACATGGTGCCTTTTCAAGTGCCAAAACAAGGTAGTCTCTGCTCCTGCAAATGTGCAAAGGGCAGGGGAAACAGGAATTCCTGAGGCCCCAGTGCCATCACCATTAGGTGATCCAGGTAACACTTTATAAAGAACTACAAATGCTACCAAATGGCATCAGTGGACATGTGATGAACCTGTAATTGCTGTCACTTGTAGTCTGGCTCTTAGCCAGGAAAATAAGTTCTTTCCTCTTTCCCTATTATTCCTCCTCACCGAAGGAATATTAAGCTACAACCCAAGCTTTGTATACAATAGACATGTCCTGCATGTGTGGGCCTGGTCATATGTGAATTTCCTGTCTCGGGATCTGTTTTGCATAACCGATCAACACAATTATTTTATAGTTAATAGATAATGAAACTTTGATGTTGGTTGAGAAATACATGGGTGATCAAACAGCAGAACATTTTTTATGAAATGAGGAAATGAGTTTACCTCTTATGAATTTTCTCTTCCAAGTTTTCAGCACAAAATCCTTTAACCTGAAAGTCCACACCACAAGACTGAGAAAAACACACAAGAATAAAGGTTACGAATGTTTCGAGACATGTAACATACACATACCTCAAATCTTGAGGACAAGATGGGCAGGATTAGTTAAAATGTATAATCTGAGTCCAAATAATCAGCAAGGTCAAGCCTCTCTAATGTGCCATCTGATCCATGAACAGCAGTCCAGAAAGCAAGGAGTAAAACTACTGGCTTTTATTGGTATAAAATCCTTCTCCTCTGCCAGCCAAAAGAACTGTATGTGTTTCGGAGATAAGAATTCTCAGTGTCTTCATCAAATTACACTTTATAGGATTTCGACAGTGAGTAGGAAATCATCACAGTGAATCAGTCTAAGTCTGTGGTGCAGCTCCACTCAGAATCTCACAAGCCTTATAACCTGCAGCCTTTTTTCTGAATTAAAATTGGGGTACTTTTCACTCTGGCAAGTCAAAGTTACTACTTTTAACACAAAGAATTTGCTTCCCCTTGAGCACCCATGCTCTACATTTGGGATGTCATCATACCTCCTGTTGGCACCCCCTTTTGAGGTTAGGAAGTTCTGCTGTTCCACATCTGATGGGAAAATGCTGCAAATTTATTCACCTCAACAGAAGAAACAGCAGAGCAGTGAATCAAGCAGAGAGAAAGCAAGGGGGGTCTCTGTCTGGGTTCAGATCAGTGTTTAGTGACATCCTTCAATTTATTTTTGATGCAATTTCAACAGTTCTCTTCCCTGGCACACAGATTAAGAATTACTGATATAGCCCAAGGATGCATAAGTTATTCACATTGTGGGCTAAATAGTGGAATTCTCTTGATGCATGATCCCATTTGTTCTGTTAGTGGCTAGTAGAGCCTTTTCTACCTTCCTTTCTAAATGATACCCTTGTGTTTTACTATTTTTTTTCAGAAGGATTTTATTTTATTGATTAACCAGAACAAAATATACAAAATATAAAATACTCTAATACACTTAATATAAAAACTTAAAATTGAGAAGTTAAAATTAAGAACGTATTTATAATTGGAGAGAAGCGAAGGGGAAGTAATTTTTTTACTCAATTAATTCAAAAACAGGTCATAGACCTTCCTATTTGGGATAATATTATTGCACTTGAGATGTTCTATAACCATATTCCACCCCTCTTCCTGACCAGCTTTCCATTTATTTATAACACTTTCCTCAAAGAAGGAATTATTTGTTATTCTGCACATTATATACATCTCCCATATTTTATTATACCATTGCATCTTTGTAGGTGGTGTATCCAATTTCCAGTGTTTATCTATTAATATCATTGCCGCTGCCAACAATATTGAAATCAATGTTATATATTCTTTTGTCAGTGTACAATCATGCCAAATATCAAACAGCAACACTTTAACATTATAAGGAAAGGAAACCTTAACAATTTTTAAAATCTCCTCATAAATTTCCCTCCAAAAGACCTGAATAACTGGACAATCCCACCATATATGGTAGGGGGTTTCATCATCCCTTTTAATGGCCTGTATCAGTTTTACTGTTTATTTATTTATTTAGAAAATGCATGTATATTTTGAGGTGGCTCACAAAACCAAAACCAAATCACAGCATTAAATATTAAGGATTAGGAGTAAAAAAACTAGCTATATAAACAAAACAGGAGCATAAAAACAGCATACATTCAACATACAGACTCCCTCAGATAAAAGCCTGGGTAAAAAAAAAAATATTTTGATTAATTTTAGGGCCTACTGGAAACAAAAGTAGGGGGCAGGTGAGTCTCAAAGGAGAGCAGATTCCAAAGTTGTAGTGATATCACTGAAAAAGAATGGGCTCTTGTTGCTCCCCTCCTCACCTCTGCAGGCAGGAGCCCAGAGAGTAGAGCTTGGAAAAGGATCTTATCTCTCTCAGAGAGGAAACAAACAAGAACGCTTTACTGGCTTTACTGGCTTCCCATGTGTGTTTTACAAGACCCTTGGTTTCACTATCATGTTGTTAACACCATTTAAATTGAAAGAAGACAGACAAGATAGACCATATTTACCTTCCCAGTATCATCTGGCCCTGGTTGGAGAGTGACAGAGCAGGGCAAATTGGTCGCCATCTAAGAATATGATAAATATGATTATGATACATAGTTGACAGATAGATGATAGATGATAAATAGATATAGATGATAGACATAGATGATAGATTGACAGATGAATCAATTAATTGATCATTCGATAGATAGATGATAGATAGATGATAGATAGATGATAGATAGATGATAGATAGATAGATAGATAGATAGATAGATAGATAGATAGATAGATAGAGAGAGAGAGAGAGAGAGAGAGAGATAGATAGATAGATAGATAGAGAGAGAGAGAGAGAGAGAGAGAGATAGATAGATAGATAGATAGATGATAGATAGATAGATAGAGGCTGCTAAATAATCTACTTTCAGTGTACTTTCCAAATGGATTTTACTGTGAGAACTGGCAAAATCCAGGTGGAAAGTACACTGGAAGTTGATTATTTAGTGTGTATGACCACGGCCATAGATAAATAGATAACACGAAACCCTAAGCGGAATTTATTGCAGCAAGCAGAGAGAACAAGTATCTTCTTATCCACTAGCCTTGAACTTCAGTCAGAATTGTTTTTTGGATTAAACACTCCCATGACTATAATGTAGTGACTCTGAAACTTTCTACCTTCATGTAATATTCAGCATGTGTCAGCTGGGGATCCTCTGTACATTCCTTCAAGTACACACACAATACTGTGGAACATACACAATACTCTTATTCTTTTGATTTCCGCACCCCCAATAAACCTCCGAAGAATATCAGGATTCCCCAGAACGCAGTTTGGAAAATACTGATACATGATCCCTTTTCCACTTGGATAAATATTGCATCTACACAGTGAAGGAAATGTAACAAGAAGCTACTCTGGAAAGCAGAAGCTAATTTGGATGGTGTAGAACAACCCTAGAGCAGTGAACCAAAAATACCCTGTGGGGCTAGCAGCATTACCAGGGCTACTTCACTCAAAGCAAACCAAAGATAGGGGTTCACCCATTACTTTGTCATGCCTCACCTCCAACCTGGTCCAAAGTTGGCAGCCCTTGTGACATTGCTAGTGCCATTGGGGCTTTGCTCAGACTGTTCCTGGCCAACAGACTTAAGGGATATTGCCAAGGAAGGCATTGGTAGCCAGGAATGGTCTGGTTTGCTTTGAGTGAAGTAGCATTACCAGGGCTACTTCACTCACTTTTGGAGATACGATGACCAGAACTGTACACAGTACGCCAAATGAAGCCGCACCATAGATCTATACAGGGGCATTTTATTGTCAACCTCTTTCCAATAATCCCTAACATAGAGTGTGCATTTTTCACTGCTGCAGCACCACGGTGTCGACACTTTCATTCAGCTACCCACTACAACGCCCAAGATATTTTTCCTTCTCAGTCTCAGCAAGTCCAGAACCCATCAGCCTATACTTGAAGCTGGAATTTTTTTTTGTTCCAATGTGCATCACTTTACACTTACCAACAGTGAACGTCATTTGCCACATTGTTGCCTACTCACCCAGTTTGTAAAGGACATCTTAGAATTCTTCACAGGCAGCCTTAGTTTTCAACCATTCTGAATAATTTTGTGTTATCTGCAAACTTGGCCACCATACTACTCACTCCTAGTTCTAGATCACTGATGGATAAATTAAATGCTGGCCCCACTACCGATCCTAGTGGGACTAGGATCCCTCCACTGTGAGAACTGTTCATTGATTCCTACTCTTTGCTTACTGTCATTTAACCAGTTTTTAATCCATAAGAGAACCTATCGTCTTATTTCATGACTGCTAAGTTTACTCAGGAGTCTTTCATGTGGTACCATGTCAAAATCCTTTTGAAAGTCCAGATATATAATGACTACTGGGTCACTGTTGACTACATGTTTGTTCATTTTCTCAAAGTTCAAAAGACTTCCTTTTGCAGAAGCCATGCTGATTTTCCCTCAGCAGGCTTTGTCCCTCTGTGCACCTAACAATTCTATCTGTGATTACAGTTTCTACTAATTTGCCTGGAACAAACATTAGGCTGACTGGTCTGTAATTTCCTGGTTTCCCTCTTAGATTTTTAAAAATTGGTGTCACATTTGCTACTTTCCAGTCTTCTGGTATAACGGCTGAATTTAGTGATGGGTTACATATATGGAATAGTAGATCAACAATCTCACATCTGAGTTCCTTAAGAACAGGACCTGGAGACATCAGTTTTTAATTTCCCCAGTAGGTCTGTAAGTTCAACTCTGATCACCTCAATTTGGCTCATTGCTTTGGACTCCCTTTCTAAAAATAGGGGCTGAGGCATGGGTATGTGCCCCACACTTTCCACAGTGAACACAGAAGCAAACACATCTCCCCATCTTCCATTACCAATCCCGTTATTTTTTGCATGACTAATTATTGACATGTTTCTTTTGCCAGAGCCTGTGGTCCCTCCAATTCATTGGGGCAGACTTTCCACTTTATAAAAGATACTTGACTTGTGTTGTTAATCACACAAACCTTCTCTTAGACTTGGCAAATCTGATAATCCAGTTAATGTCAAAAATGAACTATATACCTTAGGGCAATGTGACAGAATCAACTTCTCCTTCTTTTGAAGGAGCATATCATACATGTTTCAGCATCTGCAGTCACCTCATTTCTAGATCACCTTTCAGCACTAACCAGGAAATGAAATGATTGATTATTGGTATCGAATAGTTAAGCCCTAGAAACTCTATTCGGCTGAGTGGCACCAAAGAGGTATAGTCATAGTCATAATACAGACATTATAGTTATGTAAGTTATAAAACTGATCTAATTTTCTCTCTGTTCCCAATATAATTATTATTGCTAATGGCAGTTTCCAGTTGGATACTGGAAGTTCAAGTTTTTCAGAGCAGCTTGTAGCTTCCCTACCTCAAAAGTGAAGGGATAGGCATGCTCTCCTAGCTTTCTCAGCAGCTTTTCTTGCAACGTAGTGAGACTCTTGGGTGCCTGGTCTGGCACAGGAGGGTAAATCTGTGTGCTGAGGACATAGATGTCCTTTCTGAAGGTCAGGCCAATTACATCCAGGTCATCTCGGCCATAGCGAAATGCACAAGTGAGAGTCACGTACACTAGGTCACAACATAATGGAAATAATTCAATACAGTAGAGAGGAGGAGGAGGAGGAGGAGGAGGAAGGGCAGAGAGAATACAGGACAGAATATTAGGGAAAAGGCAGATGTGGAAAGTTGAGGTAGAAAAGGAAAGAATAAACTAGTGAGTTCAGAATTAGAAGTTTCTTAATTCAGACATCAAATGGTGGAACAGTGTGCATGGTGGTTAACAGTGCCATCCTAAGCAGATCCCATTACATTTAATGTACTTGGAAGGGTAGCATTCTATGAAGTATGAGATGGCAGCCTTGGATTCAAACAATCAAAAGCAATCTTTATACAAATGCCTCAGATATCTCGCTGGACTTTTAAAATAAGGTTTACTGAAATAAACCTATATGATTGCAAAAAAATACTACTGTTGTTATTATTATTGCATTCCAAAATAAATGGAACATAACCCTGTTTTATGCTTGAAAGTAATTTGAGTGAAGAATGGAAGGATGGCAGTAGAAAGGTGGTGGGTCTGATTTTTCTGTTGGGTTAAGTCCAAGGAATGCAACAATTTGTGGGATACTTTTCTAAACATTAACATCTTCATAATGAAGATGTATATGTTTGTTTTTCCAACCTTTTCTGTCCTTCAGGTACTCTGGATCAATCAAGACAACTCCATCTGCAAATAAATATGAGAAGATCAGATAAAGAACAAAACAGAGAACCAGTTTAATGTGTATTGGACTTGAGCTACTGAGATCTGTATTCACATCTCAACTCAGCTATGGAGCTCACTAGATGTTCTCAGAACAATAACAGGAACAGGCACCTTGCAGTCAGACCCCGGCTCTATCAGTCATGCTATTTTTATAACCCACCTTTCTTGCTGAGACTTAACGTTACAAAATATAAAATAATGTAATCAAACAGCATAAACAACGTCAATAGGACTAAGATTACAAAACTAGAATAAATACAAACAAAAATTATAGGATATGACATACTATAAACATTGCAGAAAATTGAGTTTTAAAAATATAAAATGCAATGAGAGAAAGATAATACATACACTGCAGTACAGATTGCAATCAGGGTGGATTTGATCTAAATCACAAGTCAGGCTCTGTTCTAGTCATACATTTACATTATTTATAGTCTGCTTTTCCCACTGAAACTTAAGGTGGATCACAGAGAATTAGTCAATACAATTAACAGGCTGGAACATGTAATAACTAATACTTTTGACATCCTGAAATCTGGAACCAAACTTAAATAATGCACACATTAAGAATTACACAGTAGAAACATACTTACAGCAATAAGAATATAAACTCAGTGATGGAACCTACACTTGCCAGGGGTATTGAACTCACTGAAAATGTGTTATTTAAAGTTAAAAAAAATCTTTGTGTTTGATTAAGATTATATCTCTGCCAGCTGGCATTACCTTTTATGACACACATGGCCCAGCCCAACAAGGTCTCATTTATGTCAAATCCAGCCCTCATGAGTTTGACACCCTTTATGCCAAACTTCTTTCTGGATCATTTCATTTCAGTACATTTCTATTTCCACTGCAAAGAGGCCTCTTTAATAATTCAGACTGACATAGTTTGTGGAAGGCCAAAATGGTTGGAGCCTTTCTGACTTCAGCCAATAGGCCGTTCCATAAGGGGAACGTGGACAGGCAGACAATTGTTGATTTTGCTAGTCTACAGGGTGGCACCTGCAGAAGGCCCTGCTCACATGAGCAAAGTTGTCATGGCAGAGCATAAGATGTGAGGCACTCCTACAGTTATGAGGGATCAAGAAGGATAGCCAGTAAGTTAAATTGAACCTGGTAACTGATGGGCTGTTCACCAGAGGTGCTGCCTTACTATCAGGTAGCCCCAACACTCCTGGCCTGAACCAGAAACCCATAAAAGTCAGGCCAAAGGAAACAACTCCTGGCCTGAAACACAGAGCTAGCCACAGCTCTGGGAGAAAGGCCAGTTTGGTGTAGTGGTTAAGTGCACACATTCTAATCTGGGAGAACCAGGTTTGATTCTCCACTCCTCCACTTGCAGCTGATGGATGACTTTGGGCAAGCCATAGTTCTGTCAGAGCTGTTCTGGAAAGAGTAGTTCTTGAAAGAGTTCTCTCCGCCCTGCCTACCTCACAGGATGTCTATTGTGGGGAGGGGAGGGGAAGGGAAAGGAGATGCTAATCAGGGACCCATTTCCCATCTCTTGTCTCTACCTGGGAACCAATTCAGTCCACCCTGGCAGAACCATTAGTGATAATTAAATCCATTCAACCAGCTCCTGTACAGTCACCCTGCACCTGGATAGCTATTGTTAATCCAGACTCTGCCCTTTTCTGGGACCTCATTGGTCACATGCCCCTCCTGACAACCACACCCCTGGGACACCTGATTGGTCCAGGTAATCTTTTGTCTTCACCACGGGCAAGCCCTTCAAGACCTCCCACTGGTCAGCATTGTTCTCTAATGTCTATATCTGTCCATGCACGGGGTCTCAGAATGTGTGCCTCTGCCCTGATGCCAACTGGCAGTCCACCCCCAAATGTGTATTTGGGCCACAATCCTTTTTCATGGCCTTCTGCACATCTGGATGGGTAGCTATGCAACCCCCCCAACCCTTTGCCCTCTTTTGTCTCTGATCTCTTAAAACCACTTCAGCCTTTTATTTCCTAGCTCTTGACTGTGTGTGCTAAACATTGTCGTATGCTTGCTAGTTATTGTAAAAGACTATTTATTCTAGCAACCTGGTCTCATCTATTCACCAGCTCTGGGTATCCTGACTCTGGTATACACGGGTTATGATCCTATATTTATTCCTATTGCCATTTAATATTCATAACTCCCCAAGCTTATTAATTAATTAAGGCAATTTGGCTAACAGGGCAACCAATGGAGTGACTGCAGAACCCATTCTGGATGCTCCTGATGATAGTGGAGCTCTGATTTTCTGATTTTTGAAGTCTCAGGATTGACTTTGAGAGGAAACCTATGCATTGAGGGGAAACCTATCTAGTCTCAATGTTACTGTAGCATGGATTCAGGTGGCAGGATCATCCATATCAATGGGGGGGGGCATCTTCCATGGTAAACTGAATTGGAAGAAAGCATCTTTGCACGTGCATTAACATTATTCCAGCTGTAATGCTGGATCGAGTATAACACTTTTAAAAGTGGGGAGCAGAATGTCCTTCAAGATCTCTGCCTTCCCAACCAGCATGAAATCTGTTTTTCCAGGGTTTAGTTTTGATTTGTTCACTCTTAGCCATTTAACCACAACATTCAGGCAGTGATGCAGGACCTCTACCAGATCACCACGAGATTTGGATAATGATGTAGAGCTGAGTATCATCAACATATTGATGATAACCAGCCCCAAACTATGAATGATTTGGCCTAAGGGCAGAGCATGGAGGATTTCACCCTGTGGGTCTCTACAGAATAGGTCTCACACTGGTAACTGGCATCCAACTGCAATCCTTTAAGTCTGACTGGTGAGGAATTATTTGAACCAGTCCAACATATATCTTTTGATGCCTACTTCTGCCTCCAACCACCTCAATAAGATGGTGGACAGAGAAACCGTTGCTCTCTCCCAATTGGCTCCTCCTAGGTTCTCAGTCCATCACCAATCCCGGACTAAGGGCCGGGGGGGAGGAGTGGCATTGTTCATTTTGGGAGGATTACACCTTCAGAACACTCCCACTGCCAAGGCTCATGTGCATAGAGTGTGCCGGCTTTGTATGGGAAGCTGGGGAGAGTTTGGCTGTTGTACCATCCACCCAACGCACCGGCCAGCAGCCTGCCATCCCTGCTGGAGGCCATATCAGGATGGGCACTGGAGCACCCTAGGCTGTTAGTCTTGGGTGACTTCAATGTCCACGTCGATGACACGACCTCCACGCAGGCAATGGATCTGTTGACGTCCATGGTGGTGCTAGGACTCTCCCAATGTGTTATGGCCCCCCAGTCACAGAGCAGGGCACACGCTCGATTTGATCTTTGCGGCAGCGGTTACAGTGGACCAGATTATGGCTACACCATGTTCTGAAGGCCCATGTGAATGTGCCACCCTGACCCTGTTTGGGCAGCGAGTGTATTTTAGCTCACCCGCAGAGCCAAATGGACCCCATGCGGTTTCAAATGGCCCTGTGGGATCTGATGCCCCCCGGCAGTTCACTAGATGAGCTTGTCAAGGACTGGCAAACCCAACTCTTGGCAGCCATTGATGTGATCGCTCCCCATTCTAAACTCCTATACACAGGAGCTGAGGTCGATGAAACAGGAGCTTAGACAACTAGAGTGGCGTTGCACTTGCGATGGAGACGTTTATGAGATCCTATGAGATGGCAGCCAAAGCTGCTAAAAGGGAATGTTATGCGGCCATGATTGCGTCTGCGAGCTCTCGCCCAGCCTAATTATTTAGAATAATTTGGTCCCTTACTACACTGCCACAGGGCAGATCAAACTTTTGGGAATTGGAGATCAGCTGTGAGGCATTCGCGAGCTATTTCACAGATAAAATCTTGTTGCTCTGCCATGACTTCCCTGCCATAGCTGAGACAATAACAGAACTCGAGGCTCTATGCACATCTTCTGGTCCCATTCTGGATTATTTCTTTTAGTACTGTTGATGCACACAAACTACTCCGAGTCCTTGTCCCTAAGAGACATTTTACTGATGAGGGGCAGAGGAAAACACCATGTAGAAGGCTGTGGTATGGACACCAGGAGTATGCCACCCACAATTAATTTGGATGACTTTTCTCAGAGTAATGCAGAATACATAATCTGGATATTTTGTAATTCCAGGGGGAAAACTGAAGGTGCAGAATTACAAGCACTGAATCCAGAGTAAAGGTAAACCAGTCTGGTTAAGGAGAAACAGTGGGTTAAAAATGCACGTAGAAAGGGCCGTTGTCTGCATTGTTTCTTTGGCAAAATACAACGTTTCCTCCAGGCATAAGAGGCCAGTAGCCAAACACAACCAAAACACTGGCTGGCAGCAGTTCAAGCCCAGATGCCACACACACACCAAGTCACCCACACACACACACCCACACCCACACACACACACACACACACACACACACACCAGGCTTGCTCAGTCCTCTACAACCTACACATCCCAGAGTCAGAAAAGCCTCCAAGAGCTGCAACTGCCCTTCCTCAATTGCATACTTTTTAGCCCCATTCACAATACAAAAGACAACTCGGATTGGTCACACACAACAATAGCTTTGCTCATAACCCATCCTACGAGGTTTTCAACCACCCTGGTGTGCCAGAAAGTGGAGAAAAGTGGTTCTGGTCTAGAACCTTTTCCCCTTGGGACATTGCCAGCTGTACAGTATGACACTTACTACTTACACTTTACCTTCTGTTCACAAAGAAACACCTGGGGAAGGACCCCCCCCGATCTATGTATTTCATAAGAGAACATAAGTGTCAGCTAATGCTGCCATGGTCTGGAATGTGTGGGCTGCCTCTTCTCTCTCGTCCCTCTCCCCCCTTCCACCTAGGCAGTCAATTCATGTTATCTCCCAACTGTCCTTGGAGCTCTGCTCTGCCTGCTCTTGCCTTCCTGCTCATCTTTCCTGGGAATGTAAAACCATTGCTTTTTGCCCGTGTCTCTAGGTGCCTGCCTATTGGCTTCAGTGTATCAGGGGGTCACGTTTGAAGGGGGTATATCTTTTGTTTCTGTATCTGAGCCCGCCATTCCTGACACAAGAGTTCATGGTATCCCAAGTACTAGCATTCAATAAACTGAAACGTCTGAAGGAATGTTGTTGGGAGTCTCTACTGGGGCCTGACAATAAGAGAAGCCAATGTTGGATCAGGCCAATGGCCCATCCAGTCCAACACTCTGTCACATTGTGGCCAAAAATATCAGGTGCCATCAGGAGGTCCAGCAGTGGGGTCAGGATACTGGAAGCCCTCCCACTGTTGCCCCCCCAAACACCAAGAATACAGAGTATCACTTGCCCCGGTCTGAGAGTTCCTGTCTGTACCTTGTGGCTAATAGCCACTGATGGACCTCTGCTCCATATGTTTATCCACTCCCTCTTGAAGCTCTCCATGCTTGTAGCCGCCACCACCTCCTGTGGCAGTGAATTCTATATGTTAATCACTCTTTGGGTAAAGAAGGACTTCCTTTTATCTGTTCTAAACTGACTGCTCAGCAATTTCATGGAGTGCCCACGAGTTCTTGTATTGTGAGAAAGGGAGAAAAGTACTTCTTTCTCTACCTGCTCTATCCTATGCATAATCTTATAATCCTCGATCATGTCACCCCTCAGTCATCATTTCTCCAAGCTAAAGAGCCCCAAGCGCTTTAACCTTTCTTCATAGGGGAAGTTTTCCAACCATTTTATCGTTCTAGTTGCCCTTTTCTGCACTTTTCCTTTCTGAAGTGCAGTGACCAGAATTGTACACATTATTCCAAATGAGGTCGCACCATTGATTTATAGAGGGGCATTATGATACTGGCAGATTCATTTTAATTTCCCTTCATTTTTTACTGCAGTTGCACACTGTCTCAATATTTTCAGTGAGTTATCTAATACAACTCCAAGATCACTCTCTTGGTCAGTCTCCACCAGTTCAAACCCCGTCAACGTGTATTTATAGTTAGGATTTTTGGCCCCAATGTGCATCACTTTGCACTTGGCCACATTGAACCCCATTTGCCACATTGATGCCCACTTGCCCATCCTCAACAGATCCCTTTGGAGTGCCTCACAATCCTCCCTGGTTCTCACCACCCTGAACGATTCAGTGTCATCCACAAATTTAGCCACTTCACTGCTTACTCCAAACTCCAAATCATTAATGAGCAAGTTAAAAAGCATCGGACCAAGTACTGATCCCTGTAGTACCCCACTGCTTACCACCCTCCACTGTGAAAATTGTCCATTTATACTCACTCTCTGTTTCCTATAAATTAGCCAGTTTTTGATCCACAAGAGGACTTGTCCTTTTATTCCATGACTAATGAGATTACTTAGGAGCCTTTGATGAGGAACTTTATCAAAAGCTCTCTGGAAGTCAAGGTAAACAACATCTATTGGGTCCCCCTTGTCCACATGTTTGTTCACCCCTTCAAAGAACAAAAAATGGGTTACTATGGTTACAGTTACATTGGGGCATTTCCCCCAACCCCAGCCTATCTTACTATTGAAGCTTTTTTAAAAATATTCCCCCCAAAGCACTGCTTTAAAGTGCTCTGGAGAAATACAGCTCTTCTTAACAAACAGACGACCCTTCCTGACAACATTGGGAACATTAACCTCAAAACAGAGATATGTTCTTGGGGCAGAAATATACCCCAAATTACAAGAGAGTTTGAAATTTTTAGTTGATGTTTTTAAACAGTTTCATTTTAAATTCATGACATTTTGCTAGTTCTCTAGCATCTTTGGTTCAAAGCATCCCCCCCCGCCAAATAATTGGATTTTGCCTTCGAGTATTTTTTTCCCCAAAGTATGGAGACGTGCTTCTTGATGAGAGGTTGCAGCTTGAGACTTTATACCTTTTGCAACCTCAGTACCAAGTACTGATGGAAGGAGCCAGATACCAGCCTGATCTGGGTTACAAATGGAGGTCATTGTTAAAATAGAAAAGGTTACTAGCTATGAGAGAATTCCAGTTCTTGAACATCTAGCCCAGCCCTGGCAGAACCTCACTCTGTTTAGTTAAGAAGCATTGCCTGGATTCCTCACTCATGTCCAAGACTGCTCACCTAACACTATTGAGTGCCCCCTGAGTAGCTGTTTCTGGATAGCGAGAGTGAGCCTCTGCCAGGTGGGGCACATGAAATAACCAGAGGTGGTGGCTACCATACCAAAGTGCTCTAAAGAATCCAAAGTACCGAAGTACTCCAAAGAATCGAAGGACCAAAGAATCGAAGTACTCCTTCATGAACCTGCCCAACCACTGTAGTCCTCTTCTGAGGCCTGACTTGGAGAAAAGTAGGATACAAATTTTGTGGGTTTTTTTTTAAAAAAGACCCACTGAATGGAAGTTGAGGGAGAAAAGGGGCCCTTTCTGCTCCTACCTCCTCATAGGGCTCTGTGCCGGGGCAGATCTCTCCCTGGGGGGACGGGTGAGAAAGCAACACAAGTCTTGACAAAACCAACCAGAATCACACAAAACAGCAAAGAAAGGTTTGTTCAAAGAACAGCTCAAAATCAAACCAGAACAGACAATTAAAGTTTGTTGTTGTTGTTTTTTAAAGCCAATCAAGAAGCCACAAAAATACATACAAGCAAACAAGTTTCTTTTTAAAACCAAAAACAAAATAGTTTTTAAAGGAAAGAAAAGCATTTTAAAACCTAGTAGAACCACTCCCACAGTTATGAAAGGCAACAAATATGCTTAAAAGACATTAAAAACAGAATCCTTAAATTGGGGGGGGATCTAAGCACCTCAAGAAACAGTGAAGAAACAGCTAATAAAAGAACAGATTTAAGAATCCAGCCACCAACCCAAAAACTAAACAATAGTAAACAAAGAATCTGCAAGACACAATATTTTCCCCCACCCACCTAACTCCAGAGAGTATGACTGTGTTCCCCACAAAAGCCATCCACAGGCTGGGGAGGAGAAGGAAAGCCTAACTAACTGCAAGAGGGGGGAAATGCAGAAAGCAACAAAAGACAGATCCTGAATTTCGGGGATTCCTGAAAAAGCTGAAGGAGGTGGGGCTCAGTTCTGGAATCCCCAACATGGCCCTAAAGCTGCTACAATAGGTCCCTATTCCATTTTATCCCATCAACAATAAGCCTTCAGAAGAGCATTCCCCTTTATGTCTCTGTAAGCTAATTAGTTCAAAAGAGATGTGGTGCAAGCGTGTAGCCCCATGGGAAAGTGCTTTTCTTCCATCAGTGTCACATTTCAATGAGGTCCCGCTCTATGCCTTATCTTTACCAGCCTTGCCTTTACACACTGGTATACCATATAAAACAAGACTCACCTACAGGCTCCACAGATTCCACATGATCCACAAAATCTCGCCTCCCCAGGTAAATGGTTAACTGGGTACCCAAAAAGAGGTAGAAACAAACACAAAAAATGAACTATGTTACTGCTTGTTATATCTTTTAAGGTCATGCCAACAATTTGTTTCATTTATACATCACAAGGAAATCGATTCTGCTCCATTTCTGGATTTGATTTCAGAGATATGAAACAGCTTCCTGGGATGGACTTTCTTCTGGTAGATTGGCTCATAAGTAAGCACCACCACCCCTAGGCCAGGAATGTATGTGGCTATCACCATATCACAATTAAAATAGCCCAAATATGTAGTAAACCCTCCAAAGGCCAGCCTAAATCATTCAGCTTTGCATACCCTGTGGAAACTAAACAAGCCCAGCAGGGCACATGCATCTAACAATGCATTCCACAGGATAGATGCCACAACTAAGAAGGCCCTTCCCTTGGTGACAGCTAACCAAGCCATCCTGGGGCCAGACACCTGCAAGATACCCCTAAATGATAACCAAAGGGAGGGCAGGGGTTGCAGGGCTTGCAACAGGAGAGGTGGTCTCATCCTGGGGCCAGACACCTGCAAGATACCCCTAAATGATAACCAAAGGGAGGGCAGGGGTTGCAACAGGAGAGGTGGTCTCATAGGTATGAGGGATCCAGACTGTTGAGGGCCTTGAAGGTTAACATCAACACCTTGAACTAGAGCAAGAGATTAACTGGTAGCCAACGCAGCTGCCACAGAATTGGAGTAATATGAGCTGACCATGATGTTCCAGTCAGTAACCTGGCAGCTGCATTCTGGACCACCTGCAGTTTCTAAAGAGTTTTCAAGAGTAGCCCTACGTAGAGCAGTCTGGAGGTGACAATTGCATGGATCAATGCGGCAAGATCTGACCCAGACAAATAAGGGGCCAGCTGGTGGACCTGGTGCAGGTGAAAAAACGCTGACTCACACAACCATGGACACTTGTTTATCCAATGATAGTGCAGAATCCAACCACACCCCAAGGCTCTTTCCAAAGTCAACTGGACACAGACATTGAGTCTCGGGAGTGATCCTTCAGATAGCATTTCAGTCTTTCCCAGACATATAACCTCTGTCTTGAATGGATTAATCTTTAGCCAGCTCCCTCTTAACCACTGGACTACCGCATCCAGACACTGGGATAGTGCCAAGATTCCTGCCACTGGCTGCTTATCCAGCAGGAGGAAGAGCTGAATGACATCAGCATATCGATGGCACCAAACTCCAAACCTCCTGATGATCTTGGCAAGACAGTGCATATATATGTTAAATAACATCAGGGAGAGGATTGAACCCTATGGGACTGCACAATTCAAGTTTTGTAAAGTGGACCTCTTCTCCCCTAGAGTGACCCTCTGAGAGCATCCATATGGAGGAATGAGGAGAACCAACTAAGGCCAGTGCCCCTTATCCCCAATGAGGCAAGGCAATCAATCAGGACCAAATGGTCAACTACAATGAAGGCCACAGATATTTGTCCAGCTCTTTTTTTTTTATCTAAGGAGGATTTCTTTAACAAATGTCTAGCAATCGTCTCCTTAAGAGAGCTGGGAAACAGCCCTGTGAAAGAGACAAATTTGTAATCTGTCTCAAAGTGCCACTTATCACTTCATGGCATGATTTTACCAGCCACGAGAGACAAGCTGTCAGGGTCCTGTTAACACCTTCAAGGGCAAGCAAAAAAGAACCAGTAAGTCCAAGCGAAGTCCCCATCCTACTACTGTTATTAAATTCAGAAGCCAACTCCAGGCGGAGCTCAGAGCCTTTATCTGCAAAAAGGTTTGCAAATGAATCACAGCTGAGAGCCAAATCAGGATGAGTTTTAGGACACACCAAAGGGGTGGCTGTCAAACCAATATGAATAACTGAACTGGTTGTAAGCTAGAAGACATAACGGAGGCAATGAGATAATCTCTTTTTGATGCTTTGCTGCTTCCTCATAGGCCTTTAGTATGTAGGGCGTCTTCACTGCTCCATCCTGCGTTTGTCACCAGTCCCACTCCCGCCGTCTGAGCAGCCACTTGAGATCTCCATTATACCAAGGAGCCAAAGAGGCACGAGGGCACGGGGAGATAAGGGGGCAATCCGATCGATAGCTTCCTGAAGACGTATTCCAAATCTCAGCTCATTGAGGGAGCTGCTGGCAGGTCCAGATAAATTTTGCAAGGCGTTTTGGAAACCGTCAGGACCCATTAGTCACTGTGGGCAAGCATAAATACGCTGATTAGCCATCCCCAAGCTGACCCTTAAGAGGAAGTGGTCTGACCGTGGCATTGGTTCACAAACAACCTCACTATTCAGATCAAGCCCTGCACAAAAGATCAAACCTAGCATGTGGTCTGCTCCATGTCTGGGGGTCGATACAACCTGGGAGAGTCCCAGTGTTGCCATGGCAGCCACAAAGTCTGAGGCTGCACCAAGTAAGGAAGTCTCCGCATGGACGTTAAAGTCCTCCAAGACCAACAGTCTAGGGAAACACAGTGTCCACTCAGCTACTGCCTCTGATAGCCTCAGGTCCACTGGTGAGCAGGGCAAATGGTACACGAGCAGCACCCCCTGACACCCCACCCCAAGCCAGGCCAACACATTCAAAGCCAGTGACGTTTGGTGCAGGAATCCTCTGGAAGGGAGAGCAGTCTCAGGTGAGGATCGTGACTCTGCCCACCCACCCCTCAGTTCGATGTCAATGGAGAATCAAGTATCCTGGGGGATTAAGCTGGGTGAGGAAAACAACCTCATCCTCACCCACCCAGATCTTGGTCAAGATGTAATAACTCACCCCCTTCGCATGTATATTGTTTTGTGTTTATATCGTACTCTGTATACTTACTTTGCCATTGGGAGAGGTCTTCTTAAAAACTCTAAAAACAAATCAAGAAGGAAATAAAGACTTGGAGAAATATCAGCAGCTCAGACTTTTTGCAAGGTATTATACTGTCAGTTTTCCTTTGCAGTGAAATGATGCTTCATGTGTCAAGTAATTTGTATAGAAATTACAATGCAGGAAATTTGACTTTCACTCTGCTCATGCTCAGAGGCAAGTCTAACATACCTTTCCCAAGTAGGCTACAAATTTCTTAATTTAGTTAGGAGAAAGACAATTGATGTGTTAAGAACAAATAAACCTTTTATCAGGTCTCCCAGTTAAGACACTCCACAACTCACTTAAGCAGGGGTAGTTTGTTGAGATATGCTTACATTTGGAAACTTGCTCTGTGTCAGAACTGAGAAATTGTGTGAAAAATCCTCAGTTATAGGTAGGGCAATTAACGCCCCACATCTCATGCATACGTTATCATCCAGCCCTAGGTCACTATGGCAACCCTGACAGATATATGGCGCCTTATCTATTCTAGCATGGCAGAAGAATCTCCAAGGTCAGCTCTCATGGGAACTGGCATTGGGGCACAGCTTCAGGAAATGGTTACGGCTGCTACAAGCATTCACTCTCAACACCCCCCACACACTCCCCCAGGAATTCCTTCCTCCCAATATCATGGCAAGCAGTGAAGTGAATTATCGAGAAACAAAACTAAAGAGCTTAACACCTTTCCTGTTCCATCACTGAAAGTGCTTTAATTACAAAAAAAAAAGTTTCTTATGAAATTGGTAGCTCATATGGGTTATTCTGCCTAATCTAGCCCATGCTTACCAAGATACAAGGAGAAGGCAGCGAGAAGCCTGCCTGGATCTGATCTAAACTACCACTACAGGCTAGTAAAGGTAAAGGTTTCCCTTGCTCGAAAGCTAGCTGAATCTGACTCTAGGGGGCAGTGCTCATCTCCATTTCAAAGCCGAAGAGCCAGCACTGTCTGAAGACTTCTCCATGGTCATATAGCCAGTATGACTAAACGTCGAGGTGCACAGAACACTGTTACCTTCCCACCAAAGTGGTATCTATTTATCTACTTTCAGTTTCTTGCTTTCAGACCTTGCTGTCCTAACACCTGTGCCACCTTGCTTCGTTTTAAAATTGTCAGGGATTTTCTCTCATATTTCAAAGAAGATAACCATAATGATCCTAAACAGGTATCCATTTAAACTATCAAAATAAAATGATTCAGAAACATAAATTACATGTTGCAGCAACTTCACTGAAAATGGGCAGTTTTGCTTCCCTCATTATGCTGCTGAGCAGCCTCTCCACAAACCTGCCGGGACCGGGTTCAAGGGACCAAGTTTCCCAAGCAGCAGGCGGCCGTCCCACTGCATCGTCCTCTCTCCTTCTGAACATCACCTCAGAGGGTGAACCGAGAGAAACCCACACATGGGGCTCATCCACAGACAGGAGAGATTTATTTTTCCCCCAAGCCCAAGGTTTTCAGAAAAATCCAAACTTTTTAAAAAAACTGGATTATTAAAATGAGCTCAAAATGGATGAGTATCTGTGCTTACAAAAACATCACAACTCAAGCAAAACAATAAAACCAGCAAAGTTCTCACAAGGTCATGGTTAGCATCACAACCACACTGTTGAAAATCAATAGAATTGGCTGAGGCGAGCAGCCTGCAGTCTGGACACTGCCATAAAATGCGACACTCCGTCGAAGTGAAAGTGGACTGCAATGTAGGTGGGGATTTCTGTTCCAGTGGGGATTTGGTAAGGCAGCGGAGCAAATGCTAGAGGCAGATCGGGCCTAAGTGAACTTGCCAGGATTGAAGTCCAGGTGCCCTTCCCACCGGGACCAGCAGGCCAGTGAAGGCAGGTGCCTCAGGCCACCGCACTGGCTGACTCCATGTCAGCCAGGGGCCGAAGGCATGCTGGGTTTTTGGCTCTGACCAATCTCCCCCCTAAGCTGTGGAGTCTCATGAGCCAAAATTCTACTTTCTGAGCCAAAAGTTCCTACTAGGATTAAAGTTGTGAGTAAGAAAAAAGAGAGGGAGGGAGATTTGGGGGCAATACCTGGGAAGGAATTTCCATTTCTCCTAGACTTTATGGTATATCATAGAATCTACAGTGGTTTTCCCTCTGTCAGTGTGTCCTCAGAACAGCCCTGTGAGGTAGGCTATGCTTAGAGAAAAAAGGACTTCATTGGCAAGTGAGGATTTGAACTGAGCTCTCTCAGATCCCAGTCTGAAAATCTAACCAACACATCACCACAACTGTTGAGCCCAGAAATCAAAGGGGTTTTCTCATTTATAATGAAGGAGAGGCGGGCAGGTGGGCAGGAAGGAAGGCAAGTTGATGGGGAGAGAGGAGAGAGAGAGGTTCATTCTTTTTCACTCACCATCTCTTAGCATTTTATGTTTGTATGTTTGAGAATCCTTCAGCAAAGAAATCACTGCTTCAGTAAGCTAGCCTCAGCGTCTATTCCTGGGGACTAGGAACTCAAACTTTGGTATACAAAGGTTATGGTCCTATAATTAATTATTGCCATTTAATAATCATAATTTCCCACTTTTATTAATAAAATAAGGCAATTTGGCTAACAGTGCCCATGAAAGGAGAGTCCTTAATTGCTTTTTAAGAAGTGAGTCTCTTCATTTAATCAATTTTAACATTTAGGAAATGGCCTAAGTGTGTTTGGTAACTCAGTTCATTGAAACAGGCAAATGGTGAGCATAGGCCCAGACAGGCTGCAGTTGCACCGGTAAAGGCCTAGTTGGCAATTTTGTGGGAACTGATTGTTTACATTGCTTTTGGCTGAGTATTTAGTTGTCCGTGTCTATTTCCTATAGAATTGCCATTATTAGTAATTTTAAAAAATTGCAACAATAACAAAAGCCCAAACAAAACCACACAACCATCTACAGTTATTTATTGTTGATGGCGTAATCCTTTGAAAAGTACTGGGTTCGATACATCAGGACTTGGACCACGACATAAGCGAAGACGCCTTTATCGCTACTTCTCACATGGAATAACATGTAATGGCCGGGTGGCCAACTATATACATATGGGGGGGCATGCCCCGTGGTTCTATTGGTGGGTTTAAACTTCTTGTCAATGTCCCCATTGGCCCCTAGTCCCTAGCCTAGTCCCTATTGTTCTCCCAGATTGAAGCTTGGCTGCCTCTGGCTGATGCCTGGCGGTGGTCCGAGGACATAACATCCCTCCGCCCATAGTTCACCCCTACTTATGTGAGGTAGTCTTCTAAGTAGGTGGGGGCCTGCGTTCCTGAGAGATCACCTGGGGGTTGGCACCTGGTCGGTGGGGGTACTGTCACCATGAGGAATGGGGGCAGAGTCTGGGTCGGCTGTGGTAGTGGTTGCCGCAGTGGCAGAGCCTCAGGTTCTACCTCTGCCAGACTTGTTTCCCCCGGAGGAAGGCTCTCCCCTTCACTTGGGGTTGACGGTTGGCCCTCCTTCACCGGTGTGGGGACCTTGAGTCTGTTGGGTAGCAGCGAGGTCCCTTGTGTGGCAGGAAGGCATGATAAAAGTTAATGAGACCCAGGAAGGCCTGAAGCTCCGCCTTGTTCCATGGTGCTGGGGCCTCCACAATAGCTTTCACCTTGTCCTTTGCGGGGTGGAGGCCCATTGCGTCAACCCAATAGCCCAGAAACTCCACCTCTGGAACTCCAAGGTGGCACTTCTCCTTTTTTACTTTCAGTCCGGCATTGTTGACACGGCCCAAAACAGCATGAAGATGGGACGCATAATCTTCTGGGGCACAGTGGCGATGAGGATGTCATCGAAAAATGGTGTCACACCAGGGATCCCTTTTAACAAAGTCCATTAGTTGTTGGAAGATCCCCGGGGCCACACTGACCCCAAATTGCAGCCGCTGAACTATAAACGCCCCCCAGTGTGTAACTATCATTTAGACCATGGCCTCATTGACCAGCAACTGCTGGTACACTTCAGAAAGATCCAGCTTCCCAAAAATCTGTGCCCCCACCAGGGATGCCAGTACTTGGCTTACAATTGGCACAGGGTATGAGTGCGCTTGGAGGGCTTGATTAATAGTGCACTTGTAATCCGCGCAGATGTGGATGTCCCTGTTTGGTTTTACGGGGGTCACTATTGGAGTTTCCAAAGGGGAATGAGATACCGGTTCGAGAACACCCTGTGCCACCAGCTGGTCCAGTTCAGCCTCAATCTTTGGCTGCAGGGCAAGGGGGGCTGTGTGGAACTGCTGGCAGATGGGGGCTACATTGAGGAAGACACCGGGGGTCCCTTGTAACCCTAACCAAGACCCCTGTCAAAGACTGCAGGAAATTCCCAACAAACCTCCCGAAATCCCGCAGCAAGCATTTATTAACCCCCCCATTGGTTATCCCTAGCGACTCGAACCATGCCCGGCCCAGTAGGCTCACAAGGTTGCCTTCCACCACCACCAAGTCCAGATTTCCCACAAAGTTCCAGTATTGCACCCGAAATGTCCTGACCCTCTGGATTGGAACCGGATTTCCCTGGAAATCTACCAAGCTTAAGGGCAAGGGCTGCAGAGGGGGTCCCCCTGCGGGGCATAGTCTGATCAGTGTGTCCACAGATATGATGGACTCTGCTGACCCCAAGTCCACTTCCATGGAGCAGGGGGACCCCTCAATCTGGACTTGGATCTTCGGGGTTGCAGACTGGTTGGGGAGGTGTAGTACCTGAAGTGGCTGGTCGGTGAGGTGGTAGAGGTCGGTGGTCTCTGCGGCAGACTCGTGGGCAGCGACAGCATGGCAGCATGGTTGCTTGGATGATAGCGTGTTCTGGGGGCCCTTGGACCAGCAGACCTGGACGAGATGCCCCTGTTTTCTGCAGGTATGGCAGGTTACTTCCTGGAAGTGGCACGTCTTTCTCTCATGTGCCTCCCCACAGCTGGCGCATTGTGAATGGCTGGGAGCCTTACCGGCAGAACTGTTAATCGGTAGTCCTTGTTGCGGACAGTGTCACGTTTGCCAGATGATGCAGACCTCTTCTTCGTCCGAGTGCTCTGGGCTGTGTCCTATCATGACCTGGTGTGCCACAGCTGAGGGGCGCTCCTTGTGTGATGCCTCGTGCGCCATGGTGAGCTGTACAGCCTCTTCCAGGGTGATCTGCCAGTTGCCAATCATCTTCCTCCGCAGTTTGGCATCAGTAAGGCCCTACACAAATTGCGTCAAGAGGTTGTCACATACCTTCGGGAAGGAGCAGTCCATGGCGAGTGCATGCGAGGGTGGCTAGGTAGGCTGCGGCTGATTCCCTTTGGGCCTGCATGTGTCCCTGGAACTCCATCCACCTGGCCAGGAAGGTTGGCTTTGGACTGAAGTAGTTGTTGAGGGCTTTGAGTACCTCTTCAAACGAACATTCCAGGATGGCCCGTGGAGCCAGAAGACACTTGGCGAGCTGCACAGTGTCGTTTCCACAGGAACTGAGGAGAAGGGGCCTTCTCTTTCCAGCCTCTGTGAACCCATTCAGCTCGATGTAGCACATCATCTGATCCGTCCATGAGTCCCAAACTTCTGGGTGTGAGGGATCGAACTTGTCAAGGCTTCCATGAACTGTGGCCATGGCTTGAGCATGTTGCTGGGAGCGGTGTCCTGGATGCGGGCATGGTGCAGTGCTCAGGAGCGTTGCGGGGTGCAGGCCGTCAGCTGGACGATGCTTGTTGCCATGAGCCTGGCCAGGCTCAGCAGAATCCCATCCTCATCACCACTGAAAAATACTGGGTTCGATACATCAGGACTCGGACCACGACATAAGCGAAGATGCCTTTATTGCTACTTCCCACATGGAATAACGTCTAACGGCCGGGTGGCCAGCTATATACATATGGGGGGGGGGCATGCCCCGTGGTTTTATTGGTGGGTTCAAACTTCCTGCCAATGTCCCCACTGGCTCCTTACTGGAAGTTCAGGAGCCTAGTCCCTATTGTTCTCCCAGATTGAAGCTTGGCTGTCTCTGGCTGACACCTGGCAGTGGTCCGAAGACATAACATCCTTAATAAAACCAACTGTATTGCCACAAACTTTGCAGAAGCCTGGATTAGAATTATATTCTGAAGCTGCTATTTTGTTAATAGGTCCTCCTGTGGTTTTGTACATAATCCTCCTGCAGCTACAGTAATTGGATCCGCTTTAACTAAGCTGTGTGTATCAGCAGGCTGATTAACTTTGCTTACAAACATAGGCATACCCCCTCTTTTTATAGCCTAGTAATTATTGTGCAGTAGTTTTTAATTGCAAAATGTTTTCTAAACGCACCACCTCCACCAACAAAACCAATGCAAAGGTGTGTCAGCTGCCCTCTGCAGGAAATGCTGGTAAAGGCAAGCATATGGCCACCACAGCAGCTGTAAAAACAGCCAAAAGGTTGGCTAGGGGTCTGCCCCCTGCAAAACCTGCCCCCTCTTTGGCTGTGGTTGGCACCAATAAATCACCATGTGTGCCTGTGAAACTGGGATGCAGCAGCCCCTAAAAAGTTCTGGCACCTGGCAAAAAAAAAAAAGAAGAAGCCTCAGCAGCAGATAATACGGCCATTCTTCTGGGGATCGCACAGACTCTTGAGCACCTGCCAGAGCACTTAGATCAAATGGGAGTGCCACCTTCATCAGCTACACAGATGGAACCGGTGCACAGGAACAGAAACAAGGGAATGCCTTCCCCAGCCGAATCCATGTCCTCTAGTGATTCCAGGGAGGAAGAAATTCAAAAATGTCCCCAGCACAAGAGGCGGTGCAGCAGGTGGTGCAAGTCCACACAAAGGGAGCAGGAGATCTCCAGCAGTGACACACAATCGGGTGAGTCTTCTTCTGATGAGGGTCCTGTGCATGATTCAGGGGATTATTGGGGAAAGGGGGCACACATCCCCAGTTTACTACCTTGGGCATGGAGGCATAGAAAGGGGGAAGTGGGTCCAGTGTCCATATGGGGTTCTGAGCTTACAAACACTAGCAGGATTTCTCTGGACTTTAACAATGTAGAGGACCCCCCTGGCATCCACTTACCTAGAAAAATCAGGGAGCAGATCTTGGATGGCTACCATGGGGCTGTCTTTTCATTACTTAAGCCAGACAGAGGCAAGGGCATCCATGGGCCACGCTACAGCAGGTATCTCCTCTCCTCACCACCGCATTGGCATTAGCAGAGGTATTTGGGAAGTCTTATTGTTTGGCTTCAATTTTTAGATAGATTCAATGGGGATCTGGCCAATGTTCCCTCTAAAAAAAAATTACTTTGTGAGCTACTGGCATTAAAGTTGTGAGGAAGTAATTTGGCTACTGCATAAATTAGTTTGCCCTGCAGCCATCCTTCCTGAGCTAAGACAAAAATCTGTGAGCCAGAGGCTAAAAAATTGTTAGCCAGCTCACACTAGCTCAGCTTAGAGGGAACACTGAATCTGGCAATCTTCCTTTCCCCCAGGGGATTCCCTTCAGGTACACTCTGACACAACCAGGAGCCTGGGGTTTGGTGTATATTTTTCTGCTGGCCTGCCAGTCAGCAGAATTCCAATATTCTAAAAGACCTTACTTTTATGAAACTTTCTCCTACTGTAGTAGCCATTGTCATCGGGGAGGTCAATTTAGTAACAAATACATCACTTTTGGGTGCGACAATCAAGCAGTTGTGAGTGCCATTAATCTGCAATCTTCTCGCTCTGAGTGGGTCATGTGTCTTGCCCACAAATTTCACATATCTGCCTATGATAACATTTCTTTCTCTCCAAAGTATGTTGCAGGCATCAATAACGACATTGCAGACATGTTATCTTGCTTTCAGGAGAACAGATTCTGAAGTCTGGCACCCAATGCACTGGAGGAACTAGATCCATTCCCAGAGGAACTCTGGTACTTTGGGAGTTCCTGATTTGGCAGGGAGTATTTCAATAAATTGCTACATTGCTAATCTATATTAGCACTTTCAGTGCATTCTGTGATTTCTGCAAATCAGTTGGGTTGGCTCTCTCTGCCTATTTTAGAACACCAAGTACTGCATTATTTGGCACACCTAAAGTGTCGCGACCTGTCACCCAGGACCATGTGCTTTTATCTGGATGCAATTATTTTCTTTTCTTTTCTTTTAGCAAAGCTAGGAGTTTTCCAGATCCATGTAACGCTTTCATTGCCAGACATAGACATAGGTAGTTAGATAGTTGGCATGCGGTTCCCAGTTAGGTAGTCAGGCAGCCGTTAGTTAGGTAAATCGATGCGGGGGACCCTGCTCTCGTCAGATCTCTGAAGCTGGTGGATGAGAGACCCAAGGGCTTTTCGAATAGAGCAGCACTGACAAGCAGCACTGCAAGCTGCCTTTGTTGGGCTTCCTCTGCCCTCCCCTCAGTCTGCCTGGCGACAGGGTGCATGTGCATGAGTATGGGGGGAAGGGTTTTTTAAATCTTGTTGTGTTCCTTTAGTGTCTCTGAGTAGGTATGAAGCCTCCATCACACAGCACATGGCAGACAGGCCCTGTTGTGGGGGCACCACCATGGCCGTCTTCCAAGAGGCAAGCCAGGCTGGCAGCGGTTGTGACACCAGTGGAAGGAGCAGCTGGTCCCTCAGAAAGGGGGTCTGCCCACTTGGCTAATTGGAAGGTGGTACCATGCAGCACGGGAGAAATGGATGGCATAGCAGAACTCGTCACCACTGTGCGTATTACGTTGATGTTTTTACCTTGCTAAAGAAACGGGGGATGAGGGTCACACTCTAAAATTGGGCGAGAAGGAGAGGAAGGACAAGAACGAGGAAGTGGAGCGCACCTTCCTCAACTGGGTCTCTAGTTACTTGGCATACGCAGGAGTGGTGGCGATGGCATACCCAGAAAGGGGTTGGCATCTACTTAACCACATGAGCAAAGTGGTCAAAGTCAGGGTTTTGGCCGGTGAGGGTCCAGCGATATACTATGATGAGACCTGCCATAAATTGGCCTCATGCGATGACAGGGCACAGTGGGATTTGCTACAGGACAAAGTCTGGCTCCTGAAGGTCAGCCCATACATTAGAGGAAAAGGAGAGGTCAAGACTGATCAGTGGTCGACATCGAGGGATTGGTCGCACGGGGTTTGCTGGGAATACAACCAGGGGCACTGCTGAAGGGCACAGGGTAAGTTCAGCCACAGTTGCAAACTGTGCAATGGGGGGCATGGAAGGGTTTACTGCACGCAGTCCCTGGGTGGCCACCAGCCCTTTCAGGGCAGCAAGCCCTCCTCCAGCAGTGCCACCAGCAAAGGGGGAGAATGGTCTTCTGGCACCTTGGCTGCTTCCTCTTTGAGACCCTACTGTCCCACAGGATTTATGGTCCTTGGTGGTCACCCCGTTGCGGGTGGCTGCCCTGAGACCTCTCCTAGTGGTATACCCCTCCAGGGAGGCTGCTCAGTATATTTGTGAGGGGTTCACAAAAGGCTTTCCCATCCCTTACAATGGCCCAAACATCGCGACTGATTTCAACAACCTGAAGTCTGCCAGGGAGATGACTGACGTGGTCGCCAGGAAGCTCCAGAAGGAGCTGTCTGCAGGGTGCATTGCAGCCCCCTTTAGCACACCTCCTTTATCGAATCTTAGGGTATCCCCATTGGGGGTAGTGCCTAAGAAGGCTTCAGGCGAGTATTGTCTGATACATCATCTTTCATATCTGAGGGGCTCTTCAATGAATGACATGATCCCGCTGGAGCTTTGCTTGGTCCTCTTTTGATCACGTAGTTGGACTGGTCACAGCTTGCTGCCAGGTGGCGCTAATGGCCAAGGGTGATATTCAGTCAGCCTTCCAGTTGCTTCCAGTCTGCCCAGATGATTTTTGCTTGCTGGGTTTCAAATGTCAAGGGGCTTGGTATGTTGACTAGGCCATGCCCATGGGCTGTGCGGTGGCCTGTGCAGCCTTTGAGACTTTTTGTACCTTCCTCGAGTGGGCAGCAACCACAGCTTCAGGCCTTGGGATGCCTTAGGTGAGCATACATGCCATAGGGTGGTGGCAGTCTAAAGCCTTCAAGGCCTACGTTTGGCCACATCTGGAGGGCGGCCATTGAGGATATCTCTGGCTCCTCGATTCCAGGGTGCACACGCTGGACAGTCTGGATTTTTGGGCACAGTATCATTCATTGGGCAGGTTTATATACTTCATTGTCAGGTTGAGGCAAGGACTTGGGGCTGGAGTCAGTCATGCACATCACGTGGATGGCTCAACAGGGCATACAATGGGGATTGTTATTGCCCTGGTTGGAATGAGTGGGTTCTAGACACCGCCCGCCTGACGTGCTGGTGCTGCAGCTCGGGGAGAATGATTTGACAGAACATCCTGGGGTGGCCCGGGAGCTCCAGGTGCTGGCTCAGCAGGGCATACAATGAGGATTGTTATTGCCCTGGTTGGAATGAGTGGGTTCTAGACACCGCCCGCCTGACGTGCTGGTGCTGCAGCTCGGGGAGAATGATTTGACAGAACATCCTGGGGTGGCCCGGGAGCTCCAGGTGCTGGCTCAGCAGGGCATACAATGGGGATTGTTATTGCCCTGGTTGGAATGAGTGGGTTCTAGACACTGCCCACCTGATGTGCTGGTACTGCAGCTAGGGGAGAACAATTTGACAGAACATCCTGGGGTGGCCCAGGAGCTCCAGGTGCTGGCTCAGCAGGGCATACAATGAGGATTGTTATTGCCCTGGTTGAAATGAATGGGTTCTAGACACTGCCCACCTGATGTGCTGGTGCTGCAGCTAGGGGAGAACAATTTGACAGAACAGCCCGGGGTGGCCCTGGAGCTCCAGGTGCTGGCCTCCTTATGCCCAGCATGGTCATCTTCTGGTCAGAGTGGCTGGAACGGAGGTCATGGCGAGGAGCAGCTCATCCCAAGAAGGTGGATGTGGCAAGGAGGAAGGTGTCTGGCAGACTGGGCAGGGCGGTCGAGTCAACAGGTGGTGTTTGGATCCGCTACCCAGACATCTCCCACAGAATGGAGGCCTTGCTCCAGGTGGATGAAGTGCATCTATCTGCTTGGGATATGGACATTTGGCTACATGGAGTCTGTCAGTCCCTACTCTCTTGGCTACAGATGTAGGGGCGTTGGCAGGAACAGGACCACAGGGCTCATCCAGCTCTTGTGGCAGTAACAGCATGGGGCTGGATCTGTTTGTGGAAATCAGCCTGCATGCCATTTTCTGGAGGTGGGGACCCCTTTAAGGGTCTTGGAGTGACGGCTGAAGGGAGCAGGCAAACGTGGGGACTAACAGCAATTGCCCTGACTGCCAGATGGCAGGGGAGACCATGAAGGGACAGGCGTCCATGTGAACCCCGGCTACCTGCCATCCCGCAGTCTCTACCCATGCCAGCTGGCTGGATAATGGGTGCCTCAGCTGGCAGACAGTTCAGCTGAAGGATCGGATTCGATGGACCCATGCTGTGCCAAGGCTTATTACAGCTGTAACCAATAAAGTTGTGGCCAATTTTATCCACTTAATTTCCAAAGAAAAAACATTGTGTGAGTGGTTAATTTAAATGGGGTGGTATAAGACTGGCCAAGCCTCATCATCCTGAATAAGACCTGGAACCACAAATGGCTATTTGGCATATGGTATGGCCTGCTTTGTTTGCTGCAGGCTTAGGAGCTTTGGTGGGAGTGGCGGGAGGGGTTCTCCCTTTGATCTTTGGTGGGTTTGTGCATTGGGGTGGATCCTCTTTGGGGATACAGGCCTGTGTGTTCACCATTTGGGGAAGTTCATGCTGTATGCCCAACTTGGGGGGTGGTTCATGGGATCACCCCAGGTGACAAATGGTATCACTCAGTGGCAACTGTGCTTGTATTACCAGCAAATATTGTCACTCCCTGGTTTCCCCAGGTGTCCATAAACTAGCAGGCAGGTCACTCAAACCCTGGATCCGCCACCATGATTTGCCAATACAAAACAGGTAACACAGATTTTTGAGGAATGAAAACAGCTTTTATTAATTACAGAAAAGGAGCACTGGCAAATCATGGGGTCAGATGCAGGGATTGAGCAACCTGCCTGCTGCTTGATAGACCCCTGCCTGCTGTGGAAACCAGGGAGGGACAACACTCTTCACAAGACCTCTCCACCTCAAGCCATGGGCCCGCAAGCAGCAGATCTCCAGTTCTGTGACTGCCCTTTTGCTAAGCCTTCATTCCCAGCCATTGACTGCCTGGTTTTATATCAGCACAGGGATAGTTGTTGCTTCTTCTTTGCTGTATCCTAATGTATTTGTTGAAAATACTTATACCCTGCTGTTTAAACTATTCAGTTCACAAGGTAGTGTCTAACTTAAGTATAAAATTCTAACAAAGGAGGAGGAGGAGGAGGAGGAGAGGGAGATTGGATTTATACCCCGCCCTTCACCCGAAGTCTCAGAGCAGCTTACAAACTCCTTTCACTTCCCCTCCCCACAACAGACACCCTCTGAGGTAGGTGGGACTGAGAGAGCTCTTGACAGAAACTGCTTTTTTCAAGAACACCTCTGACAGAACTATGGCTTGCCCATAAAATTCCATTAACAACAGCAATAATGGTTGCTACAGGAGAACTTTCCACTATGTTTTGAGCTTCCTCCACCTGCTCAGTTTTCATCCCACTGATCAACTAGATCAGTAGCTCCTTAGAGACCAACAAGATTTCAGGGTATGAGCTTTTGAGGGTCAAAGCATTGCAAAGATAGACATGGCCAAGTGGAAAGTCAATGGGATAGCATTGCTAGACTCCACATGAGGAAAACCCCAGTAATATCCCCATGCACAAACTGAAAAAATGGGGGAGAAGAAGAGAAGAGATTGGATTTATACCCCACCCTTCACTACCCAAAGGAGTCTTAGTGCATCTTACAATCCCTTTCCCTTCCCTTCCCTACAACAGACACCCTGTGAAGTAGGTGGGGTTGAGAGAGCTCTTTCGAGAACTGCCCTTGAGAGAACAGCTCTGAAAGAACTTGCGACTGACCCAAACAGCTAGGCTAAGAATGACATTTTGACTGACATAACTTTTTATAACCCTAACCCATACTATACACATGGGCCTATTGCTGCCATCAGCCTGCTTGCACCCTAGCTCCCCCACCACCCAGAGACCCCTCCTGGAGAGGGCAGACTTGTCCCCCTTGGACCTCTGCCCAGCTGGCTCCCCCCAACCTAGCATCCAGCAGAGAGTGTGAGTGGCAACCTTCAAGGAGAGGCTGGATGAATATTTGTGAGGGGTGCTTTAGGCTGGTCCTGCATTGGGCTGGGGGTTGGACTAGATGGTCTGTATGGCTCCTTCTGACTCTGTGATTCTATAAGTGGGAAAGGGATGGGAACCACGGGATGGGTGTCTATTGTAGCTGAATACAGTGGAAGTCCAATGCCACCATGAACCCCAGCCTGAGATGCCCATGAATTAGACCACCCCCTCTGATGTGTGCAGACAAAATAGTTTGGGGAGGACCCATGGGTAATTTATAGAGGTGAGAACATTATTAGGCATTTCTAGGCTTTGAAGGTCAAAGAAGAAGGAGATGGCAAAGGATGAGATGGTTAGACAGTGTTATCGAGGCAACTAACATGAAGTTGAGCAAACTCCGGAGGACGACGGAGGACAGGAGGGCCTGGCGTGAGGTGGTCCACAGGGTCGCGAGGAGTCGGACGCGACGGTGTGACTGAACAACCAGGCTGTGCTCTGTTATGGAGGAGCATTGTTTTAGCTAATTTTAATTTATTTTAGCTTTCATCTCAAATACTTTTCTTCTTATCTTGTTTTTAACTCTCTCCTCCTCCCCATGGTAAAGGAGGGGGGACTTTTATTTTTGTTTCTTTATAAGCGAGACACGAAAGCTCTCTCCCCAGGTTTATTTTAGGTAAAAAAGGATGTAACATCCAGCAAAAGGCCTTTATATAACACCGATATCAAGAAAAGGACTTTTTCTCCTTTCCTTTCAACAAATAAAAATGTGCTCCAGGTGAATCACCTTCAGATTGTAGTGACTGTCTTCCCTTTTAAAGGGCAATGGATAAATTGGTGGGAGAATACTAAAAAGCAGCTGTCCTATTTGTTGGATATGCCAGCGTCTTCTATCCATCTAACTGAAAAGGCACAAAGGGTAAGTCAGGGAGACAGATCTGCCTTCTCACCCACTGAGGATCCCAGCATTGATGTTCAATTTAAAAGGCACAGAATCCAGTTATCAAATTTGCTGTATAACCTGTTCAAAAAGCCACATCATACCTAGCCCACTTAAGGACAGGAAAACCACACACTCAAAGAGAATACAGCCTTCTATTAGTGGATGAGCCTTGACTGAATTCTCACTAAGAAAGTCCATGCTTGTGAACCAGATTTACATGTAAGAGAACCAGATGAAGTCAAAATCCTCTCGCCTACGCCATCCTCTCCAAAGGATAATCAGGTGGATGTGAACCTTCTTCAATCATTTTGCTCCTTACCTTTTGAGATCAAGGCAATATAATTGCCTGATTTCAGAATTTACAGCACATACTACTACAAATTAACCAGGATCAAAATTAGTCAAAAATACAAAATAAGCTACCATTAGCAGCTTCACACAGGTCCCCTGATTACAATATGAACCAATCTCTAGATGCTATTTCCCATTCTTTGACTAGTAAGAAGGCATGTGATCAAAGCCTGATGAGGGAAAATTCACGTTTCTCTTGTGCCAAAAATTATAATCAACCCGGGGAGTGTACCCAAGCTGCCAGCACTAGATACTTCAGGGATTTGTGGACTCCATATTTTGAGTTGGAATATAGCTGGAACATAGCTCGAGGGACAGGGGCCCAAGGGGGGGGGGGAGGCCTCAGGTGGCTAAGCTTGTTTTATTTCAACTAATTTGAACATTGGATCCTACAGTCTCTTGGAGGCAGATGCTCTGATCATTGCCTTTCCATTAAAGTTGGATAATGCAACACTTATCCTTTCATCTCTATAATACATTTCTCCATCTACCCCTAATTTAATGAATCAGAGCTGGAATTGTCTGGGGGAAATTGTTGATTACTTGCAGGCCCATTTTCCGGGGACCCCTTTAGTACTAGCAGGTGATTTAGCACCAGCAGGTGATTTTGATGCAAGGATTGGCAGTAACAATTATTCTCTCTTCTCAAAATTATTAGGCCCAGAAAATTTTCTTAGCCCTGCTTGGCATAGTAGAAAATTCAAGGATGTTGTAGAGGTGGTTTGGAGCTGGCTAAAATTGTGATTCAGAGAAAATGTATTCCATTGGCTACTCAGAAGTCAATGGAGCTGGTGACTTCACTTACATGAGTCCCAAAGGAGCCAGTGTAATAGATTATATCCTGGCCCCACTTGATTATCTCTCCTACTTTGAGTTTCTAAAGTTGATGACTTTATGAGAAGTTACCATCTCCCAGTCTTCTTTTCAATAGACATCTTTAAAACATTATTGTATTTCAGAACAAAGCTTCCCTCCTTCTCAGAATCAAAATCCAGTTTGTCAAATACAGTTTTAACTAATGAAATGGGTTCTATCCCCTGTAAGACTTTAGTCTACAGGGTTTTTGAAAAGTACTGAGACTGACGAGTGATTTCAGCTCTCACATACTTTATTAGATCAGGAACAAGACGAAGAGAAGCCAGCTCGCAGGCCGGCTTTTATTCCCAGTGAACCCACACTCCAATACACACAATACCCCATGATTCGCTATATATAGTGATTGAATTATCCCTGGCTCCCCGATTGGAAGGGAGCTAGGAGCCTGCAGTCTACTTTCTTTTGGGGTGAAGCTCAGGCCCTTCGCCTGGCTGCATGGTGGACCGGTTTAAACCAGTCCACGCACATGGCTGTCTCAAGTCCATGTTGCCATGTGGATACACTACAGTTTTGCAATCAGATTCAGCGCTTAATGGTTTTCAGAACCTGGATGAGGTATTAGAATTGCTCAGACCCCTTTAAATGAAAAATAAATCTTCACAGGACACCTTTTGAAGAGGAATAGTTGGTTTAACAGAGATTGTAAAAGAATGAAAAGGTATATTCATAGTGAGTTTAGAAGTAATAGCACAATATCAGTCCTTTGAGAACTGATGAAATTTTTAAAAATGTACAAGGAACTGATCAAGTTAAGGAAATAGATGGCCCTTTAGTAAGAAATGCAAACTTTTAAATCTCAGCTACTAATAGCAATAATAATGCCTATAAATCCACTGTAAATCCAATCTCTAAAATCCCATGCTCTATAGCCCGTCTGACATGAGAAAGTAATTTCAAGAGGATTTTTTCCCCAGATGCTACTGCACCTACTATATATTTTATTATTCCTCTTGATGCAACAACACCCTGGCCCAAGGAATCAACCAAGGAAGTCATTTGCCTTACCAAAGGATTAAAACTAGAAAAAGCACCGGGCTCTGATTTAATTCATAATGAGCTATTTAAGACTGGTGGGCTCCAGTCCTGGCCCCAGTTTCCACTCAAATTAACATCAGTGGACAAATACCTGATTTATGGAAACATTTCATTATTCCAATATTTTAAAAGCCTTCTTTCCTCTCTAGGAAAGCTATATTCTGCTTACCTACTGAATAAGCTCTTGGATTGAATGGAATCAAAAATCTTATTGGGGCACGAACAGATAGGATTTAGGTGGAGTTCTTCAACATATGACCATTGCCTAGTTCTTTATCATTTGGCTGAGAAATATTCATATTTTAAGGGAGGATGATTATATGCAGTTTTTATCTAAAGGGGGTCTTCAATTTAATTTGGAAAAGGTAGTACTTCAGGGATGTTTGTTGATGTCTTTTTTGTGCAGTGTATACTTAAATGATGTAACATCAGTTTTTTATGATTGCTGCCATCCACCAAAATTAGCTGAGATTTGTGTACCTATTCTGCTTTATGCATATGATAGCATGATTCTATCTCAAACTAAGGGCCCCTGCAATCTTTCTCTAGTGATTGCTCTCAAGAAAGCTTGGTGATCAACACATCGAAATCTAAGATTTGAGTCTTCACCAAGATAAGAAATGGTGCCTGTCTCAATAGTCAATCAACGGGCTTGATATTGAGCAAGTCAAGACCTATCTGGGGATTCTGTTACCAGCAGTTTAGAACAGCACTTAATAACCATGCACAAATGCTATAAATAGGTTTTTTCACAGTAAGTGGGGGAGTATATTCTTTATGGCTTAGCTATTTCGATTAAAGCTATCTGATAATATTGACCAACTCTTAGCACAATTTCTTAGGAAAATATTGAATATCCCATTGTGTGACTAACGTATTGCAGGGAACATTTGGACAACCTTGGTAGCAAAAGCATAGCTATATGCCTTTAAACTGAGATTAAAACTGCTCTACGCTGAAGATGGTTTGTTAGATGCTCTAAATTGAGATACCCACAAATTGACTTGGATGAATGCCCTGGATGAGAAAGTGTCAGGTAGCCCTGTCATGTCAATGGTATGCAGGAGGAGTGCTGCTGCCTCTTTCCTTTTCTCTGAAGTTTTCCCACACGGTCTCTTATCAGGCCCCTGACCTTGTTGCTCCAGCTGCCAGAGCCTCACTGGAAATTACAATGGTTCCTAGAATGTTTTGCTGCTTAGCCCTCTTTAGCATCCCCCATTGTCAGGTTCCTCCCCCAGCACCGCTCATCTCAGCTGAGAGAGATTCGGCCCGGTGGTGAAAGGCGATTCCTGACAATTTCTGTCAGGTTCAACAGCAAACAAGTCCAGGCACACTTTACTCAGAAAGTTATGCTTTATTGGAATACCAGTCTGCTGCCCATTAATGCAGAGTCATTGTCAGGAATAACGGATAGTGCTTGGGGAGTTGTGTATATACTCTGATGCTTCAACTAGCCAAGCAAATGAAATCTGAGCACACGTGCGGGAAATCTCCCAGTGGGACATTACATCATAAATGGGAGACACCTCCCTCCCGTAAGAGGGCTAATATATTCACACCAGCTGGGAACCCAAGCCCTCCCCTCTGTTCAAGGTTATAGTTGCTTATGCAAAGCTATGCACATGTGAGTAAGCAAGGAATGAGGTTATACAGAAAACATGGCAGTTATCTGACATTCATGCGTGAACTGTATCAATTGGCTTCTGCTGAAGGGTGTGTGTGTTTGAATGTAGTATAACCTAGTAGATGCTGCTGTATCTAGTCATTACTGACACAGAGAATGTACACGTGTCTTTAGTATTAAACACTGTCTTCTGGAGAAGCCCTGTGCTGCGTGACTGACTGAAGAACCAGACAGAAACTGATGATAGTTGGAATGCCAATTGATCATAACACGTGTCCTAGAAATCGACCACAGCAGCTTGATTCTCAGAGTCCACAGAGTTTGCTCACCCCTATCTTTTGGTCTTTCTATCCAATAATCAATACCCCTCTAAATCAATACTCCCTATATATAATACCACACCACAATATTGCAGAACTTTCTTGTTCGCAAGATTGAATATTATATCCACAATGGTTTTATATGGGAGATTTTTTAACCAGACCCTATTCTGACCAGAATTTGCCCTTGTGGGCAATGTAGGTTTTTTGAAAATATAAGGGATCATTACATTATGCCTTTAATTAATCAACCATTCCCTCAAAGAGATGAAGGGGTAGCTATTACTTTTGTACAAGGAAATGGATTAAAATTGTCCACTGAGACTGTGGCTAATGATAGGAACTGCCTGGCAAGGTCTCGAGGCAGCAAGAGGAAGGCTGTGGGCTTAACAAGCGTGGGAAACTATAAGTGTTTATACACAAATGCTAGAAGTCTCCGAGGTAAAATCAGGGAGTTGGAATGCTTGGTGTTGGGGCGGGGGGAAATAGACATTGTGGGTATTTCAGAAACTTGGTGGGATGAGGAAAATCAGTGAGATACAGTGATTCCTGGTTATAAATTATATGGGAAGGATAGGGGGGAAGGGTTGGAGGTGGGGTGGCTCTGTATGTCAGAGAGGGTATACAGTCCAGTAAGATTGAGAGGATAAGAAAATTGGATTTGCTTCTGGAAATGCTATGGGTTGAAATAGTGGGTCCAAAAGGAGGCTTAACAGTGGGAGTTTGTTATTGCCCACCAGATCAAACGATAGAGGAGGATTACAAAATGATTACTGAATTAAAGATAGCGGCTAGACAGAATAACTGTGTCGTAATAGGTGACTTTAACTACCCACACATTGATTGGGTCAATATAAGTTCTAGTCGGGAAAAAGAGATTGAGTTTTTAGACACTCTCAATGACTGTGCTATGGAACAGATGGTCACAGATCCTACCAGGGGAGAGTCGATCCTGGATTTGGTCCTAAGTAACACCCAAGACCTGGTGAGAGATGTAAAAGTGATTGCACCACTTGGGGAACAGTGACCATAATGTCATTGAGTTTAACATTTGTACAGATAGGGAGTTGCCCAAAAAGACTGACACAACCACTTTTAACTTTAAAAGGGGTAACTTCTCTGGTATGAGGGGACATCTGAGGGAGAAATTAAAAGGAAGAGTGGAGAAGATCAAAACCATTGGGGAAGCTTGGAGACTATTTAAAAATACAATCCTAGAAGCTCAGAAAAAATATATACCGCAGGTTAGGAAAGGCACAAATAGGTATAGAAAAAAGCCTGTATGGTTAACAAATAAAGTAATGGAAGCTGTAAAAGGTAAAAAGGATTTCTTTAAGTGGTGGAAAGCTAGTCTCAGTGAGGTTGATAAAAGGGAACACAGACTGTGGCAAATAAAACGCAAGTCTGTGATCAGGCAAGCAAAAAGGGAATATGAGGAGCATATTGCAAAAAACATAAAGGCCAACAATAAAACTTTCTTCAAATACATTAGAAGTAGGAAGCCAGCCAGGGAGGCAGTGAAGCCCTTGGATGACCAAAGGGTAAAAGGACTGCTGAAGGACGACAGGGAAAAGGCTGAGAAGCTGAATGCATTTTTTGCCTCTGTCTTCACTGTGGAAGAGGAGAAGTGCTTGCCCACTCCAGAAGCACCGATTTCGGGAGGGGGTTTGAAAGACCTGAATCAGATTGTGGTGACAAGAGAGGAAGTCCTCCGACTGATGGACAATTTAAAAACTAATAAGTCACCAGGCACGGATGGCATTCATCTGAGAGTTCTGAAAGAACTCAAATGTGAACTTGTGGATCTCCTGACAAAAATATGTAATCTTTCTTTAAAATCTGCCTCCATTCCTGAGGACTGGAAGGTAGCTAATGTCACTCCCATCTTTAAAAAGGGCTCCAGGGGAGATCCGGGAAATTACAGGCCAGTCAGTCTGACATCAATATCGGATAAGTTGGTGGAAACTGTTATTAAGGAAAAAATTAGTTGGCACATTGATGAACAAAAACTATTGAGGCAGACTCAGCATGGGTTCTGTAAGGGAAGATCTTGTCTCACTAACCTGTTAGTGTTTTTTGAGGGAGTGAACAAACATGTGGACAAGGGGGGCCCATTAGATATTATTTACCTTGACTTCCAGAAAGCTTTTGATACAGTTCCTCATCAAAGGCTCCTAAGTAAGCTCAATATTCATGGGATAAAAGGACAAGTCCTCTTGTGGATCAAAAACTGGCTTATAAATAGGAAACAGAGAGTGAGTATAAATGGGAAACTTTCTCAGTGGAGGGTGATAAGCAGTGAACAAAATTAACTTTTTTCCCACCATAGAGAACAATGGAGGGAATGGGGGCAACTTGTTTAGGGGCCCATAGAATTGGACCCCCTGGTCCAATGTTCTTGAAACTTGGTGGGTATCTTGGGAAGAGGCTCTAACAGCTATCCTGTGAGTTTGGAGCCTTTCCCTCAAACCCTCTCCCCTCCAGCCCCCAGAATATACCCTATGTTTTCACCATTGACTTCAATGGCCCATAGGATATAATGGGGCCGAATTGCCGCCAATTTTTTTTTCATTCCCTCCTTAGCTAACCCTAACCCTAACCCTCTTTTCCTTCTTTCTTTTTCCTTTCCCTCATTCTTCTCTTCTCTCTTTCTTTCTTTCCCACCTTCTTCTCTTCTCTTTTTTCCTCCTTTCCCTGTTTCCCTCCTTCCCTCTCTTTCTTTCCCTCCCTTTTCCTTCTCTTTCTTTCCCTATTTCACTCTTTCCTTCTCTCTACTCTCTCTCTTTCCTTCCCTCTTTCCTCCTTCTGTGGCCCAACTCTCATGAGAAGGAGTTTAAACTTTAAACCCCTTCTCTCTTAGCTCCCCCACCCAGGCCAGCTGGGGAAGGGGAGGCTTTTGAAGATGCCACCCCCCTTTTGCTTCCCCTTCTTACATAACTTTCAGTGATGTCAGGGGGCATGGCATATGCTAATGGCCTAATAGCTCATTAGCATACCATATGCTAATGAGCTCCTGCAGCTGTTCTTCTACAAAAAGACCCATGTCTGCATGACCTTCAGTGCCTGGTGTAGTCTTTCTCCTGGGAAAAGCAGTCTGTTACTTTGGCGGGTTTCTACCTGACCCCTGATTGACCCTGGGCCACAAGGAGGCTTCCTTGAATGACGTATATCTGCTTGCTGCACATGCTTTTCTCCAGTTCTAACATGAAATGGTCAAAATATCAGCATCCTCTCAATGTCTCAATAAACTTCACTTCTTTGAATGAAAACTGTTGGGAACTGATTGCTGCAGGACACAGGCAGGACACAGGCACTCCAGGGTTTGTGACAGGGCAGCAAGGAAAGAGCAACAAGTTCTGGTGAGCAGGGTGGTGAAACTCATCTGTCCAGTACAGCCCCTGTGCCTGTCCAAATAAGCCCTCTCCATCATAGCATTCCTGGGAGTGGCCATGCTCAGGGCTTGACAAACTCTGTGGCAGCACTAGGACAGGCCTACCCTTCAAAACCACACTTCTCCAAGAGCTGTGCTTGTAAGCTGTCTAGATCCTCAGGCCTTGCGTAACCAGAAAGATGGACAGAATTCATCTTCACTCAAGCTAGGGAGTAACAATGAGACAATTTGCAATCAAAAGGAATCATCCTGATTCCTCTGGGAAAATTGGCACACACTAAACAATACTCTCTGGAGCCCCACAAACCCAGGCCACCCACAATTAACAACTAGAAACCATTCAGTATTACGCCTGACAATGTGAGCTTGTCCAGTAACCTCATCAACAGAATCTTCAAGCAGACAGCTTTTTTCATCAGGTAGGATTGGAAGGAACTCCTAAATTTTAAGGGAAGAATTCTGCCCTCTGGTAGTGTTACTGGGGTTTTTTTTGGGGGGGGGGAATTTGGAGCATGGGAAGAAAACTTCATTGTAAAAAGTTTGGAATAGCTGGGAAGAATAGAGGCCTAAATATGGCCTGAAACAAAAAGGTGGGACCTGACACTTCCTCCCAGCACTACAGCTGTGGACCAGGGAAAGCCAGGGGCAGGGGCCAGGAAGGTAGTAGAAAGGGGGGAGAAGGTACAACCAGCCACTGGGAAGCCCCAAACCTCAAGGGACAGGGTCAGCAGCCCATCTTTCTAAATGACCGGGGTGGGGCTGGGTTGGAGAGGGATAAAAGAGGAGCCAGTGTTGGCAGCTGCGGAGGAAACAGAGAATTGGCGCAAACAACAGAGAGAGTGAAGGCTCCAACAGGAAGGAGGTGGATAAAGGTGAGACAACCTCCGCCCCTCCAATTTCTGAGGCCTCCAGGGGCACCTGATGCCCACCCCCCGCCTAAGCAGGGTGATCCCACTTCAGCTCTTAGATCAAAACCCTAATATAACTTTGGATGTCACAAACATGTTTTTTACTCCTTTTGTCCTTTGATAAATAGAGACCATAAATGAAATTTCAGATTGTTATACTACTAAAGGTATTGAGACATCAAGGTTTTATTGGATTAAGGAAAGGAATTTAAAATAAACTCCCTAGGAAAGAAGAAGGAGGAGGAGATTGGATTTATACCCTGCCCTTCACTACCTGAAGGAGTCTCAGAGCAGCTTATGATCTCCTTCCCTTCCCCTCCCCACACAACAGACACCCTATGAGGGAGGTGGGGCTGAGAGAGCTCTCTCGAGAACTGCCCTTGAGAGAACAGCTCTGAGACAATTTATGACTGACCCAAGGTCACAGCAGCTGCCGCATGTGGAGGAGTTGGGGAATCAAACCCGGTTCTCCCAGATTAGGGTTTGTGCTCCTAACCACCACACCAAATATTCATGAGAGTAATGTCTCAAACTCACCTTCCACATGGGGAAAAAACGTACTTTAGGCATTTTAGAATTATCTAATTTTAGAATTAGATCATTTAATCTGCACAAAAATTAAAATTATTCAGGACTAGAAAAGAATTATCACTGAAATTCTCAAACTTTGATTACACAAAAACCTACTACATAAAAAAAGTTGAAAGAACAGGGTGACTTTTAGGGATGCCAGATATGAACTGGGAAATACCTGGAGATTTGGAGGGTGGAGCCAGGGGAGGGAGGGGCTTGGGGAGGGGAGGGGCCTCAGCAGGGCACAATGCCAGAGAGGCCACCGCCCAGAGCAGCCACTTTCTCCAGGGGAACTGATCTTGGTTGTCTGGAGGTCAACCTGGAGGTTGGCTACACTAGTGACTTTCCTCTCCTTCCAGGGCATTACTTCATAAAATGCTTCCAGAACAACAGATTGGATGACATTCTTTCCCCTTGGTGTGAACCAGGGTAACTCTGATCTTTGCACTAAACCTAGGAAGGCTAAACCAAAAGGGGTTTTCTTCATCAGATGCTTGAAGTGTCATCTGATAGGCTACAAATAAGCTAAAAACAAACATCCCTTGATGGCCAGAATCAGTCAGTCATCAAGAGGCCAGAAGACTCCTGGCTTCTGCTGCATTCCAGCCACCACACCAGGGCTGTCGAGAGGAAGGGACCTGGGGAACAAAATCCTTGGCTCATGGATCTCAGGAAGTTCTGTGAATTGTTTCTACGTCATCTTTTGGGTTTCTGTGAAGAAGGTACCAGATGTGATTTATGTGTGGGGGACTATGTTGGCTCTTTCGGTAGCCATGACTACCACTCTCACTATTCCTAACCACTCTCACTAACTAGGTCACTGAAACATCCACAAATATAGACAATGAAAATACCCCTAATTGGTTTTATCACGTTCAGAAATGGAGTTGTACTGTGATCAGAGGGCTGGATTAAGACTGGGAATATCCTGTTTCAAATCTTTGCATAGATTGTAAGGAGCTCACAGAGTGGCCTTGAGCTAGACACTCTTTGATCCTAACCACCTGACAGGGTTGTTGTGAGAACAGAACAGAGTGCCTTGTTTGCTCATAGGGAGAAGGGTGGGATGAAAACGTAGTTAGCTGAATGAGGGAAATGCTTTGGTCATATATGTGCTCATATGATTTCATAAAATTTCATTTAGTGAAACCACAGGAACGTGATGAACTGGGTGTCACAGACAAGTTAGCTCATGAGCAAAGGCAACTGTGTTTTGTTTTCCAGTGCTTGGGCTTTCATGGGGCTAAAATAGCTGTTTCCAAAAGAAGAGGAAGACTTACTTCAATCCACTGGACATCTTCAATCAAGGCAATAGAAGTTCTGACAAAGAAAACAAGAGAAATAATAAACTGGTGTCGATTATGTGGCCAAGAGATGGCGAGCACAGCTGTGGCCCAGGGAAAGATGGGGGGAGGGGCCAAGTAAAAAAAACAACAACCCCTGCCAAATGCTATTGGCCTCTGACCCTCCTTTGTGGTAGGCAAGAACACATGAAGAATCCTGCTAGATCATCCCACTGTTTCAAACACTGGCCACCAACCAGTAACCCAGGGCCAACAAAACAAGGATAGAGCTCAAGGCCTCTGACGTTGCTTCCTAGGACTGCTTCTGCATATGGAAGTTCCCCTTATTCACTATGGTTAGTCCTGGCATCATGGACCTGTCCTCAGTATGAATAAGCTAACCCCTTCTGATCACTATATGAACTGGCAGTGAATTCCACAATTTATTCACTCATTAAGTAAACTAGTACCTCCTTTTGTCCAGCCTGAATCTATTTCTAATCATCTTCTTTGGGTGTCCCCTGAGTTCTAATACCATAAGACAGGAAGGGGGGGACTTCAGTTTTCTCCTGTTTAGGAAAACTGGAAATTACATTACATTACATGTAAAGGTAAAGGTTTCCCTTGCTCGAAAGCTAGTTGAATCTGACTCTAGGGGGCAGTGCTCATCTCTTGTTTCCAAGCCGAAGGTCGAGCATTGTCTGAAGACTTCTCCATGGTCATGTAGCCAGCATGACCAACCGCCAAAGCGCCATGGAACACTAGCTTCCCACTGAAGTGGTGCCTATTTATCTGCTTTCAATTTCTTGCTTTCAAACTGCTCGGTTGGCAGGAGCTGGGGCTAGAGCTGGGAGCTCACTCCATCACGCAGCACTCAGGTCTCGGACTGCCGAGCTACCAGTCTTCCAGTCTGCAACTCAGTGTCTTAACTTCTGAGTCACCGCGGCCTCTACACATTACATGTATATTACAACAAAAATTGCATTTGAGAAATGTTGACAGTCAGGTAGACAATATCGAAAATTTCTCTGGAAAATATTCAGCACACACAAATCTCAAAAAAACAGGAATGAGCACTGGCGGCATCCATATAAATGTCTTGGCTTCTCTATATGACACTAACAACAACCTGGGACATTCTTTACATGAGCCTTCAGGAGGCCACGGCTGTTATTTAGCAAAAACATTTCTGTGTGCAGAATTACATTAATGTTCCACTCCATGATTCAGGATTTTGATACAGATAACCGATGAGATACAGTTGTTATCTTAAATGTAATAATATCGATGAGGGCTCAAAATACAGGATGCTCCACAGTTATCTAGTCAGCGGACCTTTTCCAAAACGGTTTTCAACAAGAGACGATCCAAGCAGCATACAAAAACAATAAAATTTGTATAATTTAGTGTAGCTGAGCTTTAGCAGAGTGACTTTGTACAATCATTCCAAGGGACAGGTGAAAAGATAAACATGCAAATGTGTAAAAGGTATTAGTCCCCCCCAAAAAAAAGAAATACAATGGAACACTTCCTCATATTCTTCACAGGCTCCTCAAATATAAAAACAGGGACTGCATGATTCGTGTAATGAAAGATCTTCACTGGTTCACTGGTTCCCCATCAGTTTACAGGCTTAATTCAGTACTGGTTCTTACCTTTAAGGCCCTAAATGGCTTGGGGTCAGGGTACTGTCCAGCTTGCCGGTTAAGATCTGCCTCTCAAGCCCGGCTCACTGTGCTCCCACCCTCAGAGGTGACCGTGTATCAGAATCCTAGTTAAATCAGTTCCCAACACCATACTGGACATGAGCTATTGTTAGGACTGAAGTTGAATACGCGAAGGTTTCAGATATAGTGTGTTCAAGTACTAAAGATCAGGACCCAATCACCCCACAGTATTTGCCCACCAGAATTAACAGTCAACTACCCCCCACCCCACAGACACGTGGCCTCTACATAGCAAGGAAAACAGAATAACAGACATTTGAGAAGCCAGGACATTTCGCACCATGTCCTCTCTCAATGGCAGGCAAGCTGTAAAATGCATAAGGAGGCTGACATTCTGCCCCCCCCGCGACCTCTTACCCCTTTGGTTTGTGAGAGTATTTATTATGAAATGCAGGGGTTAGAGAGGGAGCTCTAACATGTTTACACTTCACCCACTCATTATGCAATTCATCAAAAGTCCTTCCGCTTAATTAAATAGTACAGTTGATTCTGTCTCAACTTAGAATCAAGGATCTCTTCCACTTCATGGTGGGGTTCACCATCTATCATCAGAGGAGGTGGAGCGGCTGGACAAGGTCTCCATTTGTTCGGACCCAGACCCCTTTTTAGTACACTAAAATGAAATACAGGGTGGATATGCCTCAGAGTCCTGGGTACTCAAGTTCCACAGCCACTTTGTTCGAGACTTTCAACACCTTCAATGGACCAATATACTTCCACCCCAATTTCCTCCCCAGATGGATCCCCTTCAAATTTTTTGTCAAGAGGTACTCCCCAGGCTGCAAATTGCATTCAGGAGCTCTCCCTTTACCAGCTTGTTTTTTGTAGTCCTCTTTCACCTTTCTCAGAGTCTCTTGAATTGTGGACCATCAATCCATTAGGTCCCCCCACCATGACTGCAACTCTCCCAGGTAGTCACTGTGGGGAGGGGGGGCCCTTCATACCCATGCACAGCCTTAAAGGGGGAGAGGACAGTGGAAATGTGCACTATTATTATAACTGAATTCCGCATAAGGGAGGAGATTGACCCAGTTGTTCTGCTGGCAATTGGTGAAGCACCAGAGGAACTATTCAAGTCTTCAAGGGTTATTTCATTATGCCAAGGGGTGGAGCTTTTCATCCTCCCCCTGTTGCAGGATAGCCCCTTATTTTTGTCAGGATGATGTAAAATGGTAAACAACCTCTTGAGTATGTTGTTGAAGGCTTTCACGGCCAGAGTTCATTAGTTGCTGTAGATTTTCTGGGTTGTGTGGCTGTGGTCTTGGCATTGTAGGAACTGATGTTTCACCAGTAGCTGCGACTGGCATCCTCAGAGGTATAACACAGAAAGAAGGAGTACTCTCTGCTGGTACCCTGGGGTCCAGTCCAGTTTGGTACTTGGCTTCCAACTGTCAGAACCCTTCCCCTTCATTTTTAACAAGTCAGTAAGGGGCAGGACCACCTGGGCGAAGTTTGGGAAGAATGCACGGTAGAAATTCGCAAACCCAAGAAATGGTTGGAGTTGGCAGCTGGTTTGAGGAGCCTCCCACCCCATCACATCCTGTATTTTATGGGGGTCCATGCCCAGTCCCTTCCCCAAAATCCAATAGCCCAGGAAATCCAGTTTGTCCTTATGAAATTCACACCTGGAGAGCTTGACAAAGAGCTGGTGCTTGTAAAGGTTTTGGAGCACCTCCCTGACCAACTTGATAGTCAAGTCTTTATCTTTTGAATAGATCAAGATATCATATAGGTACACTAGCACCCCTTTGAATAAATGCTTGTGCAACACTTCATTGATTAAGTTAATAAAAACCCTAGGAGCTCCCGCTAATCCAAAGGGCATCACCAGGTATTCAAACTGTCCCAACATGGTATTGAAAGCCATTTTGTGTTCATCCCCCTCTTGAATGCGTACTGTGTAGTAAGCATCTCACAAGTCAAATTTGGTGAAAATGTGTTCATGGGAAGCTTCCGCCAGGAGGTCTTTGATGAGTGTGAGGGACATAGACACTGCGTTTAAGCCCTGGTAGTCTCTGCACACCCACAGTTCACTGTCCTTCTTCTTTCAGAAGATGACGGAGACAACAAAGGGGGAAGAGGCCGGGTGGATAAAACCCCGAGCAAGGTTTTTAATCAGTAAACCTGCATAGTTCCTCTTTCTCAGCAGGGCTCATCGCATACAACTTCCCTTTGGGCAGTTGTGCCCCGGCAAAATTTCTATAGCACAGTCTCATTTTCGTGGGGGGGAGCTCGTCTGCCTCCTCCTCTTCAAACATTCTAGCCAAGTCTTTGTACTCAGGAGGGATGAGGTCAAGCTCTCCCTGCACCAAGCAAACACACTCCAGAATGGGAGCTGGCACCCCCTCCCTCAAGATTCCACCCATGAGCTTTGCATCAGGGATCTGGGAAGTGCAGGGAAATGCCACTCCACTGAACGTATGGGTCATGATCTCAGAGCCAGGGGCTGCCTAGCAACATCAAGAATTTTGTGGCAGGGTTAATAATGAACGGGCATTGCTCTGAATGTGTCCATCACCACGGGCACAGTTTGATACATGCACTCCTCCTACATTGGGGACCCATCCATTTGGGTGAAAATTATAGGTTCTGGCAATACTTGGACAGGTACCCCTAGCCCGGGACTAATGCTGGGCTGATTAAGTCTTGGGCACACCCAGAGTCAATCAGAGCTCTCACCCATATCTGGTTGGCCCGCTCGGGTTTGTTACAGTCACTGTCACATAGAACAAAGGGGGGGGAGGTTCTCACTGAACTCAACTCATGGGACTTTCGTACCCTTCACAGCAGGTCCCAATTTTTTCCCACCCAAATGTTCGGCTTGTCTCCACTGGAAGTGCCGTCAGACTCTCCCTGCTCTCCCGCTTGAAGCAGTTTGAGTTGCTTCATCCACACCCCTCGCAGCTTGGGCTTTTCCTTGGAGGTCTTGCACTCACTCGCCTTCCCATTGCCGGGGCTCTTGTCAAGAAAGCAACTAGCTGCAAAGTGCCCCAAAGCTCCACATCTTAGGTACAGGCCCTGTTGCATCCATTGGTCTCTGATGGCATCTCTCGCCTTGGTTATTGTCCCTCATGGTTCCGCCACTGCCACCCTCACAGGAGCCTGGGGCTGGTATATCCACAAGAGGTTGGAGCAGTTCTCCGCCTCACAGGTCAACTGTATCCACCCGTTCAGTGTTAGCGGGTTGCCTTGGGCCAGGGCCCAATCCAGAATTGAGTGGTTCAGCCTAGCCCTGTAGAACTCGATGAGTACCTGTTTGGGCAACCCCTGGAGCTTTGTGGCATGCATTTTGAACTCATCCATGTACTCCCATACCAAGCACCCACCCTGGCACAGGCCCCTCAGACGGGTGCATACCCTCTCTAGCTCCAGGGGGTCATTGTATCAGCATTGGAGTGCCCACATGAAGACATTCACATCTCAGAGTTCTGGGCCCCAGACATTTTGGAGACCCATGAACTAGTTGGCCGCCTTGATAAAATCCACACAGTGCTCATCTGTGGCAAAACTGGGGCCTGAATTGCATAGGAACTTGCACACTTGCAGCAGGAAAAATGCCAGCTTCTCCAGGGTGCTGTCAAACGTTGCTTCCAGGGCATTGTGCAGCTGCTCTGGAGCCATCGCGGTTGTAGGCGGCACAGTCAGCCCAGCCAGGCCAATAGGGACACCCAGGGGTGCTGGGGGAGGAGGCAGGTGCACTTGCAGAGGGGCCGGCAGCACACACACACACACTCCATCATGGGCCCGTTCATGATTCCGGAACTCTTGCTGGATGGAATGCATGATGATGCCTGGTAATTCCAGCATCATGTTTTGCACCTCATTCCTAATCTCTTCAACCTTGCCTCTAAGCTCACTGCGGAGACACTCAACTTCAGTGTCCTCCATGGCATGGATGTGCTCCGGGTCCTCTTGGAATGAGTGTCCGTAGCACCTTTGGGTGCCATTGTATGCAAATCTCTCAGACCTCAGATTCAGAGTAATCACCCAGGTTGTAGGGACTTCCCCATCCTCTCTGCTTATCACAGTTGTGGAGCAGGCGGTTGAGAAAGCAAAAAGGAAATCCTAACAATTTGTCAGAATCCTGGTTAAATCAGTTCTCAACACCATTTACTTCAAAGAAAGTTTATTGAGACATTGATAAATAGCATACTGGAAATGAGCTATCGTTAGGACTGAAGTTGAATGCGTGGAGGTTTTAGATATATTGTGTTCAAGTAAAAGCACTAAAGGTCAGGATCCAATCACCCTGCGGTATTTGCCTGCCAGAATTAACAGTCAACTACCCCCCCCCCTCCAGACACGTAGCCTCTACATAGCAAAGAAAACAGAATAACAGACATTTGAGAAGCCAGGACATTTGGCACCTCCTCCCTCAATGGCAAGTGAGCTGTAAAATGCATAGGGAGCCTGACACCTTGTGGTGACTAGAAACAGCATTTTCTGTGGTGGCACCTCACCTTAGAAATGACCTCCCCCTTGAGACTCACATGGTCCATACTTTACACTCTTTTAGATGCCAGGCTAAAACACACCCAGACTTTTAATTAGAGGGTTTATCTTAATAGCTTATTAGTCTGCTTCTGTTGTATGATAGTTTTTTGTTGCTTATGTCCTTTGGCTTGTTTCTAATAGCTTGTTTTTATATACTTGTTTTTATATTGTGATTTTTTTTAAACTGTAAGCCACCCTTGAGTGGGACTCTGAAGAGGCGGCATAGAAATAGCCTAAATAAAGAAAAAAGAAGCCCATCTAAAAGCCCACACGTTAATGCATATAATACATAGCCAAAGGCTGAGAAGATTTCAGAGCCTGGAGAGAGCCTCAATGCTCAGCTTCATCAAGGAATAGATGCTCCAGCTGACACCACACTTAAAGTCACACAATCAGATGAAATTTTTGAAAAGTTTACATAAATGCTTAGTGAATGAGAAACTATCATCCAAGGTTGCAAAATATCTGCTGGTTCATTCATGCCAAATGGTCACTATATAACTCCTTTCTAAAAGACTTCACAATTTCCCCTGCATGATCATTCCATGATACACTGACATTCTGTACTCAGGGTTCAGCTCCTACCTTGCTTGCTAATCTTACGTGTGTGTGTTTTTTTAATACGAAAGAAAGCATGAGAACCTATGGGCTACTGTGGGTAGAACATGGAGAGTTCTGTTCACATATGGCTTTCCAGTCCTTTTCAAGCATGATATTCACTTAGTTAGCTCAGCTTGGCATATCACAAGATAAATGAGCAAAGAACTGTAAAGCACTTTCTGCATTGTCGTGTGCATAGCAGAAGAGTAGTCTGCAGGAGTGCAGTGTGGCAGAATACATCCACAGTAAAATTTGAACAACATTCCAATCATCCACAAGAACTTCTCCAGTCACTCATTAAATTAATCCATCTTTTGCCTTAAGAGTTAGTACGGCTCAACCGCCTCACTTAGCATTAAAAATGTAAATATTGATGTGTTGTAATTGTTTGATTTTCAGAAAGCTTAACGGGAGCATGCTTTTATCCAATAATAAACAAGAGATCCAGCCCATTGTAAAGCCCCTGTTCATGTTGGTCATGCTTTAGGTTGATCCTACATTGAGACTAGATGGCCTGTGTGTCCCCTTCCAATTCTATGATTCTTTGCATAGGGCCTCTGTGGATCTTTATTGCCGCTGGGAAATCAAAAAAACTCCAGCCATGGTTTATAGTACTGATCTGTGTTGACAACTACCATGAGCAGTTGACCCATGGGAGGTAATATTTTGACATGTCATTAAGTAAAAGCCCAGACAGTATCACAGATGCTCAGTGCATGTAGCTTTGATGACCACAACTTCTAATTTCACCTAGAAATTCTCTCTTAAAATATACTTTAGGAACTAATAGTGCAACTGCAAACTGATTTGCACCTTTCTAAGCCCACAATAGGTTTGCAAGGGTGTATCTCTGTCTAGGCATACACTGCAAATAAAGTCAGCAGGGACATGTGAAGATGTTCTCAGTGCTCTCCCAACCGTTTTGGGATTCTGTTCTCTTACAGACTTATCAAAACATGTCTTCTGAAAGAGATGGCCAGAGAGAACATGTTGTCACTCTACAAGCCTGTCCAATTAACTAAATCTAATTCTTGGATAACTTTTATTAAAGACATATAGTGCTGATTCTGTTCCCCACATCCAGAGAGAGTAGGAAGTGGGAATTTCTTGCTCCTGGCCACATGGCTAACTAAATACACAAGGAGATGTGGAAATAATGAAGCTCCTAGCATGTAGATAATATACCTTCAAGAATTTTGAAAAGGAAAAACAGATATTGTTCTAGAAATGCATTTCCTTTTGAATCACTGGCTATTGGATCTGACTGCTAAATAGTGTGAGGAGACATCATACTACCGGATCCTGGGGCCAAACCAAAAGGTAAATCCACCATAAACTGCTTGTGAGTATCCTTGTACTTCTAGCTAGAGGGACCTGATAGTCTCAACCAGTGAAGGAAACATTGGGCAAGTGCTGAACCTTAAGTTGCTTACGTTGCTTACTTGAAGCTCTTTTTTTTTGCTCTTTGGCCCTTTGTTACTGTTATTCAGGCTAATAGAAAGTGCAAGAAGAAGTGTTACTAATCTAAAACAATTTGTTCACCATGCATAACAAGCAGAATTCACTTCTTCATCTGAAAGTCAAGAACAGGATGTGAAAAGAAAAATGCCTTACCTGAAACTGAATGCACAGAATCTTATTTTCTAGCCCACCCGTTTATTCAGCCAGTGCTGGGAGATAGCTGTGTCTTGTTCCTCGGCTTCTTATACCCCCTTGATAGCCCCTCCCCTAAGAATTGCTTATTCTGAAAAGGATGTCGAAAGACTCTGTGCGTGCACACGCATGCGTGTATCTACTCCAGGTTTAATGCAGGTAGAGTATTTTGAATCTAGAATCCTATTACACTATTAGGTGGAGGTACTCTTGTTGAATAAGAGAATGAGCTATAAATATTGCTTCTGCCAGAGCCCTAAGAAAGAAGATTACACAGATTGACAGAGCAGGCCAAGCAGAGAGGGATTCAGAAAGGCATTTTGCTTCTGATCTCAGGGCTTCCGTGTGTCGCTGTCAGAGATGCTGCTGCCCTGGGCAAACATGGTCCTCCTGGGCAAGGCTGCAGGAAGAATTTGGGAGGGAACCAGATGAAAGCCTAGGGAAATATTTTAAATGACACACAAGAGCGCTTCTTTTACTGTACCATTTGGAGAGAGGCAAATGGGCATGCAGCCACAGGAGGCCATTTTGAATAATGGTTATACAACTCACCTCATTAATCCTTCCTACCAAATTTCAGTTAGGTAAGCCATTAACCTTTTCTTTGTGCAGAGGGCCCAAGGGGGTGTGGCAACTGGCATGTGAGGGGTCCCCCCCTCCTTTCCTGGAATCCTCAGAGAGAAGATGGGCAGGTTTGTTTTGTGCTATAGCAACAATGCACGTGGGAGGGTGGCATTGAATCAAAGACCTGCCATCCCCACCACCACTTTCCCTTGCTCCTTTCTGCATTTCTTCTCCCCAGTTAGCTGTAATATCAGGCATAAGCTTAGCTGGCTGGAGAATTCAGGTTTTTTTAAAAAAATAAACAGTGTGTGTGTGTTTGTGTGTGTGTGGACAGGTGTTTGCCTACCATTTTCCTCTGTTAGGACATACTAGTTGGGTGAATGTGCATGGGAAAACAATGTGGTTGGTTACTTGAATACATCTGCATGAAAAAAGCTGTCAAAACTGAAATTCCAGAAATTTGGTCTTCATCACTCTCTCTCACACACACAAAGAGAGAGACAATTCCCAGATGTTTTTCTATGGAAATGTTGAGGAAATGAGGGAAATGCTGCTCTGTGCCTAAAAATACCAGCCAATCTTTGGTGATCATAGACTTTTGTCAGTTAAAACTCTTTCATGATGACTCCTCCTTTCCCCTGGGAAGTTCACAGAAGGCACTGACTGAAATGTCAAATCAGAAGGTCCACAAATATCAGAAATTATTCTGTTAATATATGGAGCATTCAGGATATTAAACTGATCTTAATCAAATCTCTGACTGCACATCACTATTTTGAATGACTCCCTATAAGAACTGGCCCTGACCCTCCCCAATGTCTGCAATCAAAAGCTTGGTGACAACTGGGTCAGCAGGAGCCACAACTAGGTCAAGACCTTGTGTCAGATAAGCTACACCAGATTACCCATGTCATTGTTAAGGAGAAAAAGAGAGATGCTAATATAATATTAGTAGTTTGGCCATAGATCCATGCCTGATAGTACAGATGGAACTGTCCCTCCTGCTAAGGGAGGCTAGGGAGCCTTGGCAGTGCACTCAGCAGTGTGGCCATCCCACCTGGAGGTAACCCTGCCAGTGAGGGCCAGAAGCCTCTCGCTGTGTGGGCTATTTACAGTGATTGAGTTATTTCCTAGGATTCTGGCTCCCTGATTGGAAGGGAGCTAGGCTCCTACAGTCCATTGTCTTTGGGAGCAAAGCTCAGCCCCTTCGCCTGGCCGCATGGCGGACCGGTTTGAACCAGTCTGAGCACATGGCTGTCCTGAGCACATGTTCTCTAGTGGATACATTACACCCATCCCCCCTTGGTCTGAAATGCACCCTCAGACAAAGTCTTTTAAATAAGCTGGAGGCTTCCTGTCCCTTGCAGAGCGGCGGGTAGCCAGGGCTGGTGGAGACTCCAGTGCCTGGGTACGGGGCGGGGAGACTACCGGTGACGGTGATGGTGGTGCTGCTGCCGAGGAGTTGTTCAAGGCGGTCGGGGTTTCTGTAGACTGGGAGATGGGCACCGTGGCTGGGGTCTCTGACGGGCTGGGCAACTGTGGGGGCGGTTGTTGTTCCTCGGCCTCTTGGGTTTCGAGCTCCTCAATGTCCTCTGGGTCGGCTGGTAACACTCACCTGTGCAGCTGGTCAATGTAACAGTGTAGGACTTGGCCATCCTCACAGGAAACCTCATAGATGCGGGGGGCCCGGACTCTCACCACGCATCCCAGAATCCAGGTTGGACCCTTGGTGTAGTTTCGTGCTTACACAGGGTCCTTTGGAAAGAACCCCCTAGCCACCTCATGGGACTCGGTGACTGGTGCCTTTTCTGCAGCACGATCTAGGTGGAGACATTCTAGCCGGGTGACAGCCCAGGAGGAGTTCGGCCAGGCTGCGCCCCGTCATGGCATGGGGAGTGATCCGCTGGCCAAAGAGGAATGCGGCCAGCTTGTAGTCCCAGTCCTTTGAATCCAAGCGGCAGAGTATGTCCTTGGTCGTCCTGACCATTCGCTCCACTTGGCCATTGGTCACGGGGTGAAAAGGGGCATACCGGACATGGCGTATTCCGTAATAATGGCTGAAGTCCATGAATTCACTGGACATAAAGGCTGTCCCGTTGTCCATGACCAGGGTGTCAGGGATGCCCTGAGCACTGAATATCTGCCACATTGCTCGGATAGCAGATTTGGAAGAGGCTTCAGCACCATCGGGGGTGGCAGGCCTTGATGCATATGGGCCAGACGCTGGGGCCGAGATCCAGTGAAATGGGCCCCCCGGTGTGCCGCCCCAGTGTGCCGTCAAAAACCCGGGGAAACTCGTCACAGACCTTAGCAAAGTCCGGTGCCCATATGTGATTCACCACTGTAACCGTGAGTCCTAGGGGCCTGAACCATGAAAGTCCCAGCAGACTCGAAAGATGGCCCTCCACCACCAGTAGATCCAGGATTCCGTCAAAGTCCTTAAACTGTACCCGGAACTTGCCCCAGCCCCGGACCACCACGGGGTTCTTGTTAAAGTCCCACAAGGTCAAACCCCATGGATTTTGCAGGGTGGGGGGGGGTCCCCCCTGTGGGCAAATCTTGCAGAGCATGTCCGCGGAAATTATGGAGAATGACGAACCCATGTCGATCTCCATTGAACAGGGGGACCCCTCAATAAGAACTGTCACGTGTAATTTGTTGGGGTTGTCGGGGGGCAAATTACATACCAGGTGAGGCTGCTGGGTGGATGCAAGGCTGTGGAAGCTTGACGGTAGATCTGTTTCGGTCTGGCGGGCCAAAGAAGACTTCAGGCACTTACCCCAGGAGTGGCAGGCCTGGGCGATGTGGGCCGTCTTTTTGCAAGATCAGCAGACTGCAGCCCTGAAGTGGCACTACCGCCGATCATGTGTGTCACCACAGCTAGCGCAAGAGGCTGGTGAAGTTGGGACCTCGTCCTGGGGCGACTCGGGTGGTTTTGTTGTTTGTGCATAGCAATGCTTGCGAGGCATGCTGCTTATGGAGAGTGATGCTTGTGAAGAGGGATGCTTTCAAGGAGTGGCTGCCATTAGTGAGTGCATGTGGAGGCGAAGCACAGAGCGGTGGCGGCAGATGAAGCATGGTGCGTTGCGGTGCTGCTCTCGGAGTCAGCGAGGTGATGCGCAGTGCGAGGTGAGCGGCACTTGGGGATGCAGCGTGAAGTGGAGCCGTGCGGTAAGCGGCCGGAGATGCGGCACGAGGCAGAGCGGTGTGCTCTGATCTCAGCGCTGCTCGGGAGAAGTGGCCGCAGTTGCGATGAGCGGTGTGGTGCTGCTCTCGGGGTCAGCGATGTGATGCTCTGGAGCGGTTGTGGTGAGTGGTGCAGTGCTTCTCTCAGGGTCAGCGGTGCGATGCTCAGGAGCAGCTGCGGTTGTGGTGGGTGGTGCAGTGCTGCTCTCAGGGTCAGCGATGCGATGCTCGGGAGCGGTGCAGTGAGTGGCGGGGCTCGATGCGATGCTCTTCCTCGTGGTCGTTGTTCGTGGAGGAGTTAGCATCCCATCCTCGTCGCCAGTGAAAAGTACTGAGACTGACGAGTGATTTCTGCTCTCACATACTTTATTAGTTAAAAAACAAGACAAGAGAAGCCGGCTTGTAGGCTGGCTTATATTCCCAAGGAAACCCCCCCCCACACACACACACCCCATGACTGGGTTATTTACAGTGATTGAGTTATTTCCTAGGATTCTGGCTCCCTGATTGGAAGGGAGCTAGGCTCCCACAGTCCATTGTCTTTGGGAGCGAAGCTCAGGCCCTTCGCCTGGCCACATGGCGGACCGGTTTGAACCAGTCCGAGCACATGGCTCCTGAGCACATGTCTTCTGGTGGATACAGTACAGGCCCATTGTTCTTTCTGCCCTGTCCAGCATGGCCCTGCTGTCTCACACTGTGACCCACTAAAGCAGCAATAGTGCAGTTGCTAGAGATGCTGGTGCAGTTGCAGTCCATACAGCCCCATTTCTCTGTCAGAGCCCCTGGAGAAATCAGTTCCCAATTACAGTCGTTCAGAAGAAATAAAGTTTATTGAGACATTGACAGGATCCAGATTTATAATGTACTTTGTTAGGACTGAGGTCCAGCACACGAAGCCAGCGATTGTAACATAATCAAAAATACATCAGTGGCTCTTGGCCAATCACTTCTAAGCTAAAAGCCCGCCAAACTAACGCTCTAGGATTCCCAAGGAAAAAGGGATACTAAAGACAGAGCAGATTTCAAGTTTACATGGCTATACCAGACACCAGACAGATAATGGTCAGAAACGAAACCATACATTCCAGTTCACACCCTCCCCACCTCTCCATGGCAACCAAGCTCTTTGGTTGGCATTCTCAGGCTTTTGGCTGTCTCCAGAGTGGACTAGTGGCACTGCACTGTGACCACCTACTGGGCAGAGGTGGCTCACAGCATTGCATTGCCTGTTACCTACCTAGGAGTAACACCTTCCTTAAAGAAGAAATAGCTGGGTTACCCATATCCCTTTCGAGCATCCTGCTATATTCACATTTATAAAAGCTAGATTCAGGTGGGTAGCTGTGCTGGTCTGAAGCAAAAGAACAAAGAAGTGGCACCTTTAAGACCAACAAAGTTGAATTCTGGGTATAAGCTTTCCCAGGATTAAACTTTATTGGTCTTAAAGGTGCCACTGGATGCAAACTCTGTTCTATTTATAAAAGCTAAAGGGGAATTTTAAAAGGAAACATTCAGAGTGATAAGGAAGGCAATGACCTTGAAAAATCTTCTCTCAGCAAAAGGGAACCTGGATGGACCTACTTATAGGGGCTATCAGCTACAACAGATTTTTCAAAAACTCTGTAAAAATGCATTGTAAACAATATTGTGAAAACAAGCTCCCATTCTTTTTTTTAAAAAAATCTCATGTTAGATCCCTGGTTGAGTTATTCTCAACAACACTATCTTTATCAAAAGATTTGTTTATTGAGAAAAGTAAGCTTGTTCCAGGTTAAAGCATCCTGTGTTAGAACTAACACAGAAAGCCAGTTTGGTGTAGTGTTTAAGTGTGAGGACTCTAATCTGGGAGAACTGGGTTTGATTCCACACTCCTCCACTTACAGCTGCTGGATGACCTTGGGCAAGCCATAGTTCTGACAAGAGCTGTCCTTGAAAGGACAGTTCTTGAAAGAGCTCTCTCAGCTCCACCTACCTCACAGGAGTTTGTAAGCCGCTCTGAGACTCCAAGTGAAGGGTGGGGTATAAATCCAATCTCCTCCTCCTCTTCTCCTTCTCCTTCTTACAATTTTGGTTAGTTCCTAGTTAATATAGGTAATACAAAAGGACTCCTCCCCAATAGCAGTCACATTCACATCTGAGTTTTGTTTATGGATCAAAGTTATCAGAGCTTCATTCCACATTTCTGAAACTCTACCATCTGTTCTTATACTCTGTATAACAGATTTTAATGGTGGTATCAGCTGATCTTCAAACACATGATAAAATTCAGCCGGTAAACCATCTCGATCTGGAGTCTTCCTCTTTTTTTGCTTCTTTAATGTTTCTGCAATTTCACAGGTGGTTATTTGATAATTTAAAGTCTTCTTTTGTTCTTCAGCTAATTTATTTAAGTTATCTTCAAAAAGTTTTGAATCGCCTCTGGTGTAGCTTCTCTTGTTTGATATAATTTTCTATAAAAAGTCTCAATTATATTTTTTAGATCTTTAGGTGTATTCTTTCCATCCTCTTCATCATCTTTAAAAATTTTTATAGTTCTTTTTCCTTTTCTTAATTTGTATGCTAACCATCTGGTTGGTTTATTAGCATTTTCAAAAAAGTTTTGTTTAGCGTACATAATTTTTTTAGCTATTTCTTCTGTGAGCAGACAATTCCATTGATGTTTAAACTTCACTCTCAGATGTTCAGCTCCAGTATTTTGATTCAAGTTTTCTTCCTGCTTCTTGATTTGTTCCTTAATTTGTAAGAACTTTTCCATTTTTTTATAAACGCAGTTTCTCTGATTGATCCATCCTCTAGCATATGTCTTGAATGCATCCCATACAGTTTTTATAGATATATCTGGCTGTATATTTTTTTGTTTCTGTAACAAATTTCTAACTTTTCAATAAAAATGTATTAAAGATCCATCTATTTTTCTTTGGGGTATCTTGTAATATAAGAACAGGATTATGATCTGTGAACGTTGCTGGTAAGATTTCCACTTCTATTAGATCATTTATCATTGTTGAAGAGGTCCAACACATATCTATCCTTGACCATGACTTATGCCTTACTGAGTAAAAACTGTAATCTTGCTTCTTTGGATTTCTAGTTTTCCAAGCATCAATCAAGTTATGTTCTTCTGCAAGTTGTAAGAATGTGTTAGGGAGTTCATTACCATGTTTTTGTTTTCCAGTGAATGTTTTTCTATCTGAAAGCCTATCAAAAATAGCATTATAGTCTCCAACAATCAGGCAGATTTCATCATAGTTTTTTCAGAGATGAGTTCCTGGAGCAGTTTATAAAAATTTTCTTGGTGTTGGTTAGGTGCACCCATTTTCAAATCATCACCATATGTTTTAATAAAATCTTCCACTTTGAGAATAGAGTTGAATTTATATCTTTTACCTCTGTAAGTAAAGAAGAGGCCCTCAGGTAGCAACCATCTATATGAAATTCCATTTTTTCTGAGGATGTTTCTAAGTTCCATATACTCCCTCCTCTTCTCTCTCATTCTCCAAGGGATCTCCTTTAAAATTTTTATTTCTGTCTCCTCTATTTGAAAAGTTGTTTCATTGGTCACCTTAAGAATGGCATATCTTATTGCTCTTTTATGAAATCTCACATACACTTCTCTTGGTAATCCATATCTCCTTGAATAAGCAGAGTTCATTCTATAAGGCATATCAATTTCATTGTTTATTTCATCTGTATTTTCTGCACCCATATAATTTGCAAGTGCTTGTGCCATGTCATTTTTCAAGTTTTCATCTTGCTTCTCTGGTACATTCTGAAATCTTAAAATATAGACTCCTTTATCAAGTTATTTTAATCTCTTCCATTGAGTTTTATTTAGATTCTACTTTCTCTACTTTGAGTTGCATCTTTTCAGATCTAACTTCCATCTGGTTAACTGCTTTAGTCAAAGTGGACATCTCTTGTCTATTTTCTTTGAACTGTTTTTGAACTTCTGCCAACTGTTGTGTTATCTGCTGTGACAAAAAATCCAGTTTGGCTTGCATGGGGTTAACAACTGCAGTTACAGCCTCTTGTATTAGAGTTTGTAGATCTTTTGGAGAAATTTGTGCCAGGCTAGCAGTTACAGATCTACTTTGACCATGGAGATTTGTTGAAGTTGGTAGCCCCCCTACCTAAACATCCTGGGCTTACATGCAGTGATTCAGAAATGTGCGATGTTAAGGAAACATAGGCTGACATGGCTGCAGTGGGGTCCAAAGCACTTAGTAAGGAGAATCTAAGCTCCTCGGCCGGGCCAGATTTGAGGAGATGCAGAGTTTTCTGTTCTGTACAGTCATTCCAGAGTATTTTAGGTAATGTTAATCTCTGGGAAATGAGGAGTCAGGTTACAGGAAGGGTTAGGGTGGAGACTGACTTGCAGGGTCAAAATTAAAGGGAGATGGTCACTAGTGGAAGGATCACCTATTGAAAAATCTTTAACATAGGGGTTTCAAAGATGGAGAAATTAAAACATAGTCAATCACACTACAGCCCCTCCTGGAGATACTGCCCCTGCAAAAAGAAATGTGTGGAATCTATCTCTCATGTTCTCCTGCATTGTAATCTGTATGTGGATTTAAGGAACATTTATCTATGCTCTATCCTATCCAGTACGGAGGATTGTTCTGATGCACTCAAGATACACAGACTCCTAAATGATCTGGTTCCTGACATCACTGAGAAGGCGGCTCAGTTTCTCTGTTTGGCTTAAAATACAATCTGGGACTGCAGTGTATTGTTGATATTTTGGGTGATTTAAAGGGTATGAATGTTTTGTTTTGTTAGTATGATAAAGGGAACTATGGGAACTGTTGTTGTTCAGTCGAGCGACTCTTTGCAATCCCATAGACCAGATCAAGCCAGGCCCGCTTGTCTTCCGCTGTCCTCTGAAGTTTGCTCGATTTCATGTTTGCTGCTTTGATGACACTGTCTAACCATCTCATCCTTTGCCATCCCCTTCTTCTTTTTCCTTCAGTCTTTCCCAGCATCAGGGCCTTCTCCAGTGAGTGCTCCCTTCTCATTTGGTGGCCAAAGTATTTGAGCTTCAACTTCAGGATCTGACCTTCCAGGGAACAGTCAGGGAATTAGCAAAAAGCATAATTTTTGGGAACATAAAAGCTTTGTTAAGTAAATATTGTTGAAGGGAAAAAGAAGAGAGAGTGTGCTTGGGGGGAGGAATTGGTATTTTAAAGAAAAACATCTTCTAGTTCAACTAAACCTTCCCCAATGGTGCAAAAATCTGTGGTGTCCACCTTAATGAAAATGCAAAATCAGGAGCTGCAGAATGATTAAAGAGGCTGTAAACAAAGCCATAGAGAATGCAATTCCTCAAGCTATACAGAGTGCAATTTCCCAAGCCAATGCACTCCCAATGGTGGTTGAACCACTACAAGCAAACTTTGACATTTTGGCCTCACAAGTTGAACCACTACAAGCAAAATTTAATGCTCTAGCCTTGCAAGTAACTACCCAGACTCAGGAATATAAACAACAAATTGTGGAAAATACCCAACAGATTTCTACACTTAAACAGACTACTGATCAACTGCAAGAGAAATCAGTACAAGCAAAAGGAGCAGCAAAACTGAAGACTCAGAGAATAAGAAAAAAAGATAAAATAATATTGCAATCTATGGTAACACGAGCACAAGGAAAGAACAAAACTGGAGACAAAGACAAAAAAGAAGATAAAATTGGATAGGAGGAAAATGAAGATAATTTCAATAAATGTTAACAGATTGAATGCACCGCAAAAGAGGAGACAAATATTTCAACAAATTAAGAAAGTTAATGCAGATGTTGTTTGTTTACAAGAAGCCCACATTAAACAGGTGGGGGGGGGAATTATTAGAAGCAAAAAAAAAAGGTAAATTATTTGTATCAGAGAATAAACATAAGAAAAAAAGAGGCTTTGCCACTGATGTGAAAGAGCATTTACATCCAGAAATGATATATGAAGCGAAGATGGGAGAATAGTTATTGTTAAAATTCAGAGACAAGCTAAGACGACACTGATTGTGAATATATATGCACCAAACCAACAACAAGAGAATTTTTTGAAGGACCTACAAGAAATGATTGCAAATCAAACATATGAGTAATTATGTATCATTGGAGATTACAACACAATGTTTGATAAAAGTTGGGAAAGAAAGTCCCTCAAGAAAAAAGAAAAGAGTGGGAATGAACTGCCAAAGGCATTTTTACAACTGGTGGAAGAGCAAACTTTAGTGGATGCCTGGAGAGTGAAGAATAATAACAAAAAGGATTTTACCTTTTTTTCCAGCAAGACATAAATCATGGTCAAGACTGGATATGGCATCCTCAGTTTTGAGGTCTGATGAGGACAGACGTTAGCAGAGGAGCTCTGCGCATTTACTGTCCTTCCTAGTTTTCTTTAGGGATTTACAATGGCCAAAATTCCCTCCTGGAGAGAGGGGATTTGCAAGAGACTTAAGCCCAACTGTCAGTGGAATGGCAAACCCACCCACGGAGGGGCTTGTTTCAAAGCAAAGAAGACTGAGGACGCAGGAGAGGCAAGAAACTGCCCCCCCTGACAAAAGTCGAACCTAGTTTGAACCATAGGAGTCTACAAAGCGATTATCTAATGAATGTGAGAACCAACAACACAAGCTGAGTATTCTAGATTAACTCTTAAATAAGTTATTGCCCAGCTACAGAGTTTATATTTAAAACTAATGCTCTAATAATGAAAGAGAAGGCGAGTACAGTAGCAGCTATTCTTTGATTTAAAGCTCGAGTAGGCTTACCTTAAGAGATTTAAATGACCCTGAACGTGCTTTGTTTGTACTAAAGGTAGATTCAGAAGCTACAAAGTTCCTCTTTTTTTTTTTTGTTCCATATACCTCTTGGATCGGTGGCAGCCCCTTTAACAATGAGGACACACTAATCTCTCTTGAGATGGACAGGGCCAACTTAATCATCTGATGTCAAAATGTCTCAGAAGATATTAATAAGAACTTGAAGAGGAATTAGTGGATAACCTCACCTCACAATTAAATATTGGAACTAGAGAAGAGATACTTCCTGAAATAGAGGCAGTCTATACCTCCTATGCCAGGAAACATAAATAGAGGCAGTCTATACCTCCTATGCCAGGAAACATAAAATACCACATGAGATCCATGTTAAATTTTACAAAAAAAGAACTTAGAAATAAAATACTTCAGGAAGCTGGAAATAAAGTCATAATTAAGGATGCAGAAAACACATTCTTAAAGAAAGTTCCCTGGCTCGAAAGAGAGAGGAGGCAAAATTATTCTATTTTAACAGGTCTATTTAGAGATGATGCCATATTGTACAGTTGGCTGCTCCCAGAGGGTATTCTTTTTACCTACAGAGGCACTCGATATAGACTAAATTCTGTTTTTAAAGTTGAGAATTTTCTGGAGAGGATTGGTGATGACTTAGGCTGGAACAGAGAAGAAGGAAATGAAGAAGAAGATGAAGAAAGTTGGGAAAGAGATGCAGAAAAAGAAAGCAAGACCCAATATGATAAAGGAAGACAACAAACGGACTGGAGAAAGAAAAATAGAGGTAAGAAAGCTATACATTTCCAAATTGTAACTAGGAATCAACAAAAAAATAGAAATAGGAATAACAAGAATGATAATGAAGAAGTCTAAACGTTGCTATCAATAAATGTCAATAGATTGAACAACCCCCAAAAACATAGAAAAATTTTCCATCAAATTACAAAACAATATAGTGATATTGTATGTTTGCAAGAAACACATATTTAAAAAGATCATGTTCCGTGTTTAATTTATAAAAAATTAGGACAGGTATTTATAGTGGCGGACTGTAAAAAGAAAAGGGGAGTAGCAATTTATGTTAAAGACTTTTTACATCCAGAATTAATGTATAGCTCCAACAATGGAAGAATTCTAGCAGTAACAATAATCAAAGAAAATTCTAATATTCACTATATATGCACCCAACCAAAGCCAAGATAGTTTTTACAGAGAAGTTCATAAGGTTTTGGAAATGGAATTTCTTGAGGATATTTGTTTGATAGGAGACTTTAATGCGGTATTTGACTCATGGCTGGATAGGAAGAATAAAACAAAAAATAAGACATCTAGTAGGACTCTTCCTCAAATTTTCTTGAAGAGTGCAGAAGAATATAATCTTTTAGATGCTTAGAGAATATGGAATTTAGATTATTCCATATATTATTCACCTAGATTTAAATCTTGGTCAAAAATAAATATGATATAGATGTCATCTGCGATTATAAGAGATCTAAAAGAAGTAGAAATATTGCCCAGGACATATACTGACCATGCTCCGCTCTCTATACAATTATTTCAAACCCAGAAAAAGGCTAAGTGGAAGCAGAATAACAATTTGTTATCAGATAGAGATTTTGTAACTAGAACTAAGATAGACATTCAAGATTTCTTTGAGAGAAACCTACAGCCGGAGATATAGATAAATACCGCATTTAAAACCTTTTTGAGAGGGTGCTTTATTACTCAACAGATTTGGAAAAATACACAGAGGAAAAAAGAATTTGAAACTCTTCAGGGGAAAATAAAAGTGGAAGAAGATAAACTGAAAGGGAAATCTACACCCGATGGGGAGAAAGAATTTACTAAGATTAAATGGTTACAGCACCAGAGGAACATTTTACTATCACAAGAAATAGCTAAGAAAATACAATATTCTAAATTGTACTACTTTGAACATGTTAATAAGATATCATGATGGTTGCTTTATAAACTTAAAGAGGACAAAGAAAATAAAACAATTCTAGCCCTAAGGAATATAAATACGCAGGAGATGAAATCAATAATTGAAGAATTCTACACTAACCTTTATGCCCAAAAGACACCAAATTCACAACATATAAAAGAGTATTTAGAGCAAAATAATAAAGGCAGTTCACTGAAGTGCAGAAAATGATCTTAATCTTATTGCACCCCATGAGATAGTAGAAGCAATTAAAGTACAGAAAAAGAAGAAAACACCAGGTCCCAATGGTCTTCCTGCCGAGATTTACCATGTGTTTGAGGAACAACTCCTCCTGCCTCTGAAAGAACTGATGCAAAATATAACTAAGGAAAGGAGAGTCCCAAGTTCCTGGAATGAAGCATTGATAACATTAATTCCGAAAAAGGGGATGGAAGGAAAAGAGATTAAGAATTATAGACCGATCTCATTATTAAATGTAGATTATAAAATATTTGCAAATATTTTAGGTATGAGATTAAAAAGAATTCTTCGTTATGTTATACACAAAGATCAATCAGGTTTCCTCCTAAAAAGACAGATTAAAAATAACATAAGAAATATAATTAATGTTATTGAATATTTTGAAATCCATCTGGAAAAACAACTAGCTTTGATGTTCTGAGATGCTGAAAAAGCATTTGATAAAGTTTTGTGGGACTTCCTAATACAGAAATTCAAGCAATGGGATTGTAGTGAAAATTTTCTAACAATGATTTCTGCTATCTCTAGTGAACAATATGCTAGGATAACCTTTAATGGAGATACGACAGAGAAAATACAAATACGAAAAGGAACAAGGCAGGGTTGTCCTCTCTCACCATTATTGTTTATTTTTGCCCTAGAATCTCTTAATGGAGCAATTAGAAATAATAAGCACATATGGGGGCTAAAAAGAGGAGATGAAGAATTTAAATTCCAGGCCTTTGCAGATGATCTTGTATTTATCCTTGAGGAACCAATGTCTTCTATTAATTTTTTGCTTACTGAAATCTCAAAATATGAGGAGGTGGCTGGATTGAAAATAAATATTCAGAAAACTAAAATAATTATGAAAAATTGTCCTCAAGATATTATTGAGAAAGTACAACAAGAGACATATATACAAGTGACATATATATAAGTGGTAGATAAGATAAAATATCTAGGCATAGTTATAACAAATAAGAATAGTATGCTAAAAGAAAATAACTATCAAAAACTGCTAGAAGAAGTTAAAAAAGATCTTCATAGATGGAAAGACAAGCAGCTATCTCCCTTCAACATATGCAGACCACAACCCCCTATTTCTGACCATACAGGACACCCCGAGAAAAAATAGATGGTTATTGAACTTATGGTTGTTAAAGATTTTGTTACCAAATCCAAAAAAGAATTTCAGGAATTTTTTAAAGATAATATTCAACCAGGAATGCAGAGTGATATAGTATGGGATGACTTTAAAGCGTATGCACGTGGATGGTTTATCAGACAAAATGTGTGGATTTTTAAAAAATGGAAGCAGAAATGTACACAAATTGAGCAGCAAATTAAAAAGGAAGAACAAAAAATGATTATTGGATCTTCAATGGAAGATATAAGATTGAGAATTAAAAACTTATAACATCAAATGTTAACTCAGGAAATTGCAAAAAAAAGTTTGCTAAACAAAACTTTTTTGAAAATGCTAATAAACCTACAAGATAGTTGGCATATAAACTAAGGAAACAAGCGGAGAAGAAGCACATAAAATTATTAAGAGACAAACAAGGGGAGATAAAAATATCCATAAAGACATAAAAACTATCCTGGAGAGATTCTACAGTAATTTATACCAAGAAGAGAAAGTGGGTCAAATCCATATTAGGGAATTTCTACAAAACTACAACAAGAAAGAATTTACGGAAAACCAAAAACAAAGTCTAAATGATCCAATCTCCTTTGCTGAGGTAGTTGAAGCGATCAAAAGTCAGAAAAGGAAGAAAACGCCAGGCCCAGATGGTTTACCAGCAGAATTTTATCAAATATTTGATGACCAAATAGCATTACCATTAAAGGATACTATTCAAAATATAGTTGATCAAAAGAAGATTCTGGAATCATGTACTCATGCAATGATTACACTAATTCATAAACCAGATACAGATGAAAAATTAAAAATTATCGGCCTATTTTGTTATAAAATTTATACATCTATATTGGCAAACAGATTTTAAAAGGTTTTACTGAAAGTAATTCATCAAGACCAATCTGGATTTTTACTAAGAAGGCAAATGAGAAATAATGTGAGAAATATTCTGAATGTAATAGAGTTTTTTGAAGCGCACCCTGAAAAGCAAATGTTTCTTTTATTTTTGGATGCAGAGAAAGCCTTTGATAACTTAAATTGAACTTTTTTGTTAGAACAATTATTAGCATGGAATTGTGGAGAATACTTTTTTACATTGGTTAAAGCAATATATACATCACAGTCAGCTAAAATTATTGTAAATGGAGACCTTATGAGAAATGTTTATATTAGAAAAGGAACAAAGCAAGGATGTCCGTTATCACCATTATTATTTATTTTTGCATTGGAAACATTAAATAATATGGTTAGAGAAGATGAATTTATAAAAGGGATTAAAATTAAAGGAGAGAAATACAAATTACAGGCTTTTACGGATTACTTAGTGTTTATTTTGGAAGAACCTCAAACATCAATAACTTCTCTTTTGCAGGTAATAAGAAAATATGGCAAATTTGTGGGATTGAAAATTAATTTTTAAAAAAGTTGATTTTAAGAAACTGCACGATATCACAAAAACAAGAAATACAAAATCTTTCAGGATTAGAGGTACAAAAAATATCAAATATCTGGGCATATTATCAAATAGATGCAGCTCCTTGTATAAAGACAATTATGTGAAACTTTCAACAGAAGTTAAGAGAGATTTGGAGAATTGGAAACATCTACAAATATCATTTATGGGCAGAATAGCAGCAGTAAGGATGAATATTTTACCAAGATTACTTTTCTTATTTCAGACAATACCAAGTTCAAGTAACTTGAATTATTTCAAAGAACTTGAAAAACTGATAAGGCAATTTATATGGGAAGGTAAGAAGCCAAGAATTATATTGAAACTACTTTAGGAAGTTAAAGAAAGGGGAGGATTAGCACTTCACATTGGCAACTACATTACAAGGCAGCAGCACTCACTTGGATAACGGAATGGATTACACTAGAAGATATGAGAGTTTTGAAATTAGAAATCCATGATTTGAAATTGGGCTGGCATGCATTCGTATGGTATAGAAAAAGCAAAACTCATAAATATTTTAAACAACAGTTTATCAGAGAGGCACTTGGTAAGGTATGGGAACAAATTCAAAAGACACATTATGTTGAGATACCAAAATGGATTTCACCATTAGAAGCATTTACAAACCGAATGATATGTACCAAAGAACATTTGTGGAGATATGGAGATTTGTTAGATGACCAAAATAAAATGTTACAGAAAGAAGAATTAATTAAAAAAAGGTATTAATTTGAATTGGTGGGGAAAAGTGCAAGTGTACGCTAGATATGTAAAGGACAAAGTGACAGGATTTCAAACTACTTCTTCCGAATGTCAGGTAGCCCTGTCAAGTGTATGGTATGAGAGAGGAGTATTCCGTCTGAACTTTTCCTCACTGTTACTAACTGTCTATCAAGTCTCTGACCTTCATTTTCCAGTTGCTGGAGATTCGGCTGGGAACCATAATGGTTTCTAGGATTGTTTTGCTAGCTAGCCCGTCGCTTTTTCCCACGCGTGCAATTTGTATTCATTGGCTTCTGCTATGGGGAGGGGGGGAGATGCTTGAATGTAGTAGAAGCGGCAATCCTCCGGACGCACTGAGCGTGTTGCACATCCTCTTGCTGCCTGCAGTCCAAAAAGAATTTGCGTTGGGTGCTTCTGGCTGATGATCCGCAGACTTTGCCATTCCTGCTTACCTCAGTCACCACCACTGCAACACAGGCTGCGTGGGGAGCAACAGGGCGGTGAATCAAGCTGAGGGCTTTCCGGTGTGGGGGGTCTTTGCTCTTGCATCAAGACCAAAGAGAACGGGGAGGGCTTCTTGGAGAAGATTCTTTTAAAACAACGCGGAGGCACAATGGCAGTGGAGCTGCCCCGAGAGGGCGATAAACAGATGTGGACGTGTGAAACTATGCTAGCATAGTTGAGATGTGAAAACGACACAAAATGTGGACAGCTTTTTTGAAGATGGAGTCAAAAGGCAGGGACACTGGTGGGAAAGACTAATGCAGATATGGCCTCAACTATCCTGGGCCAACGGACTGCAGAGTCACCCCCAAATGGCCATAAAACGGCCATAAATCTATGCAGACAGCCACCATAAAACCAGAGATCAAAGGAAGTGAAAGCAGCATGCAGTCTGGACACTGCCATAAAATGCAACACTCCATCAAAGTGAAAGTGGCATGCAATGTAGAAAGGGATCTCTGTTCCAGTGTGGGTTTGGTAAGACAGCGGAGCAAATGCTAGATGCAGATCGGGCCTCAGAGCAGTTTACAAACTTCTGCGTTGTGACTGAGTCAGGAAAGCTCCTCCCCTGCCACGATTTTTGTGAGTCTTTCAAGTGCTGCTGGACTCTGGCTCTTTTCTCCCCTTACTCTCCACCATGACAGCTTTGCTCATCTGAGCAGCAGGGACTCCTGCAGGCCCGCCCCGCCAATGGGCAGAATCAGCAACTCCCCATCCAGGGGTGCCTTCTTGGTGGCTCCCACCTTGTGCAACAGTATGCCTGAGGTCAGGAAGGGCCCCAGCTTTCTGCAACTGGGTGGCCCTGTAGGGAATGATGCACAAAGTCACTTGGAGAAATTATCTGGGACTGTGGTCTATATTAAAGTGCCTTTGTTGTTGTTGCTGTCAAGTCACAGCTGACGAGGGTTTCCCAAGGCAAGAGATGTTCAGAGGTGGTTTGCCATGGCCTGACTCTGCATCATGATCCTGGCATTCCTTGGAGGTCTCACATCCCGATATTGGCGAGGGCTGACCCTGCCTGCCTTCTGAGACCTGACAAGAACAGGCTGGCCTGGGCCTCCCCAGAGGTACCTGTGCTCAGCTTGCACTCTCTGGAAGCTTTCTGTGTGTTGGGTGGAAATGCTTATTCACAAGGGGAAATGCAGCAGGTAAATTATGTAAATCTTAAAGCTGGTAAATCTTTCTCCAGTCTTTTTCCCTGTAGACTGGAGGGGAAAAAATTCCAGAGACATATCTGGAGAAGTGGGGTCTTCAAGCCCACGGAAGTTGATGCTGGAATAAAATCCTGTTGGTCCCACAAGCATAAAGTGCTCAATACAAGAGAAAGGAGGAAGAGCAAGCAAGACAAACATGATTTTTGAGCATGATATTTGTGAGGACCATACCTTTATGGGCCATTGCAGTGGATTCTTTTCAGGGCATTTAATTACACTGTTCAGAAAATGTTGGAGGCTTCAACCTAGTGCCCCTCCACCGGCCTTTCCCTCCTATATGGTTTCACTGAAAAATGGAAGTGGGAAGCCTTCCATTGAAAGCTATTACCATGATGCACAACCCAAAGATGAAGGAAACTGAATAATGTGTTCTTGAAAAGGGTCTCACACTTTCCTACCCTGGGGGAGGGAAGTGATTCTCCTCTAGTGCCCAGGTGCATAAACACCTGTTTGCTGGAAAACCTAAGCAGGGAACGGATGCCTGCCAGGCAGCCTCAGAGTTACTGGGCTCCATAATGGGCAACAAACAGTCTCATCATTAACTGCAGAGTTGTTGATTTTATAGTAAACGTTGGTTATATTGAAACCAACTAACATCTTGACTATTTTCTTTGTGCTTCTGAAGCAGTTTTTCTCCAGGGAGGCTCGCCAGCTCTGTGTTGGGAAATGCCTGGAGATTTTTGGGGTGGAGCCTGAGCGGTGGGCGTTGCCTTCTGACACACTTCTGGTAATGTCAGGGGGTCTGGCATATGCAAATAAGTTATGCTAATAAGTTATGCTAGTGAGCTCCTGCACCTCTTTTTCTACTAAATGACCCCTGGGTACTGCTTCGGTGGGAAGGTAACAGCATTCTGTGCACCTCGGCATTTAGTCATGCTGGCCACATGTCCATGGAAACGTCTTCAGACAGCGCTGGCTCCTTGGCTTGGAATGGAGATGAGCACTGCCCCCTAGAGTCAGTTTCGACTAGTTTTCGAGCAAGGGAAACCTTTACCTTTGTCTTTAAATAGCTTCCAAACATCCTCTAGGGATTTGACTCTGTTGTGTTTCCCTTTCAGCTGCCTTTTAACTATTCTCACTTTCATAAATCAAGTGTTACTGATCTGAACGACTTTCCATTGATGTGAATGATGAACTCAATAGCGTATTCCAAAATGTCCAGGCCATGTCAACTAGCAATCACATCTTTGTATTACTATCGTGGAACCCGAGGGGCCGACACTACAGAATGAGAGAGGGTAGTATTATTGAGTTTATTTGGACATAATTCTCAAAAGGCCCACCAACTTTATTAAGTAACTCTGTTTCACCTAGTATTTGGGAGGAACATTATAAGAAACTCTATGGAGATACAATAACAGATAATGTCAGTTCTGAAGACTTTAATAATCTACTAAATTGGCCCCTGGTGAAACGTCTTATCGAGACTCTGAAGCCAGGGTTAGGGTCATTATTCTTTCACAATGATCAGTCTGGAAAAATCCCAAAGGACTGGGGGTAGCTGTCATAATCCCCTTGTACAAAAAGGGCAATTAGAATGATCCCCATAATTATTGACCAATCACTTTATTAAGCATAGTAAGCAAACTCTATGCAAGACAACTTTTATGGAAATTTAGAGACTGGTTGGAAAATGATTCTGTCCTAGAAGAGAAACAGGCTGGGCTTGGGGAAAGGCATTCTACCTTAGGTCAGTGTATGGTTTTGGACCACCTGATTGCAAAATACACCTCCAATTCATGTGTTTCATTCTTCGTTGCCTTTCTGGATTTGAAATCTCAAATATTGAGGGATATTCTCTGGAACAAACTAAGGGTCTCTAGCGGTAGATGCCCTTATTTCTCATTAAAGCCCTTTACAAGCAAATGTTTGTCAGGGTGAGGCATATTCCACTCTTGTGCTGGCACAAGGGGGGCAAAAGTGTGGCGGCAGCAGCTCAAAGAGTAAGGCCAAACCTCTGGCCCAGCTTCCCGGTGGAGCCCCACATGACATCACTTCAAACATCAGGAAACTGGACACGGTTCAATCTAGATTTTTGAGAACAATTTTACAAGTGCCTAATGGTGTCTTGAACTGTATACAAATCAATTGTGTACCTCCTGCCTGACATGCTCTGGGATCCACATGCCTTTGTAACAAGTCTCATCCCATCTATTGCCTTCAGGACTCTAATCTGAATGGAAGCAGAACATGCTGTCCAGTGCTGGGACTTCTGATCCCATAATTACTCTGTGCAGAGCAGCTTAAGATTGCTAGATTAAGTAGTGGCTATTTCTATCAAGGTCAAGGGGGAGCAATGAGCTTCCTACTTCTTTAAATTTTAAAAAAATATTTGATCAAATCATCAGCAGCATGCCATAGTTCAGTTCCCATCAGCACCTCTCTAATCACGAGCTCCCTGAACCTTCCTGAGGAGATTAACCAGTTTTCTAATGCTTGGGGGAACGCCAGCCAGCCAGCCAGCCAGGCAGACAGCCAGCCGGCCCCACCTCTCTGCACTCCATCTCTCAGATTGTCTGGAGGACTCTTTGCCCAGTGCCTCCAGCTCCAATCAGGTGGCCACCATTCAGCTGTGCACTGGAACGTTGCACCCACTGTCATGCATGGTGGCAAACTCGACTGGAGGGCCTCCAACACTCCTGGGGGCAAACCCAAGTTGCAGTCCCCTGACAACAGTGTTTGGGAGGCTGGAAATACCACTGTAGAGTTCAAAAGTGCATCTGTGTCCCTTTTACATTCTGCCCAAGGATCCTTTTAATAAACTGAAAGCTTTATTGAAACCACCTGTTGTTCAGTCGCACAGTCGAGTCCGACTCTTCGCGACCCCATGGACCAGTTTACGCCAGGCCCTCCTGTCTTCCACTGTCTGCTGAAGTTTGCTCAATTTCATGTTCGTTGCATCATTGAAACCACATAAGCATCCTAAGAAGGCCTCACTTTCACTTGACACTGACCTAGGCTCACGAAGCTTCACTGCATGAAAGAACTGCCAAAGCATGGAACTCTGTTGAAGATAGAAAGTCAAACTCTACCCTGGCCCATCTTTGCCCGCTCCTTCATAGGGCTATTGGTATCACCGTGTAGCTGGCTCTGCTTTGCCTTTTCGTCCCCCTTGATCAGTCATTGAAAATGCTTTGGTGTAGCCAGTTTGGTGTAGGAGCTCAGACTCTAATCTGGGAGAACCGGGTTTGATTCCCCACTCCTCCATATGCAGCTGCTGGTGTGATCTTGGGTCATTTACAAGTCCTTTCATAGCTGTTCCAGAAAGAGCAGTTCTTGAAAGAGCTCTGTCAGCCCCATCTACTTCACAGGGTGTCTTTTGTGTGGAGGGGAAGGGAAAGAAGTTTGTAAACCACTCTGAGACTCCTCCAGGTAGTGAATGGTGGGGTATAAATCCAATCTCTTCTCTTCTCTTTGCAGGGGGCGGGGGGAGCATGTCACATTGAGAAGTAAAACCTTATTGTGATTGCATCCAAACTGGAACCAGAAAGACCAAAGAGGAGGCCTCTCAACGCTCAGACTCTGAGACTGCTTATGGGGACCGAATTAGCAGCTACCTGATGACTCCCAGTTTGGTGTAGTGGTTATATGCGTGGACTCTTATCTGGGAGAACCGGGTTTGATTCCCCACTCCTCCACTTGCACCTGCTGATGTGACCTTGGATCAGTCACAAGCTCTGGCACAGCTGTTCTCTCAAGGACAGTTTCTGTCAGAAGTTCTCTCAGCCCCACCTACCTCACAGCGTGTCTGTTGTGGGGAGGGGAAGGGAAGGGAGTTTGTCAGCCGCTCTGAGACGCCTTTGGGCAGTGAAGGGCGGGGTATAAATCCAATCTCATCTCTTCTTCTTCTTCTTCCTTCATCCCTTATCATGCTGTTAGCCAAATGGGCTGTTGTTCTGGTATGCAGAAGTCCAATGAACCACACCTAGGGACTCCACTTTAAATGCTTTATTCAGAATAAAGGGAAACAGACCAAATCTACTATGTATTCTGAGAGATGCAATCATGGTTTCCTACTTTTATACCTTCTACAATCAAAGCACTACAATTTGATTAGTTACAAAGCACCTTCTTTTGATTGGTCATGGAGCTGATTAAATTTACAAAATTTTCTGCTATACATGTATTTCTCTGATCCTGATTACTCACTTCAGTGATTAACTTTTGATTAATTTTCTATTTTACTTTACTAATGATCCATATCTCCTTTGAACCTCTTGCTCCATCTTATCTTACATTGTTGTTACTGAACCATATCCTTCTTTTAATTTACCATTCTTGCTTACCTGCTCTTGAGAGTATCTATCTTCCCCTATGGACATTATTATTCTTTCTACTCCCTTCTAAGAACATTCCCTTTCAACTTTACCTGCACCTTGTGGTCTCCTAAAATCAAATACCTCATTAATTTACTCCTTTCCTATATGACCCACAATGCTCTGCAAGTGGGTGGTGGCAGTAGGATGTGGGGGGGGCATGGCCACATCACCAGTTACCTGTGACAGTAGCTGCCAATTGAAAGAGCATCAGTAGTATGCCACTACATAACCAGCATGTTATGTTTTGTGTTTAAAACATGCCTGAGCTTCAACATCATGCTGGTATCCTAATGAGCACGTTCTGATTCGTTACTCTGTGCAGGAGACCAATCAGAGCTTATTGAAAGGTTCTGGAGGGAACTGAAACTATTGGTTGTTATCTAAGCAGTTCTATTGGTTGTTAACTTATTTAGGGGCGTGGTTTTACTTGCCTGGAAAGTTTAAAAGAGAGCCTGTTGCTCTCCTGCTTTTGTATTGGTTTACTGCCATGTTCAAATAAAGCTGAATCACTTGTTAAGAGCTGACTGATGTCTCATGCATAACACAGCAGCTGCAAATGTTCTGGACTGCTGCAGGCACTGTGCAGTCTGGGCCTGGGTGAAGGGTCTTTAGTTCACTCACACCCTTGTGCATCACCATCATAGGATGCTGACTAGATGCCATACTGCCATGCCACCAGGGTCTTACAATGGGGCTCAAAGCATCCATAATGTGCATAGAAAAATGCTGTTCAGCAGTATTTAGAAAAAAATAAAAGCCCATGAGTAAGATAATAACAAGCAAAAATTTTCCTGACTAAATCTGTTCCTTATTCTAGCAAGCTGTAGAGCAAAACAGGTTCTTTTCCATCAGCCTGTTCCTTCTTAGGTCAGTTGGTTCCCTTCTTGCCACAGCAACATTCTCTAGGAAAGATTCCTTTCCAGTTGCCTTCTATGAGTCCGATCAGACGGCTCTTTAGATCCGCGCGAAGCACGATTGCCTCACGGATCTAAAGTTAATGTCCAGGCACAAACATCTGGGAAATGTCCCTCTTCCGTGGGCATCCCATTTTGCCACGCTTCAGAGCCGTACTTAAAAGATACCACTTTAAATCTGGGGTTTTTGGTTACCTGCAGGACAACTGCAGACTTTCATCTGTCTGATCGTTCCACCAGCACGCAATCCTCCCGTCGGGGTGGTCTGATGTCAGACCATCCCGAGCGGGCGCCATTTTAAAAAATCTCTGTACATGCATGGATCAACAAGGACATGCTGTCACATCTATGCACATGCGCAAAAAGATTTTTTAAAAAAACACCATACACCTCCTTCAACAAGGACAAGCTGTGACGCCTATGTGCATGCACAAAAAGTTTTTTAACCCCCCCCCACTGCACACGCCTCCTTCAGTGGACGCCATCTAGACAATCCACAACGGAGGCAGCGTGCAGTAAGGCAACCCCCTGGGGGATGTCTGGTCATGCGACAATGGATTTAAAAGGTCAGGATCAAATTCAAGCTGGCATAATGGCGGGATTAGCTGCCCATCTGAACGCACTCTTAGGTGCTGTTTTTATTTCAGATCAAGCTCTCTTGCTCTGGATCCTGTTATTTTACATAGCTTAGCTTAGCTTAGATGCCTTCCCAGATCTTGATCAATTAAATCTAAATTTTTGCTTCATATCCCTGGATTCAAAGGAAACCCTATCTCATGGTTTCTGTTTCCTACTCTGACCTTAAGCTCTGTCTGAAACTGATCAAAACAATTTTTACCTGAAAGCAACCATTTTAAATATTGATCAGGACAAGAAAGAAATCCAAAATGGTAGAAACAGCTCTATTCCTTCAGTGTACCCCATGAAGGCCTTAGGGCAGGGGTGTCAAAAATGCAGCCCGGGGGCCGGATCAGCCCCCCCCCGGAGGATTTCTATCAAGCCCGCAGTGGAACTGGCTGTTCTTCTTCTTCTAGTTCTTCTGCTGCTACGTCATTGTAGGTCTGCAGCTTACAGATACACACCTGAACAGCATACTCAGCACAGACATTTTGATGCAATAATTCAGACAGTGTTAAATAAACAATATTGCAAGAGTGTTAATGTTTTAAGCATGTTTTTATTTTAAGTTAAGAAAAAACCTTTGCGTTTGTGTCCTTCATAAAATTTATATCTCCACTACCGGGCATTACATTTTATGACACACATGGCCTGGCCTAGCAAGGTCTCATTTATGTCAGATCTGGTCCTCATACCAAATGAGTTCGACACCCCCGCCTTAGGGTATGGATCAGCCCCCACAGCTGATGAGCCACAGAGGCCAGATCATCCAAGCAGGAGCTGCCAAAAACTCCTTATGTGCACTTGGTCTATTTGGCTAAAGTGAAAGAAGCTGGCATTAAATCCAGATAAAGGCAAAAAGTGATTGTGGTTAGAAAAGCTAAAGTCCTGGAGGGGATCCTGCTACCTATGTTAGACAGGGTTCCCTTGCTGGTCAGGTCTGTGCAGAGCTTTGTTTGGGGGGGGGATCAGAGTTACTTTTTCCCCAGCTGCATTTGATTATCATATTGCCCATTTCTGGACACAATTGTTCCAAGCACATTGATCCATGCTACTGTAACCTCAGGAGTAAATTAGTTTTCTATTTACATTATAGTCCACCCATCTCAAAGCGAATCACACGAAGTGTCAGCAAGATGGGACATTCAGTAAACAAACAGGATTTGGGTTGTGGAACCAACCAGAAGCCAGTAAACAACTGAAGCAAAGCTTAATTATTAAAACAATACATTAAATGATGCAAAATTACACAATAGGCTCCAACTCACAGCAAATTATAGAATATACAAACTGCAAACTATAACTCTTTAAAAGCCAATAAAAGTTGAACTGGACCTTTCCAGAGTAGAAAAAAGTCATCCAAAAATCTCTTTAAAATAATGATGTTCTCAGCATAGATATTGGCTGAGTTCAGACTGGCAATTTGCCCTGGGAAGGGACCCAGGCCAATGACGATTCAATCCCGGAGTAAATGGGACGTTCACACAGGCACATCTGCCTGGCATCCCCCACCCATAGCCTACCAGTACTGTTGTGCTTCACTTCCAGATTAAAAAAACACCTGATAAAAGCCATAGCAAATCTGAAAGTCCGCATGTGTCACGCGTTTCTCCGCTTCTGGGGAGTCTGAACGCGCAGCCGAAAAGCCGGGAGCAACCTGCGTTGGGCACAAGGCAGCAGTGGTGTGATTGGCTGTGCTCCGCTCCACTGCCCAATGCAGTGCCGGCGTTGAAGGGCAAAAAAAAAAAAAATCGGCAAAATGCGCTTATGCGCATGAGCGCATGAGTGCTCATGCGCACATACACCCATACACCCACAGCTGAATTAATGGGGAAATGGCAAATATAGCACGCCTCCGGCGCGGCAGTCTGAACGCTCCCGCGTGCCTCCGTCCCGTATCTTCCAGCAGCGGCCCCCGCTGTGTGGACGGGAAAACCCGGTATTGTTTAATCCAGGGTTTTTTTGCTACGACTGGCTACCGGGGCAAACTGCCAGTCTGTACTCAGCCATTGTTTGCATTAAGGATGTATTGATTTTCAAATCTATTCATAAAAAGGTTTGTCAATTCTGGTGCAAATCTGCACCCCATTGCAGTCCCAGAAACTTGCCAAACATTTTTTCCCTGAAATTAAAAATAATTCCTTTTCAAAACAAATTTCAGCTATATGGCATAAAAAGAAAGTGGGAGGATTAGGATCACCTTCCCTCATACCGCTAGGGCCTCATTGTGTGGTATGTTGGTGTATAGTGATACCACATCCAAAGTGACAAAGATCATATCCTCATGTTCCATCCTGATCTTATTAATATGTCCCAAAAAATCCATAGTGTCCCTTAGGTATTTATTAATTTTTGGGATGAAGGGTTTTAAGAATTCATCCAAATTACTGGCTAATGTTTCCAAAATCCAAATCCACCTATTACTTCCTTCTACAATCTGAAAATAGAACCCCACAATTCTTTTACCCCAAATCCACAAAGGCCTGTTCCTGGCAGACCCATAGTCTCGGGTTGTGCATCCATTTACTATCTATGTAATCCAATGTCAATGTCTGAAAATCTATGTGGGGAAGTGTTCTAGGACAATAAAGTCTAGAATTTCAAGAATTAAAAAACATAATTTTGACGTGTCATTGACCCAACGCTGGCATGAATAAGAACATGCCTCAGAAAGTTTAAGGTACTGTGTTATTTATCAATATAAACCACATAAATATAAAACTGAGGATACTGATCTTATTTTATTACAAAAAGAGTCATGGCTCATACATAAACTTTGTTCTATTGCACCAATTGGTCTCAATGCAAGTTTGAATTTGTCTGCATTTATCTAACTGGATAGCATACATGTAGTACTGGTTTAAGAGAGCCTAAAAAACTTCTGTACACTTAATTGGAAACACCTGAATGATGAGACTTATTGTGAGCATGCTGTTCGGGGCTGCAAAAGCCTAAATGCCTCACTTGAGAGATTGACACTATGCCACAGTTGGGAGTTTTCAGCACTGGAAATTAAGTTTGTAGGCATGGGTAAGCAGACTAAAATTATCTAGTGTACAGATTTTCTACCATTCTTTGAGGAACAATTGTATCTTGTGTGACCTTGTTAATGAAGACTGACTGACTGCTTTGTTTTGTATGTTTTCTGATAGTTTCAATATAAGTCCAATCTTGAGAAAGAATTACCGAAAGTTTGTGTAACTGGTACATCTTCGACTGCTTTCTTGTAGTGTGGTCTATAAATATTTCTATCAGCAAGAATATTTTGCTTGGAAGCAGAGGGAATCTGATGGCTGAACCTTTAAGAACGGCCTGGCAAAGAAGCAGCATTTTTTCTCCAGTGTTAAGTGAATGGCAGTTATTACATTGTAAGCAAACTACATACAGGTGCTTGGTAGATAAAGCACTTCAACATCTTAGATAACAATCCTGAAAGTTCTTATGCATGGGGTTCTGATTTTTACAAGATGATAATTCACAGATAAATGCAAACACTTACATACATTATTTCAAATGAGAAACTGAACAGTTTGTACCTGAAGATATTGATGTTGCATTTAGAATGAACTCTTCTTATGCAAGAAGACTTAATTTGCCCAGAGAAGTACATGTAAGATTCCATAAGAGAGCTACAAGGGATTACATATTAAGAATGGCAAATCAAAAGAAGTTGAAACTGCAAGAGACAGAAGTCAAGATTTTAAAAGAAATTCCCTGGAGAGTAAGAGAAAAAAGAAGTTACAATTTGCCAATTTGCTAAGAGAAAATGAGATAAACTATAGATGGTTACTTCCAGAAGGCATACTTTTTACTCACAATGGGAAAAGATTCAGAATTAATTCCATATTTAAAATTGAAGACTTCTTAAAACAATATGGAGAAGAACTTGGCTACCAGGAGGAAGAAGAAAATGAGGACCAAGAAGAAGAAGAGGAAAAACTTGAGGAACAGGAGAATCCACAAGGTGCCACAGGCCATAAACCAACCTATGGTAAGAAAAGATCCAAAATTCCCCCACGTCACATGACTACGAGATACTACAACAAGAACAGAAATGGCTCAAAAAAATAAGGATGGATAAAAGGAAGCCAAAAATACTATCAACGTCTATGGTTTGAATGCTCCACAAAAGAGAAGAAAATTCTTTTACCAGATCAAAAAACTGCAAATGGATATAGTCTGCTTACAAGAAACGCATAATAAAGAAATGGATAAAAAACTTTTAGAAGCAAAAATGACTGGAAAATATTTTGTATCTGCAGACAAACAAAAAAAGGAAAAAGGGGTAGTGACCTATATGAAAGAACACCTCTACCCTGAACTAATTAATGATTCTGAAGATGGAAGATTGCTAATAGTAAAAATTACAAGGCAAGCCAAATCTACATTAATAGCTTACATATATGCACCAAACCAACACCAAGAAAATTTCTGTGAGATGCTTCATGAGACTCTTTCCAACTTAACGTATGAAGAACTGTATAGTAGGAGACTATAATGCAGTGCTTGATAAGGCTATGGACAGGAAAACCCAAGAAGGTAAAAAGAGAAAGGCCAATGAATTACCTAACAGATTTATAAGCATGGTGGAAGAATTATCATTAGCAGATGCATGGAGAATTAAAAACATAAATCGGATTATACCTTTATCTCAGCAAAACACAAGTCCTGGTCAAGACTGGGCATGACATGGATCTCAATAATTATGATTAATGATATTATAGAAGTGGAAATTTTGCCTTCAACATTTGCAGACCAGAATCCATTACTACTGACTTTGCAAGATACGCCCAAAAAGAACAGATGGATAATGAATACATGGTTGTTGAAAAATCCAGACTTTGTTAAAAAAATCTAAAAAGAAATTCCAGGATTTTTTTAAACAGAACATTCAACTGGATATGTCCATGCATACTGTATGGGAGGCTTTCAAGGCCTATGCGAGAGGATGGTGTCTGAATCAAGATATAAGAAACATATGCAGATAGAAAAACAGATTAAACAAGAACAGAATCTTAAAATGAATCCAGTCAATGACTATTCAAGAATAAAGATTAAAACTTTGCAACATCAACTCCATTGTCTGCTTACCCAGGAAATAGCAAAGAAAATAACATGGGCAAAGCAAAACTTCTTTGAAAATGCAACTAAACTACAAGGTGGCTAGCATATAAATTAAGAAGAGAGACAGAAAAAAGCATATAAAAATGTTGAAAAATGAAAAAGGAGAAGAAAAAAACGTTCATAAAGATTTGAAAGATATTATTGAAAGCTTTTACCAAGACCTATACCGACAAGAAAATATTGAACAAGAGCAGATTAAAGAATTTTAAAGAAATTATAGCTATAAGGAGTTCTCAGAAGACCAAAGGAAGATACTAAATGAACCAATATCATTCATGGAGCAATTAAAAAACAAAAGAAAATCACCTGGACCAGATGGATTTCCAGCAGAATTCTATCAAGCATTTGAAGACCAAGTGGCCCTTCTGTTGAAAATGATAATACAGAATATAGCAGATGAAAGGAAACTACCAGACTCATGGAATCAAGCACTGATTACCCTGATATATAAGACAGACACAGACAAAAAAAGAAATTCAGAATTATAGTCCAATTTCATTGTTGAATGTGGACTATAAGATTTATGCATCCATATTAGCTAAAAGATTGAAAAGAGTCCTGAAATACATCAGGATCAATCAGGATTCTTGCCAAAGAGGCAACTGAGACATTATGTAAGAATAATTCTGAATGTACTGGAATATTTTGAAGCTCGCCCTGAAAAACAAATGGCTTTGGTCTTTTTGGACGCAGAGAAGGCATTTGACAATCTGACTTGGCTCTTTATATTGGAACAATTACAATCATGGAAATGTGGAGACTACTTTTTTGCAATGGTGAAGGCAATATATACACATCAGTCCGCCCAAATAATGGTGAATTGAGATCTTTCACAAAATATAGAAATATGAAAAGGAATTAGACGGGGTGCCCCTTATCTCCTCTTCTGTTCATCTTTGCTTTAGAGGTGCTATACGAAAGGATAAGGAGACTTAACTCCATTAGAGGACTTACAGTTAAAGGGGAAGAATATAAACTTCAAGCTTTCGCAGACGATCTGAGTTTTATCCTGGAAGAGCCACAAATAACAATAGACCCTCTCCTACAGACCATAAAAGAATATGGTTGGTATGCTGGACTGAAAATCAACTTTAAAAAGACTAAGATACAATTAAAGAACTGTACCAAAAACCAAGCTCAAAAGATACAGGAATGCTCAGGAATAGAAGTAAAGAAGAAAATAAAGTATTTGGAAATAAACTTAACAAACAGATGTAGCTCTCTTTTCAAAGAAAACTACATAAAACTAATGGAAACTATCAAGAAGGTGTAAGATATTCCTGGCTTGCATGCATGCGCTTAGATCTGCTTTGCTAAGGCTACCATGGGAGACATTCCTCTGCCAGACACCACTATCAGTATAACCTTGACAGAAGGGAGGCCTTGCATTCCCCAGCTGGTGTGAATATATCGGCCCTCTGGAAAGGGGGTGGTGGTCTCCCGTTCATGATGTAATGTTCCACCGAGTGTCAGGTTCTTTAAAATATTGTAGGTTTTTTATTATAGGTAGCATTTGAAATAAGACGATCACTCTTGGTAAGATGTTCATCTTCACTGTCACTATTCTTCCCATAAATGATAGGTTTAACTATTTCCAATTTTGTAAATCCTTCTGTCAGGTTCAACAGCAAGCAAGTCCAGGCATTCTTCACAGTGAAAGATATGCTTTATTGGAATACAAGTATGTTGACCATAGATGCAGATTCATTGTCAGGAATAACCCAAAAAGCATGGAGGCCTAAGTATATACTCTGATGCATTAGCTCAACTAGCAAATGAAAACTTAGCACGTGCGCGGGAACTCTCCCAGTGGGAGTTTACATAATGAACAGGAGAACACCCCCCTACCTGCAGGCAGGGATATTCCCATCGGCTGGGAACACAAGCCTTCGCCTCTTGTCAAGGCCAAATAGATAGCAGTTGCTGGCAGAGAGTTCTCCCACGGTTACAGCAAACCAAGGCTATGCGCATGCGTGCAGGTTAAACAAGACATAATACAGAATACATGGCAGCTATCTGCACCGGGAGATTTCCCACGTGCACGCTTGGATTTCATTTGCTTGGCTAGTTGAAGCATCAGAGTATATACTTGGCCCCCCATGCGATATCTGTTATTCCTGACAATGTACCTGTATTACTTGGCAACAGACTGGTATTCCAATAAAGCATAACTTTCTGAGTGAAGTGTGCCTGGACCTGCTTGCTGTTGAACCTGACAGAAGGATTTACAAAATTGGAAACAGTTAAACCTATCATTTATGGGAAGAATAGTGACAGTGAAGATGAACATCTTACCAAGAGTGATCTTTTTATTTCAAATGATACCTATAATAAAAAACCTACAATATTTTAAAGAACTTGATAAGCTAATAAGACAGTTTATCTGGAAAGGAAAAAAATCCAGAATAAAACTGAAAGTATTGCAAAATAAAAAAGAAAGTGGAGGGTTTGCCCTACCGGATTGGCATTTATATTATAAAGCAGCTAGCATAACATGGATGAAAGAATGGCTCACTCTAGAAGACGTAAGACTGTTAAAGCTGGAAGACCATGATTTACAATTAGGGTGGCATGCCTTTGTGTTGTACAAGAAAAGTAAGGCTCATAAATATTTTAATCAGCATATTCTAAGAGCAGCATTACTGAAACAATGGGATGAAGTCCAGAACCTATTTTATACTAAAATACCTAAATGGGTTTCACTACTAGAAGCATTTGTTCATCCCCAGATATTTTCAAAAGCTTTAGCCTGGACATATGAAGAGTTGTTGAATAAACAAAACCAACTTTTGACCCAAGAAGAACTCAAAGGAAGAGGTATACAGTTCAACTGGTGGGAAAGAGCACAACTAGATTCTAGATTTGCTAAAGATAATGTAACTGTTTTTTATAATTCACCTGTAGAGCTTGATAACATTATGTTTGAGAAGGATTGTAAATATATAAAGCGAATTTATAATGTGCTAATAGATATGAGAATGCAGAATGAAGTGGTAAAAGAAGCGATAATTAAATGGGCATGAAATATAGGTCATAATATCCAAATGGATTAATGGTCTAAGGTATGGACACTAAACATAAAATTTACAAAGGCAAGCTCTTATAAAGAAAATATATATAAAATGTTTTATAGATGGCATGTAACTCCTGAAAACTTAGCTAAATGGTATCCAAATATGTCAAATACATGTTGGAAATGTAAAAGCAGTACTGGAACGTATTATCATATGTGGTGGACATGTAAGATTGCTAAAACATATTGGATATAGATACATAGAATCTTGCAAAAAATGTTAGACACAACCATACCATTTAATCCTGAATTATTTTTACTAAACATTGGCTGCGGTCACACGGAAGGGAGACAATGTGGGCAGGAAGTGAGGCGGTTTGCCCCGCCTGCAATGACGCACGTTTGCACGATCATACCTCCCGCCGTGCGCCTGCAGTTCCCAATAATAGTGAGTGTTCGGCAGTAGCTTTTTACCACGCTACTGCGGCATGAAACGATGCCCCACCAACGACTCCAGGATGCCAGACAGATGTGTCTGTCTGATTGTGTCCCTTTAATCCGCAGGAGAATCGCATGTCTGCCGTGGCTTTCGGTATGTATGATCGCACCCATTATTCCTGACTCTTTCACAAAGATACATACATACGCAATTGTACATGTTGTAACCGCAAGAATTTTATATACAAAGTATTAGAAAAAAGAAGTGTCTACCAAAGAAGAATCATAAATAAACTGTTTTAAGCAGCAGAAATGGACAATTTAACTCTCCAGTTACAAGGCAAAAAAGAAGTGTCTTTCAAAAATACTTGGCGTGAATTCAATAGATGGATTGAGGACTATATACAGAAATTATGAAGATTTAAGTAATATGTTGTACCATGTAAAATAGATTACATAATCAAGGAAAGATGCTTAAAACTAGATAAGATGTGAACAGGATATACAAATTCAACTGGATAATAAGTACGAGCTCCAGTACTGTAGTGTATGTTTGTGTTGTTGGTAGTAATGTGTTGTTATTTCTTTGTCTTGTTGTTTTGATGTGTAGCATCTTTTCTTCTTTCTAAAAAATAAAAAAAAAATAAAAAGCACATTCTAAAACCCAGTTTGTGCTGGGTTTAATCTTAAAAAAAAAAAAGAAATCTGCATAAACTAAGGTAAGCATGTTAGTTCACTCTAAAAACACCTTTATAAACTAAACCAGTTACGAAAACTGAATGCTAGCAGGGGAGTGGGGCCTAGCTACTGTTTTGCAGGGAGTGTCACTGGGCAGAAATCATGGCTGTGTGCTCGAGGTACAAAGCTCTTCGCTCTCAGGGAGCAGGTTGATTCCTTTGTGGCTAGGGTTGCCAACCTGGAGAAGCTGAGGCAAAGAGAGATGTTTGGGGAAGAGACCCTCAGGGACTTACCAGAACAGTCTCACCCCTGTGCTGACAGTTCTTCTTGCTGTTGTGGAAAGTGAGACTCTTGAGGTCGGAGGGTGTCAGTCTTAGGAGAAGAGACGTGACCCTTTAGAAAAGACCCCCTTACTTGGGTGAAGGACCAATATCCTCTCATACTGAGGACACCCTTCTGGGGTTGGGGGGAAATGTGGTTTTATTTAGCAGGAATGGGTGTGCATCTGTCTGTAACAGACATCTTGATTGCATGGTGACTTGACTGGCTTGTGTGAAGGCTGTGAGCATCACACTGTCTCTTAGCGCTGGGGAGGAGTCAGCAGTCATGGTGCACATTGGCACTGATAACATTGGGAAATGTAATGTTATCCTGGAGGAAAAAAATAGATTCCTAGGGCCTCAAAGGTAGCATTCTCAGTGTTGGTACCAGTTCCATGTGTAAAACCAGCTAGTCAGGAATAGGTCAGGGGTATCAATGCATGGAAGAGACTGGTGCTGGAAGAAAGAGCACTGGGGAACTTTCTGGGAACAAGCTTAAACCTTTACAAAAGAGACAGCTTCACTTGAACCAAAAGGGAACCAGAATGCTGGCAATTAATATCAAAAAGGTGGCAGAGTATCTTTTAAACTAATTGCATGGGGAAAGCCAAGATGAACTGGGAAGCCTCCAGTTCAGGATAAGTCAGTCCAAAGGGATGATTGCATAAACACTCAGGCTAATATTGGTAGGAACATAAAAGCACATGGGAGTGAGGGTAGGATGGAAAAGGTGGGCCTGTGTGGTGACTAAAGGGCTGAGGGAGGTGAGGGTTGCTGGAAATGGAAACACATTATAGGTGTCTATATTCCAGTGCTAGAAGTCTCCAGCCCAAGTGGAGTGCTTGGTGCTCAATGACTCAATATCTATTTAGATACAGTAGCTATTTCAGAAACATGATAGAATAGGGAAAATCTATGGAATACAGTCAACCCTGGGTATAAGCTCTATACAAGGAGGGATAAATTAAGGAAGGTATGGCATGGTCCATCAAAGAGGGCATAGAACCCAGTATAATAGAAAATACTAGGGGAATGAGCTCCCAAAAGAAGTGATATGGGTGGAAATCGTTGTCCCTAATGTGTTACTTAAAAGTAAGGGTATACTGTCACTTGATGAAATCCCTGAGGCTGATCTTGAGATGGAGAAGGAAATAGGGGAGGTGACTAATGCAGATAATGTTATAATACTGGGAGACTTCAACTACCCTCACATTGACTGGATAAACATGCAGTTGAGTCTTGCTGTAGAATGAGATTCCTAGACATCATAAACTGTGCACTGTGTCAGGTACTCCAATAACTCAGTATCAACAGCAGGTTCTAAAACAGATTCAGCTTTATTGATCAGAGTGAGATGAAGTCATCATGGACGTTTGAGTCAGGAACAGAGCATACAAAATGGCCATAACAGTTATAGTGGTTTCATACAATACCCCCTGATATCTAGGGGCCAATTAGCGATCATTGCAAAGCGTGGGGAAATGTATAACGGTTCAGGGGTGAGCAGGAGACAGCAGAGGCTTCACACCAAAGGAGTCAAGCGCTCAAGGGCAATAGTTAGATAAGAGACACAGAGAAAGAGAAACAGCTGCACACAAAAGCACATTCCACAGAAGGAGCAAAACTCCATGGCGGGGCTACCTGACATCCCCCCCAAGACCCCCCCCGGTTTGTCTGGGAAGTGAGAGTGAAAGTGGTGAACCAAGCAAGGAAGCAGTAACATCAGACATCTTAACCCATTTCCTGTGTTCCAGGCCAAAGTCAACCCATTAGATCAAATAATACAAGCGGTTATTTCTCAAGCGAGAGTCTAAAATCTGTGCAACTTCAAAGTGTGGCTGTCCACCCACCATTACAGGAGGGGGCTGTGCCTGGGCAGGGCACCAGAGGTTGGACCTGGGGTCCTTTCTGAGGAGAGAAAAGTGAAACAGAGGATGCATATGTTTAAATGTCTTAGGCAACTCCAGTTCAACCATGACGTCTTTGATTTTGCACACAACAGGGAAAGGGCCAACAAATTTCCAGCCCAATTTACGGCTGGGTTGCAGGCCATGGAGGTTCTTGGTAGAGACATACACCTTATCCCCAACCTGCACTTCCCATGCTGGGAGGCATTTGCATTCAGCCTGCACTTTATAAGCAGCCTTGGCATTATCCAACATTTGCCGGAGGAGTGGCCAGGCATCTTTGATGTTTTGCCACCAGTCTGCAACGGATCCCCCGGTAGGTGTATTGGTAGGCAACCAGGGAAGGGGGGAACCTTCATAGCCATGCACCTCCTGAAACGGGGAGACTCCCATTGATGAATGGACCGCGTTGTTATAGCAGTATTCCGCATAAGGGAGCAACTCCCCCCTGTCATCCTGTTGAAAATTGGTAAAAAAACACAGAAATTGTTCCAGAGTTTGATTAACCCATTTGGTTTGGCTGTCAGTTTCTGGGTGGTAGGCACTACTAATGGTACATTCAATGCTGAGAGTGCTCATCAATTCACTCCACAATTTAGCAATGAATTGAGAACCCCAGTCAGAGACCACCTTCTTTGGGATCAAATGGAGCTTTACAATATTATGCATAAACAATTTAGCCAGGTGCTTTGCAGTAGGCAGTTGCTTAAGAGGGAAGAAACACACTTGCTTGGAACACATGTCCACCCCCCACCCCCCGATGATAGTCTTCCCCTCGCTCAGGGGTAAGTCAGTGATGAAATCCATAGAGATCACTTCCCATGGTCGGGTAGGGGTTGGAAGCGGTTGCAATAGTCCAGGGGGCTTCCCTGGTCGGGGCTTACACATGAGGCAGGTGGGACAAGATTGTACATACAGGGAAATGTCCTTCCACATGCCTGCCCACCAAAATTGCCATTGTAAAAGATGAAACATCTTGAGATAGCCAAGTTTCAATCCATGGGCCACCTCCATCACTTTATCTCACAAAGACCCTCGGAGGAACAGATGATGGTCCTTGTACAAGCAACTATCCTGTCTTTGCTCAAGACTCCCATCTGAATCAATTTCAGCGTGATCAGAGTCAGACAAGATGGAGGCAAATTTGGAGGCCCAGTGTCTCTTTCCGCTTTTGCCTTACTCCACGTCAGGACCATCCCTCCCAATTGGGTGGGAGTGAACATCAAGTCCACCACTTCCTCCCATTGACTGTCATGCTGAGGGAGGAGTGAGAAGGCATCAGCTAAGGAATTTGCTTTCCCAGGGAAATGGTGCAATGTGAATTGGAACTTAGAAAAGAAAGCCCACCGCAGTTGTTTTGCGTGCAGATTACGGGGAGTGTGGAGGACTTCGAGGTTTGTGTGATCAGTCCATACCTCAAATGGCACTCATACCCCTTCCAACCTGTGTCTCCAGGTGGATAAGATGAGCTGGATGGCTCCAGCCTCCTTATCTCAAACAGCCCAGTTGCACTCAGTGGCATTAAATTTTCACGAGACATAGGCCAGGGGGTGTAGTTTGCCATCCTCCCCTTCCTGCAGGATGCCCCCTCCCATCGCTATGTCTGAAGCATCAACGTGTGCAATGAATTTCTTATTTTCCTTTGGATGGGTTAACACGGGTTCAGATGTGAACAAAGCTTTAAGGTTGTCAAAAGCCGTCTGACATTCTGTTGTCCACATTAATCGGGCACTAGGTTTTGTGCTGTCTGAACCCTTCCTTTAGTTTTCAGTAAGTCAGTGAGGGGGAGGCTGACTTGGGCAAAATTGGTGATAAAATTTCAATGGAAATTTGAAAATCTGAGAAAGGATTGGATTTGCCTCCTAGTGCAAGGGGCTTCCCACCCCAGGACATCCCACACCTTCGTGGGGTTCATCTCCAACCCCCCGAGGAGAGATGCGGTAGCCCAAAAAGTCAATTTCTCATTTGTGGAACTCACATTTGGACAGTTTGGTGAACAGTTTATGTTTATACAAAGTCTGAAGTACCTCCGTCACCAATTGGATGTGGAATTGTTCGTTGGGGGAGTATAGTAAGATGTCATTCAAGTAAACAAGAGCCCCCCTAGACAGATGCTTGTGCAACACTTCATTGATTAGGTTCATGAAGACTCCAGGTGCCCCTTGGAGGCTGAATGGAATGACCTTATATTTGAACTTTCCCAGTGGGGTATTAAAAGCAGTCTTAAATGCATCCCCCTCCCTGATGCACACTCGGAAGTACGCATCCTGCAAGTCCAGTTTGGAAAAGAACTTTCCTTTGGCCGCCTCTGCCAGTAGATCTTTTATGAGAGGCAGAGAGTAAGCATTGGTGGTCGAGACTGCATTAAGCCCTCTGTAATCCATGCAGAGGCGGAGGCCCCTTCTTTCTTTTTTCTGAACAAAACCAGAGCAGCGAACGGGGAGGAGGCAGGGCGAATAAACTCCCGGGCGAGGTTTTTGTCAATGAACGGCTGTAGCTCCTTCTTTTCCATTGGGCTCAGATGTCAGGTAGTCCTGCCATTGTGGGAAGGAGGGAGGCATCCTTTCAGCTTTTGGAATGCGGGAGTCAAGGGGCCTCTGGCCTCACACTGATTTACTATTGTATGTTCTGCTTCTTATCATTTTACCTGACCTTGGGTCTCAAGCCACTGCTGCAAAGGCACTGAGAATGTATCTGGTCTGGGTTGTTTTTTTAAGCTTGTTCGCACGCACAATGTAACCATTGGTTAGGTGTTAGAGGGGGGTAGTTTGAATGAGGTATAACTTAGGATGCTTTCTTTTTTTTTTTTTCTTTTTTCTTTTTTTTTATAAAATCTTTAATTGCTTTATATACACATAAAAAGAGTGGGAGATCAGAAACGGAAAACCAAAACATTACATGCAAAAATATGAACTTTTGCTATGTAAATACACATTGCTCAGTTTCATGGGTGATGCAGTGTGGAAAACCTGCACACAATTTTTTTAAATTTTTTTTTTTAAATTACTTAACATCAATTACATAATATATAAAAGCATAAAAAATTATAAAACCTCGCATATCAAACATAGACCTTAGGATGCTTTCTGTTTCATGGTATCACTGACAAAGGGCTTGTACCTGTATCTCCAGCTTTGTCTTAATAAACACTATCTTCTAAAGAAGCCTGGTGTTTGAGCGACTATCTGGGGAACCTGACAGATTGTCAGTGATACTCCCAATTTGGTCTCTCATCTGACCCACATCTCTCCAACCCCGAGATGAGAGGGGAAGAAGATGACCAGATGGTGGTAACCACGTCCCAGGACACAGTGCCCACCACAACGGTACCTATTACCGCGGTGCCAACCATGTCGGTGCCAGTAATTACACCGATGCCCTGGTCCCTCGAAGAGGACACAGAGGTGGCCTTCTTTGACCCATTTAGAGGGGTGTATGCCAGTGTGACTACGCAGCCCAGGAAATGGCAGAACTGTTGCGTGCAACATTCAACAGGGCCCCAGAGAAGCTGTCTTATTTCTTGGTGAGAGCCGAGAAGTTCGTTGAGAATTGGGGCCACCTGTTCCCCAATGAGGAACACATCATGGACGGGATAACATCCTGCCTATGCAAGGGAGCAGCAGATTGGTATGTGACCCTGCATCATGAAGATGCATGAAGTGGATGCATTCATGTGGGCCTTGCATGCCCATTACAAAGACTCCAATGCTAGTGAGACAGCCCAGGCATTCCTGCGTACCTTTCGGCAAGGGAAGAAATCGGTACGGGAGTACACGGAGGAGTTCCACCAGTGCAGCACTACCGACTGGGGCTGAACCCCGAAATCCACAGAACAATCCTCCGCAACATGAAACCAGTGTCCCTCCTGGCCTGGATTAGAGAGGCAGCTGACACAGAGAGCCGTCTCCATACCATCCATATAGATAATGCAGTAACCAGGGGGAAACCACTCTGACCACCTACACCCCAGTGAAGCCAAAAGCCCCACCACCTCGCCCAAAGGATGGGACCCGAGAGCAATGGATGAAACAGGGGCTATGCCTCAAGTGTGGGGAATTGGGCCACTTCGCGGCCACGTGTCCCGAGTCTGGCTTTACAACCCCTCCTGGGAAGAGTGTGGACAAGAAGTGTTTTGAGACCCCTGCAAAGAAACCAACTGTCAAACCCAAGACTCTGCGGGCCCTGCAGGCTAGCCCGCAAGAGGAAGAATACGATTCATCAGGAGAGGAGAATTTCCAGCCGGCGGGAAATGGGAAGGACCTGCTATGAACAGCACTGAACAGCAGGTCCCAAGTCCCAAGGAGCAAAAACCAGTGAGCAATTACCCTCCCCTCTTCTTTGTGACTGTGACTATCATTTACCCTGACCTAAAAACCCATGTCAGAGTAAGAGGCCTAATTGACTCAGGGTGTGTGCGTGATTTAATTCACCCTTCTCTGGTGACGGGACTTTGGGTGAAAGTAAACTCCTCAACCCACTGGTTTTCATCCAAATGGATGGGTCAACCATGAAAGACCCCTGCAAGTACGAGACAGTACCATTGAGGAAGGGGGCAGGAGAGCACTGGGAACATAGACCCTTTATCGTCACCCCAGCCACCGAATTTCCTCTGGTTTTGGGCAGCCCTTGGCTACATGATCATGACCCTTACATACTCTGGGAAGAGGGGGTCATGAAATTCGTGTCCCCTCACTGCACAACGCATGTGTGGATATGGCATAGGGGGAGCCATCGCCAGCTCAAAAAGTGCCAGTGGGCTTGGCCAATGCCAAACTGAACTTGATTCCCCCCGGGTACCAAGACTTGGTGCAAGTATTTGGGGAAAACGAGGCCGATGAATTGCCCCCCCATCAGAATTCAGACTGCACCATTGAGCTTTTACCCAATCAGAAACTCCCCAAAGGGAAGTTGTACTCCATGAGCCCTGTGGAGAAGGAGGAGTTGAGGCGGTTCATTGACAAGAAGTTGGCTCGTGGGTTCATCCGCCCCACCTCTTCCCCCTGTGTGGCCCCCATATTGTTTTGGAAGAAGAAGGATGGGGGTTTACGGTTATGCACCAACTACCGAGGGTTGAATGCTGTGTCCGCAACGAATGCATACCCACTTCCATTGATCAAAGACCTTCTGGCGGCGGTCTCTGAAGGGAAAATCTTTTTGAAATTAGATTTGTGGAATGCTTACTTCCGGGTTCAAATCCGGGAGGGGGATGAGTACAAAATGGCATTTAATACTCCTTTGGGGCAATTTGAATACCTACTGATGCCTTTTGGCCTCCAGGGGGCTCCGAGGGTCTTCATGAACCTTATCAATGAGGTGCTGCATAAGCATCTGTTCAAGGGAGTCCTGATGTACTTGGATGACATTTTGTTGTACTCCCCTGATAAAGAGTCCCATGTTAAACTAGTTCAGGATGTTCTAGAAACGTTGCACAAGCAGAAACTCTTTGCCAAACTGTCGAAATGTGAATTTCACTGCACAGAGATTACGTTCTTAGGGTATCAGATCTCCGCTAGGGGGATTGAGATGCATGCTGCGAAGGTCCAGGATGTAGAAGAGTGGGAGCACCCCAAGCTCAGAAGGCAACTTCAAGCCTTCCTTGGGTTTGCCAATTTCTATAGGTCCTCTCTGGCGAACTTTACTCAGCTGTCTCTACCCCTGAAAGACCTTCTCAAAATGAAGGGGAAAGGTATAGAGGACTCCCGCCCCAGGACCAAACTTAATTGGACACCTGAGTGCCAGGAGGCATTCAACAAACTCAAGGCATTGTTTACCTCAGAGCCGGTCCTCGCCCACCCAAATGAACTTAAGAAATTCATTGTACAGGTGGATGCCGCCAACATCACTATGGGAGGTGCCATTTTGCAAGAGGGGGGTGATGGGAAGCTACACCCACTGGCTTACATTTCCAAGAAGTTTAATGAGACTGAACACAATTGGTCAGTGTGGGACAAGGAAGCGGGGGTGATTAAATTGGCATTGTCAACTTGGCGCCACTGGCTGGAGGGGGCGTGGGTGCCATTTGAGGTCTGGACAGATCATAAAAACCTCGAACTCCTTTGCACCCCTAGGAACTTAAACGTCAAGCAGCTCCACTGGGCGGATTTTTTCTCTATTTCAACTTCACCCTCCACCATTTCCTGGGGAAAGCTAACTCATTGGCAGATGCCCTATACTGCCTCCTGCAACACAATAGCAGGCAGGAGGAGGTGCTGGACTCCATGTTCCCGCCCACCCAACTCAGGGGCATACTACGTGCAGCCAGGCGAAGGCTCTGCCCCCCCCGGGGACTCTTGGGAACTGAAGTTCACCTCTGCCTTCTCAAAGACTGATCGTACTGAAATAGCAAAAGAGGGGGGGGGAGGAACGGGCAAATGGCTGTTGGTACCAGGGCATTAAAGTGTTCATGCCGATGTCACTCCAGGGGGGAATTATGTCATTTGCACACGGGACTAATCTGGCGGGTCACTTGGGATTTGTGAAATCTTTGCACCTTCTTCAGCGACAGTTTTGGTGGCTGGGCATGAAGTGGGATCTTTCCCTATTTGTTCAGTCCTGCCAGACTTTGATGAGCAAATCAAGGCTGGGGAAGCGGCTGTCAAGTTCTCCAGATAGTCAGTCAGATACCAGGCTCCATAAAGAAGATAGTGTTTATTGAAAGCTGCTCATAGAGATACATTAAGCACTCTTTGTCAGTGATGCTGCGAAGTATATTACAACACCAATTATAGTCCATTTGAACTGCCCCCCATACTACCCACCAATGGCTACTTAGCGCGTGCGCGGCAAAAGGCACTAATTAACAGTTGACCAGAAATTCCACAAAGGCGAAAAGGAGCCCTGGGACCCAAGGCCATCTGCACAGATAAGCCGCTACATAGACACAGTAAATCTGGATGCCTGGAGTGTTTGTGAGACAACCTGTGATACTCCCGCATTCCAGAACAGTGAATGATGTTAGCTCTTCTCCACCTCCTCCCCCCTCCATCCATCTTATGGCAGGGTTACCTGACAGCAGCCGGGTCTCCTGCAACCTCTCCTGACTCCTAACCGTCCATGGGAGGTGATTTCTATGGATTTCATCACCAACCTCCCCCCAAGTAAAGGAAAGATGGTTATCTGGGTAGTGGTTGATCTATTTTCCAAGCAGGCTCACTTCGTCCCCTTTAAACTGTAGCCATCCACGAAGCAGTTAGCTAAGGCATTCGTGCACCACGTCTTTAAACTGCACACTTTGCCCTGCAAGGTGGTCTCCGACCACGGCTCGCAATTTGTTTCTAAGTTCTGGGGGGAGCTTATGCTGCTCCTGGGGATCGAGAGAGGGCTGAGTAGCGCCTATCATCCTGAGACTGATGGGCAGACTGAATGGGTGAACCAGACATTGGAACAATACCTGCACTGTTTTACAAACTTTCAACAAGATGTCTGGGAGGGTTTATTGCCTCTAGCTGAATTTTGTCACAATAACACTTGTCACTCATCTACAGCGGTCTCAGCATTCATGGCAGTCCAAGGATATGAGGCCCCTCCTCTCCCTTTTCTAACGGATACTGTATTGTCTAAGGGGGAGGCCGGAGACTGGTGCAAACACCTGCAAGATGCCTGTCCTGTCCTCTGTAAAATCTTGGATGAAGCCAAGCAAGGGTACAAAACGCAGGTGGATAAAAAGAGAAACAAGGGCTGGGATCCTGCACAGAACATCAAAGGCCTAGCCGGAAATTGGGTTGGAAGTTTGTGTGGCCGTTCCAGATAAAACGCATGATCAATGAGGTGGCTGCCAAACTGATATTACCCAAATCATTGAAATATTTGCACCCTGTATTCCACCTTAGGTTATTATGCCAGGACTCTGAGGTGAACGTCTGGCGACCTTAACAAGCTGGATCTTGGACTCTAAGATCTCCCGTAATAGACTGTACTATCTGGTGGAATGGGTGGCTTTTGGGCCTCAACACAGGGAATGGGTGCGGGTGGATCACATTGACGCCCCCCACCTCCTCCACTGTTTTCACTGGCACTATCCAGATAAGCCTGGGGGGGAGTATTTTTTGGGAGGGCAAGATGTCAGGTAGTCCTGCCACAGTGGGAAGGAGGGAGGCATCCTTTCAGCTGTTGGAATGTGGGAGTCAAAGGGGCCTCTGGTCTCACACTGATTTACTATTGTATGTTCTGCTTCTTATCAATTTGCCTGACCTTGGGTCTCAAGCCGCTGCCGCAAAGGCGCTGAGAATGTATCTGGTCTGGGTTGTTTTCTTAAGCTTGTTCGCATGCGCAATGTAACCATTGGTTAGGTGTTAGAGGGGGGTAGTTCGAATGGGGTATAACTTAGAATGCTTTCTGTTTCATGGTATCACTGACAAAGGGCTTGTACCTGTATTACAGGAAATCTGCTAATAACTTCACTAAGAAAATAAGTAAGGGTGTAGCTTATCTGCTTATGCTGGAACAAATTCTGTTAAGTGCCACTGGACTTCTGTTTTATAGGGCTGGGAAAGCAGTGCTTCCATTTGGGAAGCAGGGCAAAAGGCTGTTCAGCAACCTCAGTAATAGAATTTTATCCCACATATTGCATAAGTTCCCATGGAACAGTGAATTTCTCAAAGATGGAACAAAGTCATAGCAAAGAAAGCTAGAAAGGGGCCGAAATTCCATTAGAATGTTAAGTGCATTTAAAGTGTAAAGGTTCATATATGGGAGGCAATGCAGTGAAAGCAGGAGGTGAGAATGTAGCTGATTCAGGGTGGATAAAATGGGGGGAACTGGAGTGCCCACAGCTTCAGGCAATTGTGGTCATTGTTTTCGGAATGTTATAAAGGGAGGCCAGCAGAGGATGAGAACTGCATGGAGGAGAGTGGCAACTAAGTGGTGGGGAGAGAGATACACGGGGGGGGGGCTCCAACCTTATTTGGGGGATTCTGACTGTTGAGGAACACGATCCTGATGAAAATGGTGGTCTATCTAAAGAACTTCTGAATTGTGTGGGACAGAATGGATCTGAGGAGCAGGGGAGGCTAGTAGCCTGCCCCATGGAGACTTTGTGGGAGCCAACACAGCCTTGTGATACCCAGTGAACACTGCAGCACCGAACAGAGCTTTGGTTGAGACACACAAAATGTATATACACCTTTAGAGCATTTTACAAGGGAAGCCAGGACTGGAGGGGGGGGGGAGTTAGTAATTGTTATACAGTTGGTTCTTTAAAAAAATCTTCAGTGTTTCTTTTGGTTCCTGGACACTGACCCTTGACCTCAACATTAACAGAATCTGGTGCCACTTTAAAAGGCAAAAAAACTTATTGTGGTGTGGCATAAGAGATCATGAGCCAGAGACTACTTGCGTGGTATTAGATTCAGAGAATGTACATTGAAATCACGTGAGTTAGAGACTGATGTGCATAATACATTACCAGGGTTTTAGATACTAATACTGCATAGGTCTGTGATGTTAAGCACCACCAACCTAGTCCAGTTTGTTAACTGAAAAAGTTTCAACCACTGACAATAAGACGCTAGTTTAAACACGAGACCCAATATTACTAAAAAAAGTGAAACCTCATATGTGGAAAAGTGTTCACTGCTTTGATCACAGTTTACCAATTCAAATTGGAAGTATGCAGCAGTAGGCAAACTTTCTGAACCGGGTATTGGAAAAAAATCCAGTGTCTGCCTATGCAGGTGTTGGGAGTGCTGGCAGGCCAGAAAGGGGTGGGGAGTAGATAAGGGCCAGACACCGCAGAGGACACATGCCTCATGGGCACAGAAATATGAAACGGAAACAACGCTGCTTTAGAAATGTCAGGATGCAGAGCAGTGTTCTTGCTTTGGATGCACACACACAGGAAGCTGATTGCATTGGATGAAAGTAATATCAGTGCAATGCCTGGTCCTCAGAGATGCTTTGTGAGCTATATCTGAGCTGGGAGAGAACGTTATGCAGTTAGAGGTGCTCCAAAATAAAAGTACCAATTAAATTTCAGCATCCCTTCATGACTCAGTCTATCTGGCAAGCCCGAGCCCTGATCCACAGTGCAGTATAGTTGGCCATTGCTTAGATGGCAACAGTGTGGGATGAGCATCAAGGGCAAATTATTTGTATAGGGTGGCTTCCCATGTGGGTTGCAGCACCTTCCTTCTCTTGCCAGTTTGGTGTAGTGGTTAAGTGCACAGACTCTAATCTGGGAGAACCAGGTTCGACTCCCCACTCCTCCACTTGCAGCTGCTGGATGACCTTGGGCAAGTCATAGTTTTGTCAGAGCTGTTCTCTGTCTCAAGGACAGTTCTCTCAGAGCTCTCTCAGCTCCACCTACCTCACAGGGTGTGTGTTGTGGGGAGGGGAAGGGAAAGGAGTTAGTAAGCCACTCTGAGACTCTGAGTGTATTGTTGTTGTTGTTGTCGAGTCCGACTCTTCGCGACCCCATGGACCAGATCACGCCAGGCCCTCCTGTCTTCCGCTGTCCGCTGAAGTTTGCTCAATTCCATGTTCGTTGCATCGATGACACTGTCTAACCATCTCATCCTTTGCCGTCCCCTTCTTCTTTGACCTTCAATCTTTCCCAGCATCAGGATCTTCTCCAGTGAATGCTCCCTTCTCATTTGGTGGCCAAAGTATTTGAGCTTCATAAATCCAATCTCTTCTTCTTCTTGATTTCAACTCCTTCGTTTATAATTGTACTTTCAAATGGCCATCCCTATTAGAACTTTACACTTCAGAATCAGCATGCTTATTAAACCTGTGTACTGCTGATCAGTAACTAGATTTGCTACTGCGGCAACTTATCTCTTTCTCCCCCCACCAACTATTTTTGTTCTTGTGCAAGTGGTGAAAATGGATGTTATAAAAGGCCAGAGGGGACTTTGATTAGTTTAATTGAGAGCCAGTTTGGTGTAGTGGTTAGGAGCATGGACTCCCATGGGAGAACCAGGTTTGATTCCCCACCACTCCACATGCAGCTGCTGGTGTGACCTTGGGTCAGTCACAAGTTCTTTCAGCGCTTGACCTGAAGGAATAGGTGACAAAATTTGCTAAAGAAAACGCATGTAAAATGAGATTCTGATGTGCCTGAAATGGAAACATTAAAGGGAATTAAATATCAACATCACAATTAACAGGGTTTTTCAAAATGCTTTGTGATTTGTGTTTTTCTGTTTGAGAGAGAAAATCAAAGATGTTGATTGAGATGTTTCCTTATGTTACTGTTAATATTACTTTTAAAATAAATATAATATTAATTATTAAAGTATGGAATTGGAAACTTTTTTTTAAAATGTTTTTATTGGCTTTGTCAAAACTGTTTTGACAACAAACAATGTAAACAGAATAAAAAGCAAAAAGTGGGTGTAACTGGATGACCACATTTCTGGTAACATGGGGGTGTAGCCTAATATGCTAATGAGCTGTGCTGTCAGGGGTGTGGCCTAATATGCTGAGTTTCTAAGGTTGGGCATGGCCTATTATGCTAATGAGTTCCTGTTGGGCTTTTTCTACAAAAAGAGCCCTGCTGGATGTGATGCCTCTGTTGATACACCCCAAGATTGCATTAGCTTGTTTTGTTGCTGCATCACACTGGCTGCTCATATTTAACTTTCAGTCCACCCTGACCCCAAGGTCTTGTTCACACACACGTCTACTCTGAAGTGTATCCCCCATCCAGTGTGTGTGTTCCTCATTTTTGTTACCCAGATGTAGAACTCGGCACTTTTCCTTGTTAAATTTCATCTTGTTCAAATCCGCCTGCTTTCCCAGCATGTTCAGATTTTGTCGTCTCTGTAATACTTTCTTGCTTGTATTTTATCACACAATATATTTTATTATGCCATTAAAGGTATTTTGATTGATTGATTTGTAATGGCACAGAGTGCCGCCTCATGCAATGCCTTTGGGGTCCTGCTGCAGCACTCTGAGGAGTCTTGTGAGGGCAGTCGACCACACTGTTGGCCCTTTGACGGGTCTCTCCTTTCCTATGCAGGACATCAAGGCTTCTGTTAATGAACTCCTCCCGTTCCTTGATCTCATGGAGAGACGTAATCCTTTCTCCAGGCTTTGAACCTTCTCCTCTAAGAGTCCTATCAGCTTACACTTCTGACAAGTGTAGTCTGTCTTGTCCTCAGGGAGGAAGACAAACATGGCACACTCCCTGCAGGTGACTGGAAATGGTCCATGAGCATTCATTATCACTTTCTCAAGTGGATTCATTCACCTAGAAATACCTTGGTGTGCTGATGTACCATGAAACTTAGAGAACTGACTAAATGGCTACCTGAGCCAAAAGGGGAAGAAAGCACAACAATGTACAATTTTCTTAACATTTTATGGGGTCCCCAGACCCAGTCCCCAGGTCAAGAGCCTTTTAGCTCTTGCCCTTCAGCTCATGCCAAAGGCTCGTGCCTCTTGCAAGAAGGAGCCTAATATAATTAAGGCTCACCCAGCAGAAGGTGGGGTGAGCAGTCAGACCCAGGCAAAACTGCTAAAAGCTGCATTCAGTTACACCCAGGCAAAAGAGACAAACAGAAACCACACTTTCTCAAACAAGCACCACTCTCCAACAGGCTATACACCCCACACCACCTCAAACACTGTCCTCCCACACAGTAGCCTCAGCTACTTCTCCTCAGCAGTTAAGGAAAGGCAAATAATAAAACACTCACCACTCCAGCAGCAGCTCCCTCTCCTGCCCCTTCTCAGAGCCCAGATGGCATCTCCTTCCCTTTAAAATTTAAAGTATTAAATTAAAAATTAAAGACCTAAAGTATAAAATGTACTGCTCATGTGCATTCCCAAGAGGCTAGTCCCTTAAAATGTGAAAGGATGGAAAGGATGGCCAGCTACCTCTCTCTCCTTCTCTGCTCATTCTGTCTTGGGTATTTGGAAAAATTGCCCCAAATTTGGGTACCCCAAAAAGTATCCCTCCAAACCCTGAAACAGTAATAAGGGGCCAGAAACTTCAGGATAATGCCAAGCATGCCCTTCCCAAAATCCAGATCCAAAATTAACATGAAAATTCTTGAAGCACTGTGGCAAGCAGAGAGAACTTCTCACTTGAGCTCTGCTACACTGCAGTGCCACCACTCCGGCCAGAAAGAAAATGCATTGTAATTTGTACCTTCATGTTGATCAGGTAACCTGAGGAGTCAATAGGAACTCATGCAGTTTTATAGAAATCTTCAGTTTGAGAGCATTGTCACTCAGGATTATTGCCTCCACTTCTGTTGAACTGCCGACTCGGCCCATTATGCATGCAATCTTACTGTAGATTTTCAGAACAGTAAGACTTTAATCTTGATTTTGGATTCTGTGCCTGGCTTGCGCACCATTCTTTTTCCTCCAGTTATTTTTAAAAAATTAAAAAGCACTTCTCTAAATCAGACTGAAACACCACTTGTGATGTGTGGGGGGTGGAGGCATCCAAAGATTTTTTTAAAAATTTATGCAATTGTCCTATCACAGTTGCACAGTAGCATCCAGAAAGCACCTTCCTTTTGAATCCTCATGGTTAGTTAATTGAATAAAAGGGACCAGAAAGGAATGCAGGCAAAGAGGCAAAACCCACAGTTGAAACTGATGATACTTTTTTCCCTGAAACTGACAATTGCGAAGCCCCATTTTCCATATTGCTGAGCACTAAGGGATTCTCTGTTGTGTTATTGGCCACCGTGGGAAAATGGGAAAGAGTCACAAAAACTCATAATATCGGGGAACATGTTAAGTATACAGAATGCATGGTAGAACCCACTAACAGTGGCACTGCAAGCTGTGACCATTGGCAATGCGTGCACCTGTGCCAAGTCAGCTGCAGCTCCACCATGCTTTGCACAGGGCTGCAATTTGCATGGGGGAGGAGTCCTCTGGCAGAAGCTCTGGAGAGCTTTTTGTGCCACTAAACTGAAAAAAAATGGAGGGGTATTTTTGCTGATGCCCCAGCACAGTTGCATGGTAACACTGATTTCCTGCCCATCCTTGCAAATTTGTGTGGTTTTCTGTGATTCTCTATTTTGGTCCTGCACACTGGTCCTGATCTTGGCAAGCCTATCCTGTGTGATCCCAAGAGATTCTTAACTTTCACAGAGACAGGATGTTGTAGTTATGGGAGATTTCAACTATCCAGATATTTGCTGGAAATCTGCTAGACATGGGGCATCCCACAGATTCTTGAATAGTCTTGTGGACAACTTCATCTCTCAGATGGTGGAGGTGGGAATCAGAGGATCTGCTATCCCAGATTTAATCCTGACTAACAGGGAAGAACTGGTTGATGAAGTGAACATTGTGGGATCCTTGGGGAATAGTGACCATGTCAGCTTGGAATTTGACATAGAGAAGAATGTGAAACCAGGACATAGTAGAAATCATATATTGGGCTTCAGGAAAGCTGATTTCAAAAAACTCAGAGAAATATTAGGTAGGATTCCATGGCTGGAAATGCTGAGGGGGAAATCTGCACAGGAAGGATGGGAGATGCTGAAAAATGAAGTGCTTAAGGCACAATCGCAAACTGTCCCAGTGAGAAAGAAATGTGGGAGATGGGTAATGAAGCCAAGGTGGCTGACCAAGGAACTGTCTGAAGAGCTGAGACTAAAAAGGGAAATGTAAAGGAAATGGAAGGATGGTCAAATTACTGAGGGTGAGTACAAGAAGCAGGCTCGAATCTGTAGGGATGGTGTCAGAAAGGCTAAAGTGCAAATGGAGCTGAGGCTTGCGAGGGATGCTAAAAATAACAAGAAAGGTTTCTATGCCTATGTTCAGAGCAAAAAGAAGAACAGGGATGGGGTAAGCTCATTGCTAGGGGAAGACGGTCAAGCCTTAACAAGGGATGAAGACAAAGCGGAATTACTTAAATCTCACTTTGAGTTGGTCTTTAACTGTAAGGCGCTTCAGTTGTATACAAACTGAAGAATGCAGGACATATGAAGGAAGGAGGAACTGCCAGTCCAGAGTAAGTAAGGAGATGGTTAGAGAGCATCTAGCTGCCTTAAATACTTTCAGATCCCCAGAGTCAGATGGCTTGCATCGCACGGTGCTAAAAGAAATTGCAGATATTATTTCAGAACCTCCGGCTCTAATCTTTGAGATGTCCTGGAGTACTGGTGTTGTTCCAGAAGACTGGAGAAGAGCGAATGTTGTCCCGATCTTCAAGAAGGGGAAAAAAGACGGACCTAGAAAATTACAGGCCTGTCAGTTTGACATCAATACCTGGGAAGATTCTAGAGCAGATTATTAGACACTCTGTCTGTGAGCACCTTGAATGGAATGAGTTCATTGGTAGTAGCCAGCATGGGTTTATCAAGAATAAGTCATGCCAGACCAAACTTATCTCCTTTTTTGGCAGTTACTAAAATGGTTGACTCTGGCAATGCTGTGGACATAGTGTATCTAGATTTCAGTAAAGCATTTGACAAAGTTTCTCATGATATCCTTGAAGATAAGTTGGTTAAGTGTGGGCTGGATGGTGCGACCGTTGGATGGATTCATGGTTGGTTGAAAAATCATACCCAATGAGTGCTCGTAAATGGCTCTGCGTCTATGTGGAGGGAAGTCTCAAGTGGAGTGCCACAGGGCTCGGTCCTGGGCCTAGTGTTGTTCAATGTTTTTATAAATGACCTGGAGGAAGACATAGAGGGGATGTTTATCAAATTTGCAGATGACACAAAGCTGGGTGGGATTGCTAATTCTGAAGAAGACAGAGTCAGGATTCAAAATGATCTAGATAGGCTGGAACAGTGGGCTGAGGCACATAAAATGAATTTCAATAAATTCAGTAAATTGAATTTATATGTACACAGATATAAAAATTCAAAGGCACAGATATAGAATGAGAGAGACTTGGCTTGACAGCAGCTTATGTTAAAGGGATCTAAGTGTTCTGGTTGATCACAAGGTAAACATGTGCCTGCAACGTGAAGTAAACATGAGACTGTGAAGAAAGCTAATGCAATCTTAGGATGCATTAACAGAAGCATCATGTCCAGATCATGGGAGGTGGTAGTTCCACTCTATTCTGCTATGGTCAGGCCTCACCTGGAGTACTGTGTCCAGTTTTGGGCACCACACTTTAGGAAGGATGTTGACAAGCTCAAGCGTGTCCAGAAGAGGGCAACCAAGATGGTGAGAGGGTCGGAATCCAAGTCTTATGTGGAAGGGCTGAAAGAGTTGGGTATGTTTAGCCTGAGAAAGAGAAGGCTTAGAGGGGACATGATTGCAGTCTTTAAATATATGAAGGGCTGTCATGTAGAAGCTGGAGCAGATCTATTCTCTCTTGCTGGATTGCAAGACTAGATCTAATGGGTGGAAATTACAAGGTAGTCCATACTGGCTAAATATCAGGAGAAACTTCCTAACTGTAAGAGTGATTAAGCAGTGGAACAGACTGCATCAGGAGGTGGTGGATGCTCCTTCGCTGGACGTTTTCAAGTGGAGGCTGAACGACTATCTTTCAGTTATGTTGTAGGGCTCTCTTTCGGCTATGCTCCTGCAGCGTGCAGGGGGTTGAACTAGATGACCTGCAAGGTCCCTTCCAACTCTAACATTCTATGATTCTATTATTAGGGTTATCTAAATAAAAGACTGCATAATCGGCAAAAACACTAATTTAAAAGTCATATCATTAATGCGTATTCCATTAATTTGATAATCCTTTTGTACTGCAAAGTCCAGAGGTTCCAATGAGATAGCAAATAACATGGGGGATAGGGGACAGCCTTGTCATGTACCTCTCATAGGTTCTAGGTCAGGGGTGTCAGACATGCAGCCCGGGGGCCGGAACAGGCCCCCAGAGGACTTCCATCAGGCCTGCAGTGGAACTGGCTGTCTTCTGATTTTTCTTCCAGTTCTGCCGCTGCTACGTCATTGTAGGTTTGCAGCTTACAGATACACACCTGAACAGTATACTCAGCACAGACATTTTGAAACAATCATTCAGAGCAAGAGGTGTCAGTTATCAAACACTGTAAAATAAAAAAAAATGCAAGAGTGTTAGTATTTTAAGCATGTTTTTATTTTTAGTTAAAAAAACCTTTGTGTTTTTTTCCTTTATAAAATTTATATCTCCTCTACCTGGCATTACACTTTATGACATATGCATGGCCCAGCAAGGTCTTATTTATGTCAGGTCCAGCCCTCCTAACAAATGAGTTCAACATCCCTGTTCTAGGTCTTCAAATCTACAGCAGATTGTAGAACATATTAATATGAATTTACCACCATCTTTAAGTATTTATACAACTGTGGATTGTTTTAAACTGGTTTTATCTATGTTTACAAGTGTTTATTTATATTTTATCCTTTGTAAGCCACCCTGAGCCTGCCTCGGTGGGGAGGGTGGGGTGCAAATGGAATAAATCAATAAATATATCTGTATAGTAGGGTTGTGGTAAATAGATCACCAAAAAATTGCATAGATCACAAAAAAAAATTATAAGACCCCCTTTAAGTATGGTATCTCTACTTTATTGAGTGCTTTCTCAGCATCCAGAGCTAATAGCACTGAGTTGACTTGTTTTAGTTTACAAAAATTAGTAACATTTAATGTTTTTTCTAATATTGTCAGTAATAGATCACCCTGGTATAAAACTGTCTTGATCAATGGGGATAAATGTAAAGTTCTGCATTTAGGTAGGAAAAATCAAATGCATAATTATAGGTTGGGGGAGACTTGTGCAAAAGTGCAAAAGTAGTATGTGCAAAAAGAGTATTGGGGTCTTAGTAGACCACACACTGAACATGAGTCAGCAGTGTGATGAAGTTGCTAAAAAGGCAAATGCCATTTTGGACTGTATCAACAGAAGTATAGTGTCCAGATCACATGAAGTGATGGTACCACTTTGCTCTGCTCTGGTTAGACCTCACCTAAAGTATTGTGTTCAGTTTTGGGCACCATAATTTAAGAAGGTTATCGATAAACTGGAACGTGTCCAGAAGAAGGCAACAAAGATGGAGAGGGGTCTGGAGACGAAGTCCTATGAGAAAAAGTTGAAGGTGTTGTGCAGGGCTTTTTTTATAAAGATAATAGGCCACACCCAACAGCAGAAACTCATTAGCATATTAGGCCACACCCCATGCCTTTCCTTCACTTGCCTGGGCACCCTGTGGCTGCAGGGAGCCTGGGCAAGCCCCCCCTTGGAGGGAAGGAAAGGCAGCCTGGGCAGCCCATGGCTGTGGGGAGCCCGGGCAAGCTGGCCCTTGGAGGGGAGGGGATGGAAGGCAGTTTAAACTGCCCCCTGGTTCACCCGCCTTGGAGTCACTGGGGGGGATGTTGCTCTCTAGGCCTTCCCTCTGTAATCACACATACAGAGGTTTTGGCTGTAGTGGGTGTGGCCAACTCGGAAGCCAGCCTGAACTCCGTTCCTGTGCATTCCTGCCCAAAACTAGCCCTGGTGCTGTGTATGTTTAGCCTGGAGAGGAGACGATGATAACCATCTTCAAGTACTTGAAAGGCTGCCATATAGAGGATGGTATGGAATTATCTTCTGTTGCCCCAGAAGGCCAGACCAGAATCAAGGGGTTGAAATTAAATTAGAAGAGTTTTTAGGTCAACATTTGGAAGAACTTCCTGACATTTGGAAGAAGTTCCTCAGTGGAACATGCTTCCTCAGGAGATGGTGTTTTTGGAAGTTTTCGAACAGAGGCTAGATGGCCATCTGACTGCAGTGCTGATTCTGTGAACTTAGGCAGATCATAAGAGGGATGGCAGGAAGGACTAAATCAATGCTTAGTTCTTCTGGCTCTTTCTTACACACCCAGGGAAATGCTGATTGCCTCTTTGGGGTCAGGAAGCAATTTTTCTGCAGCCCAGTTTGGCTGGAGATCCTGGAGGGTTTTTGTCATCTACTGGGAGTGGAACAGTGGTCACTGGGTATGTGTGTGGGGGAGGTATTTGTGAATTTCCTGCATTGTGAAGGGGGTTGGACTAGATGACACTGGAGGTCCCATCTAACTCTATGATTCTATGTTTTTGCCTTCTTTCAAATATAATGATAGAAATAAAAATAAAAATAGACACCCCCCTTTTAATAAAAAATAATTATATAAACTTATCTGTCAGTAGGGTTTTATGTAAACAAGTTAGCTATACTTAATCTAATACTATGTATAAACTAATAATTAGCATAGATTTATTGTATAAAATACCTAAGTAAATTATTTTTAGTCAAAAACTACAAGGGGGGGTTCATTCAGAGTTAATTCAGTCAAAATCAAATATAGAAAAACTCAATACAGAAAGATGGGTGTATTTAAATCTTAATTCACCCAATTGTTCCTGTAACCACAGCAACAGTCACTTTACATTGGTTGGGGTTTTATTCTTGTCCTGGGAATGATTGTCTTCAAGTGCATTCTCTTCCCCCCAGGGTAGCGCAAGCTAATAGGGGTTAGTAGAGCTTGTCCAGAAGCATTGTCTGATGCTTGGTGCTTGGTGCCATTTTTATAAAGGTAGGACTCCAGCAAAATCTCACATGGGCTTCATAGAGTTTGGTGGCAAAAACTTTGAGCTTCTTTCTTTTGTCAAGAGCTTCCGGTGACGTGTCCAGGAGGACCAAGACCTTTCAGTCTTTAAACAGTAGTGATCGTTCTGAGTGGGCCTGTTTAAGGACCCCGTCCCATGATATGGGGCATAAAAACTGGGTGAGGATATTTCTCAGGCAACCCGCCTGGGCCATAGCCAAAACTCCCAGCCGATGGGCCCTTGCAATCATGGGCGCAATGCCATCCTCCAAGTTTAGCATCTTGGCCAGCCAGGACAAGACAAGGGCCGCAAGGTCTGTGTTTTCCTCCGTGCCTTCCTCAGCCCATCAAAATTTCAAATTGTGCAGTCTCCAGCAGTTTTCTAGTGCTATAATTCTATTGACAGTAGACTTTTCAGAGTCTAGTAAAGTTCTTACCTCCTCCTGCAGCGCCAAGCCCATTTCAGTTGCATTCTCAGCAATCTTGGAAGGTTTTTTTTACTTTTTTGCCAGGTCATTTAATTTGGAGTGAACCAACTGTAAAAGCTGTAAAAGTGGACTGTCATGGCAGGCTGGCTGGGGAAGGGATGGAGCATTTAAAGATGCCTCCCCAATCTTGCTTCCCTTCCCCAGCCAACCTACTGTGGCGGGCCAGTGGGGATGGGAAGGGAGCAGGGGGGAAGCAAAGCACAGGGGGGTTAAAGGCTTCCTCCTAGGGAAGCCAATCAGCCTGGCCTGTCACTAGTCCAATTGGCTTCCCTGGCCTTAAACTGCTCTGCTTCCCTTCTCTTTCTGACTTGTGCCACATACTTGGGGTGACTCAGGGAGGGAAGGGAAGGTATGAGGAGCTGAATAAATTTTGTAATACCAATTATTGGCATTCAAGAATATTGGTATATACCAATATATTTTGGGTTTGGTATACCTGAACCAGGGCTTGGGGGGGGGGAGGTGCAGGAACTCTCAAGAGGGAAATGAAGTTTTCAATCTGTATACTGAAAACTCATGAGCTTTAAAAAAATTTTAAAAGAATTTTGTTGAAGAGGTTCCGGAACTCCATTCTAGCACATTCCCGCAGAAAAAAAGCCCTGCCTGTACCCGAAAAATACTGACTTTTTTGTGCACACCCCTAGCCCTGTCTCTTTAACAAAAGCTTAATAGGATCTAATTGAATCTCCATGCCATTAAAACCGTCAGTGACTTATTTTTACACTTGGGCTTCTATTAACTGGACAGGGTGGCAAAGAAAATACGGGCCAACACTGTTCTTACGGGAACTAGTTAAGATTGATTTTAGTGGGTATGCTGTGATTTAATTAACTATTCATAGCTCTGGTTTTATACCTTTTAAATATTTTAGACTATACTCAATTTTATACAATTATCTATGTTTATAGTATTTTTCTCTGTTGTTACTTTTGGATTGTAAGGGCCCATGGCTAAATACAATAAAACCTTTCTTCTAACTGGATAGGGCATTTTTCTTTTTTATTGTGTTTGCAAGTGTAGGTCGACAAATTTTTATCAAGTGCGTCCAGCACTTTTGTGGAAACCATCTGGTAACTCTTCTAACTGCTCCCAACTTCCCTTGGTGCCCTTTCCACCTTGCCCTCCCACAATCCCTGCAGTGACAGATGGTGGCTGCTGCTCATCTGTAATTAATTACATTCTGTTGATAATCATCCTAATAGAGCCATAATCAGCTTCTCTCCTGAGAACTTATGACTGTAACACCGTTGTGTCACCCCTTTCCTGTCCCCATGGGCACACTTACACAATGCTTTTGTCTTTCAAACCATTTGGAACTGCGTTGAGGGAGGAGAGTCTCTGGCTTACAGAGGCTGTGACTTACGGCTGGGAAAGTCTCCTCCTGGCATCTTGTGGAATCATGCAGAAAGTTCAATCTCTTTTGTATTCCAACCAAACATCTGATTACCCAAGAGCCAGCCTAGGCCGGAATGGGCAGGATAAAAATCAATAAATCAAATCAAATCAAAGGCTGGGGCTTTTAAGTCGTATCAACTCCCAGAACCTGCACCTTCCGTTAGCTTTTGTCTTAGTGCAGTAAACGAAATGAGTACATATCAATGTCCTGATCTGTCGGTATAGTGGTGAAATCATGAGGATCGTGTTTATTTACTTAGTTACCTACCTCACAGTCTGCCTTTCTCAAGGTGGATTACAGCTGCTCCACCAGCAGAAAGACCTGATGGTCCATGACCTTCCCCACATTCCCCTTCCATCTAGAGTCCTTTTTTATTCTGGGAAAGTTTACTGCCAGAGAGAGGGTATTGGGGACAGGGTAAAAGCCGGAACGGCCCGGAACGGCCTGGAACAGGCACTAAACAAACAATAGTGCTGCAAAAAACAGTGGCATGCGTTACAGCCACTCCAGAACAATATTCCAGAAGTGAAAACACGGCACTCCCACCCTTTTATTAACCCTTTCCAGGCCAAAAAGCCTCCGGAACACCCTGGAACGGCACGGAACGGGCACTAAACAAACAGTAGTGCCACAAAAACCAGTTGCATGCATTACAGCCACTCCAGAACAATACTTCAGAAGTGAAAACATGGCACTCCCACCCTTTCATTAACCATTTCCAGGCCAAAAAGCCTCCGGAACACCCCGGAACGGCCCGGAATGGGCACTAGACCAACAATAGTGCCGCAGAAAACAGTGGCATGCATTACAGCCACTCCAGAACAATACTTCAGAAGTGAAAACACGGCACTCCCACCCTTTTATTAACCCTTTCCAGGCCAAAAAGCCTCCGGAACACCCCGGAACGGCCCGGAACGGGCACTAAACGAACAATAGTGCCGCAAAAAACACTGGCATGCATTACAGCCACTCCAGAACAATACTTCAGAAGTGAAAACACGGAACTCCCACCCTTTTATTAACCCTTTCCAGGCCAAAAAGCCTCCGGAACACCCTGGAATGGCCCGGAACGAGCACTAAACAAACAATAGTGCCACAAAAAACAGTGGCATGCATTACAGCCACTCCAGTACAATACTCCAGAAGTGAGAAAACAGAACTCTCAACCTTTTATTAACCCTTTCCAGGCCAAAAAGCCTCTGGAACACTCCGGAACAGCCCGGAACGGGCACTAAACAAACAATAGTGCCGCAAGAAACACTGGCATGCATTACAGCCACTCCAGAACAATATTCCAGAAGTGAAAACACGGAACTCCCACCCTTTCATTAACCCGTTCAAAGCCAAAAAGCCTCCGGAACACCCCGGAACGGCCCGGAACGAGCACTAAACAAACAATAGTGCCGCAAGAAACACTGGCATGCATTGCAGCCACTCCAGAACAATATTTCAGAAGTGAAAACACGGCACTCCCACCCTTTCATTAACCAGTTCCAGGCCAAAAAGCCTCCGGAACACCCCGGAACGGCCCGCAACGGGCACTAAACCAACAATAGTGCCACAGAAAACAGTGGCATGCATTACAGCCACCCCAGAACAATACTTCAGAAGTGAAAACACGGAACTCCCACCCTTTCATTAACCCGTTCCAGGCCAAAAAGCCTCCGGAACACCCCGGAACAGCCCGGAACGGGCACTAAACAAACAATACTGCCACAAAAAACAGTGGCATGCATTACAGCCACTCCAGAACAATACTCCAGAGGTGAGAACACGGAACTCTCAACCTTTTATTAACCCTTTCCAGGCCAAAAAGCCTCTGGAACACCCCGGAACACCCCGGAATGGGCACTAAACAAACAATAGTGCCGAAAAAAACACTGGCATGCATTACAGCCACTCCAGAACAATACTCCAGAGGTGAGAACACGGAACTCTCAACCTTTCATTAACCAGTTCCAGGCCAAAAAGCCTCCGGAACACCCTGGAACGTCCCGAAACGGGCACTAAACCAACAATAGTGCCGCAGAAAACACTGGCATGCATTACAGCCACTCCAGAACAATATTCCAGAAGTGAAAACACGGAACTCCCACCCTTTCATTAACCCGTTCAAGGCCAAAAAGCCTCCGGAACACCCCAGAACGGCCCGGAACGGGCACTAAACAAACAATAGTGCCACAAGAAACACTGGCATGCATTACAGCCACTCCAGAACAATATTTCAGAAGTGAAAACACGGCACTCCCACCCTTTTATTAACCCGTTCCAGGTCAAAAAGCCTCCGGAACACACCGGAACGGCCCGGAATGGGCACTAAACAAACAATAGTGCCACAAAAAACAGTGGCATACATTACAGCCACTCCAGAACAATACTTCAGAAGTGAAAACACGGCACTCCCACCCTTTCATTAACCAGTTCCAGGCCAAAAAGCCTCCAGAACACCCCGGAACGGCCCGAAACGGGCACTAAACAAACAATAGTGCCACAAGAAACACTGGCATGCATTACAGCCACTTCAGAACAATATTTCAGAAGTGAAAACACGGCACTCCCACCCTTTTATTAACCTGTTCCAGGCCAAAAAGCCTCCGGAACACACCGGAACGGCCCGGAATGGGCACTAAACAAACAATAGTGCCACAAAAAACAGTGGCATACATTACAGCCACTCCAGAACAATACTTCAGAAGTGAAAACACGGCACTCCCACCCTTTCATTAACCAGTTCCAGGCCAAAAAGCCTCCAGAACACCCCGGAACGGCCCGGAACGGGCACTAAACAAACAATAGTGCCACAAAAAACAGTGGCATGCCTTACAGCGACTCCAGCACAATTCTCCAGAAGTGAGAACATGGAACTCCCACCCTTTTATTAACCCTTTCCAGGCCAAAAAGCCTCCGGAACACCCCGGAACAGCCCGGAACGGCCCGGAACGGCCCGGAATGGGCACTAAACAAACAATAGTGCCGCAAAAAACAATGGCATGTATTATAGCCACTTCAGAACAATTCTCCAGAAGTGAAAACATGGAACTCCCACCCTTTCATTAACCTGTTCCAGGCCAAAAAGCCAGGCCAAAAAGCCTCTGGAACACCCCGGAACGGCCCGGAACGGGCACTAAACCAACAATAGTGCCACAGAAAACAGTGGCGTGCTTTACAGCCCCTCCAGAACAATATTCCAGAAGTGTAAACACGGAACTCCCACCCTTTCATTAACCCGTTCCAGGCCAAAAAGCCTCCAGAACACACCAGAACGGCCCGGAACGGGCACTAAACAAACAATAGTGCCACAAAAAACAGTGGCATGTGTTACAGCCACTCCAGAACAATTCTCCAGAAGTGAAAACACAGAACTCCCACCCTTTCATTAACCTGTTCCAGGCCAAAAAGCCTCTGGAACACCCCGGAACGGCCCGGAACGGGCACTAAACTAACAATAGTGCCGCAAAAAACAGTGGCATGCATTACAGACACTCCAGAACAATACTCCAGAAGTGAGAACATGGCACTCCCACCCTTTTATTAACCTGTTCCAGGCCAAAAAGCTTCCGGAACACCCCAGAACGGCCCGGAACAGGCACTAAACAAACAATAGTGCCGCAAAAAACAGTGGCATTCATTACAGCCACTCCAGAACAATACTCCAGAAGTGAAAACACGGAACTCCCGCCCTCCGGTACACTCCGGAAAAGCCTCCGGAACAGCCCGGAATGGGCACTAAACACTCCAGAAGAATATTTTGGAAATCCAAATTTAGAGATATTGTGCACTTATTAACCTATTCTGTGCTGAAATGCCCCCAGAAGACCTCGGAACAGGCCAGAATGGGCATTAAACAAACAACAGCTCTGCAAGAAACCATGGGATGCATTATAGAAACTCCAGAAGAATATTTTGGAAATCCAAACAGAGAAATATTGTGTACTGATTAACTCATTCTGGGCCAAAATGCCTCTGGAACAGCCCAGAACGGGCTAGAACGGCCTTTAAGCAAACAACAGTCCCACAAGAAAAAGTAGGGTGTGTTAAAGGCACTCCAGAAGAATATTTTGGAAGTCCAAATGCAGAAATACCTTGCAGTTATTAACCCATTCCTGGCCAAAATGCCTGTGGAACACCTCGGAACTTTGACAGGAGAAAAAATCTATACCGTCCTCTAGTTTGTAATCTTTTTCCTCTGAGGAACAGAGAGAAAGAAAATAACTTTAAGTCCTCTTCATTCAGGTGTCTTCAAGTTTTGCGGTGGCGGGGTGCTTGTTTAAAAAATAGCTTCCTGAGTAAAGAATAGTTATCTGAGTAATCCTGTGTCTTTCAAATCAATTTGCATGCTACCAAAAATCCACATATGTGGCATATTAGTAGAAATACTATTCATTCTTAGAAGAAAAGGGCCATGTTTAATATTCTGTATTATGACTCCATAGCAAGGTAAAGAGTTCCCAAAATCCAAGGCCCACTATAATAACATTTAAAATCACTAATAGTGAAAAGTACTGAGACTGACAAGTGATTTCAGCTCTCACATACTTTATTAGATCGTGAACAAGACAAAGTAGTCGGCTCGCAGACCGATTTGTATTCCCTAAGGAAACCACACCCCACACACCCCAAACAGCCATGAGTGGTCTATTTACAGTAATTGCATTAACCTCTTGAATCCTAGTTCCCTGATTGGAGGGGACTCAGGAGCCAAGGGTCTTTTGTCCTCAAGGTCCAAGCTCAGACACTTCGCTTGGCTGCATGGTGGACCAGTTAGAACCAGTTGGAGCACATGGTCGGCTAGGGTATATTACACCCCTCCCCCCTTGGTCTGAAACTAGATACCCGCAAATAAAGTCCTTCAGGTATGGGTGCGGTTTGCGCTCTCGGGTTGAGCAGTGGGGTTCCAATGTCGCTGAAGCTGGAGCCATCACTGCCGTTCTCAGCAGAGTGCTGTCCACAATCTATGTGCTGGCGGGCTCCTGGGTTGGCCCTGCAGGGTCTGGAGGCTGACTAGCGATGGCTGGGCTGCACGGTTCCTCCAATGGGCCCGGTGTGGTTACCAGATCGGTGGTCTCAAGCGTGTCTGGTTCCCCGAAGTTTTCCGGCTCCACCAGCAGGGTTTGTCTGTGAAGTTGGTCACTGTGGCAGTGTAGTATTTGTCCATCCTCATTGGAGACCTCGTAGGAGCGGGGCCCTCAAACTCTCACTACTCTTGCTGGAATCCAAGGGGGCCCTCTGGTGAAGTTCCATGCATAAACGGGATCTTCAGGGAAAAACCCTTGGGTGGATTCTGGAGTTTCGATGGCCGGCTCAGGTGCTCGGTCTGGATGGAGCCGGTCCAGCCTTGATGTGAGGCATCTGCCCATCAGCAGCTTGGCCAGGCTCCAGCCCATTGTGGAGTGTGGCATTGTTCTTTAGCCGAAAAGGAAAGAGGCCAACTTGTAGTCCCAATCGATGGAGTGCCCACGAGTTCTTGTATTGTGAGAAAGGGAGAAAAGTACTTTCTCAACCTGCTCAATTCCATGCATAATCTTATAAACCTCAATCATGTCACCCCTCAGCCGTCGTTTCTCCAAGTGACGGATCCTGTAATGGTGAATTCTTGGAACTCTCCAGACATGAAGGCTGTCCCATTGTCCATCACTAGGGTGTCTGGGAGGCCCTGGGCACTGAAGATCCGCCACATCGCTTTGATAGCCACCCTTGATGATGTTACGGAGACAGGGAAGACCTGCAGTCACTTATTGTAAGAGTCCACAAGAATGAAAAACAGTTGCCCCTGGAATGGCCACACGAAATCCAGGTGGAGTCGCAACCAGGGGCAGTAGGAGAACTCCCAAGCTCTCTCTGGTGCTCTGGGCGGGTTGGGGCAAGAGGCTTGGCAGGGCTGGCATTGCTTTACCTTCTCTTCGATGTCCCGATCAAGGCCCGGCCACCAGACGTAGCTCCTCACCAATGCCTTCATTCTTAAGACCCCTGGATGGTGCTTGTGCAGAGCCTCTAAGATGCGCTGCTGGAGCAGGCCCAGTATTACCACCCAGCCTCCCCACATCAAGCACCCTTTATATGCCGACAGTTCTTCCTTTCTTGTGAGGAATGGTGTAAACTCTGAGCTCTCTTTGGCAAATGCCACCCCCTCCCCACCCAGTCCAGGACCCAACAGAGGACCTTGTCCTGGGCTGTGAGGTGGGCCACCTCCCTCATGTGGACCGGGCAGTTGGGAAGCAACTCCAACAGGGCAACTGTGTGGGCAGGAGCAGGGTTGGGATCCGTCACTGGCAGTGACAGGCAGCTGAGGGCATCTGCGTGGCCCATGACTTTCCTGGGGTGATGTAGGAGGGTGTAGGTGTACCCTGCCAGGAAGATGGACCACCTGAGGACCTAGGGGGAGACCATTTGGGGCGTCTGGTGGTCCAGAGCCAGGAGAGGCTTATGATCTATCAATACTGTGAAGGGCCAACCGTAGAAGTAGTGGTGGAATTTTTTGACCCCAGCCACTATCACCAATGCCTCTTTGTCTATCTGCATTTAGTTGCACTCCGCAGAAGACAAAGTCTGTGAATAATAAGCGACCGGGACCTCCCAGCCATCCCACAGCTGGTGGCCCAGGACCGCCCCGACCCCGTAGGGGGAGGCGTCACAAGCGAGGACCACCAGGAGCACCTCATTGAAATGGTGCAGGACAGAGTTTGAGGTGAGCAAGTCCTTGACCCCTTGAAAGGCCGCCACGTGCTCAGGTCCCCAGGCCCAGGTTGCCTCTTTATCCAGTAGGTGGTGAAGTGGTTCCGCTACTGCGGCTTTCAAGGGCAGGAACACAGGATAGAAGTTGAGCAGGCCCAAGAAAGCCTGCAGTTCCACCTTGGAAGGGGGGGAGCATATGTGATCACCCTCACTTTATCGTCCGTGGGGTGGATTCCCTGAGCTTCCACCACAAACCCCAGAAATTCAATGCAGGGCACCTCTAGAAGGCATTTTTCTTTCTTCACCTTGAGACCGGCGGAGTCAAACCTCTGGAGCATTTGTCGAAGCCGGTCCGCAAAAATTGTGGAGTCCACTGCCGTGACGATCATATCATCTAAAAAGGGTTGTACTCCTGGAATGCCTTTAAGAATGGAATCCATAAATGATTGGAAAATCCCTGGTGCCACACAGACCCCAAACTGCAATCTCGTTACTTGGAACGCCTTTTTGTGCGTGGTGATTGTCTGCGCCTTGGTGGCGGCCACATCCATCGGCAGTTGCTGGTAAGCCTGTGCCAGATCCAGCTTATCAAAGACCTTGGCTCCCGCTAGGGAGGCCAATACATGGCTTACCACCAGCACCAGGTAAGCATGGTCTTGCAGGGCTTTGTTGATAGTTCACTTGTAATTGGCACATATCCTCATGTCACTGTTCGGTTTAACCAGTGTGACAATGGGGATCTCTCAGTGCACAGACGTTACTGGTTCCAGCACCCCTTGCTCGACAAGGTGGTCAAGCTCGGCCTCTATTTTTGCTCTCATCACTAAGGGGGGGAGCCGTGCCTTAATGCGGATGGGCCGTATTGCTGGGTCAAGGTCCAGAGAGATGGGGTCCCCGGTGTACCTCCCCAGAGTCCCATCAAACACCTTTGGAAACTCTCTGCAGACCGCTTCCAAATCCATCAGCCAGATCTGGTTGATCCCTGATATTTTGAGGCTCAGGGGCGTGAACCAGGAGAGGCCCAACAAACTAGTGAGGTGCCCTTCTGCCACCAACAGGTTGAGGAGTCCCAAGAACCCCTTAAACTGGACCCAGAACTTGCCCCAGTCATGGACCACCACAGGGTTCTTATTGAAGTCCTGCAATGTGAGACCCTGTGGCTTGTGCAGATGGGGTCCCCGTTGGGGCACAAGGAATGGAGGGTTTCAGCCAAGGTTATGGAAAATGATGAGCCGGAGTCAATTTCCATGGGACAGGGGGACCCCTCAATAAGGACCATCACATGCACCTTGTCTAGGCCGTCTGGGGGCAAGTTACATACCTTTTGTTGGTGGTGGACCAAAACGGTGTGGAGATCCAACGAGTCAAGCTGTGCCATTGTTTGCTGGCATTGTCCCTTTGAGCGGCAAACCTTGGCGATGTGGCCTGTCTTTTGGCAGGTATGGCAGACGGCGTCCCGGAATCTACAAGACCAGCGCTCATGGGGTTCACCGCAGCTGGCACAGGGTGCAGAGGTGGGGCATTGGGAGTGCTCGGCTGGGTGGCGTCAGAACTGTAGGACCTCCTCGTTGTCGGAGATGTCAGACCCAACCATTGCTTGTGTGTGGTGGATCGCCTTGGTGTGGCAGTCTCGGTGGGCCTTCTCGTATGCCATTGCCTCCCAGATCGCCTTGTTGAGATCCAGGTCATTTTGGCTAACCAGCTTCCTCCACAACTTGGGGTCCTGTAATCCCACAAGGAACTGGTTTAGCAGTGCATCTGCCAAATCAGGGAACAAACACCTCGTGGTAGCCCAGCACAGAGCCGCAAAGAAATCAGAGGCGGTTTCGTCCAGACCCTGGACCTTCGCAAAAAAATCCATCCTTTCCACAAATTTTGTGGGCTTAGGGACCAGGTGGTTGGTCAGTGCTTTGACCAGTGTGGCGTAGGACTCGTCTTTGGGCAGCCGAGGATGTATTAAGTCCTTCAACAGGAGGTGTGCTGCCATTCCGCAGTACACCTTTTCCTTACCCGGCTCTGTGACATTGTGTATAGTGAAGTGGCACTCCAGGGTCTCCAGCCAAGTCTCCCATTGGGTAGGTTGGGAGATGTCGAAGGCAGGGAGGCTCTCGGAGGCAGCAGCCATCTTATGGGTTCCACATGGAGCCTCAGAAGCGGTGGCGGTGGACTAGGAGCGGTGCCGTGCTGCTCTCAGGGTTAGCGATGCGATGTTCGGGTCTAGGAGCGGTGCTGGAAACGGCAACTGGAAAGGCGGCGTGAAGGGTTCTCCTCATTGGCCTCGATGCAATGCTTGATGCGGGGTCTCTGTTCATGGGAGGTAGCATCCCAACTTCATCACCAGTGAAAAGTACTGGAACTGACGAGTGATTTCAGCTCTCACATACGTTATTAGATCAAGAACAAGAAAAGTAGTCGGCTAGCAGACCGGCTTATATTCCCTAAGGAAACCACACCCCACACACCCCAAACACCCATGAGTGGTCTATTTACAGTAATTGCATTAACCTCTTGGATCCTAGTTCCCTGATTGGAGACCCTCAGTCTTTTGTCCTCAAGGTCCAAGCTCAGCACTTCGCTTGGCTGCATGGTAGACCAGTTAGAACCAGTCAGAGCACATGGTCGGCTTGGGTACATTACAAGTACAAAGTAACTGTCACTGAAAAATCAGCTGAAGTTATAGCAAAGTGATCTAATAATTTAACCAACTGGTGGAGGTAGCCCTAAATATTTGTTTGAATGTGGTACTAATGCAAGCAAGTGCAATCGTCTGTGGAACCCCATAGCAGAAAGACAAAAAGAGTGAGCAACAGCTACCCAGCATGACTCCTGAATATTACACTCAGGTAGAAATGCATCCACTCAACTATGAAACACGCCCTCCCCCAAGTTCCAGGGGCATTTCAACCTCGAAATGGCTAATGAGTGCACAACATTTCCATGTACTGATTTCCAAAATATTGTTGTGGAGTGTCTGTAACAAATCCCACCATTTTTAGTGATGCTGTTACTTGCTGAATGCCCATTTGGCCTGGAAAGAGTTAATAAAAGCATGAGAGTCTCATATTTTCACTTCTAGAATACTGTTCTGGAGTGCCTGTAATGGATGCCACTGTTTTTTGTGGCACTATTATATGTTTAGTGCCCGTTCCGGGCCGTTCCGGGGTGTTCCGGAGGCTTTTTGGCCTTGAACGGGTTAATGAAAGGGTGGGAGTTCCGTGTTTTCACTTCTGGAATATTGTTCTGGAGTGGCTGTAATGCATGCCACTGTTTTTTGCGGCACTATTGTTTGTTTAGTGCCCGTTCCAGGCTGTTCCGGTGTGTTCTGGAGGCTTTTTGGCCTGGAACGGGGTAATAAAATGGTGGGAGTGCCGTGTTCTCACTTCTGGAGTATTGTTCTGGAGTGGCTGTAATGCATGCCACTGTTTTTTGTGGCACTATTGTTTGTCTAGTGCCCGTTCCGGGGTGTTCCGGGGTGTTCCGGAGGCTTTTTGGCCTGGAACTGGTTAATAAAAGGGTTGGAGTTCCGTGTTTTCACTTCTGGAATATTGTTCTGGAGTGGCTGTAATGCATGCCACTGTTTTTTGTGGCAATATTGTTTGTTTAGTGCCCGTTCCGGACTGTTCCGGGGTGTTCCGGAGGCTTTTTGGCCTGGAACGGGTTAATAAAAGGGTGGGAGTGCCGTGTTTTCACTTCTGGAATATTGTTCTGGAGTGGCTGTAATGCATGCCACAGTTTTTTGCGCCACTATTGTCTGTTTAGTGCCCATTCCGGGCCGTTCCGCGGTGTTCCGGAGACTATTTGGCCTGGAATGGGTTAATAAAAGGGTGGGAGTTCTGTGTTTTCACTTCTGGAGTATTGTTCTGGAGTGGCTGTAATGCATGCCACTGTTTTTTGTGGCACTATTGTTTGTCTAGTGCCCGTTCCGGGCCGTTCCGGGGTGTTCTGGAGGCTTTTTGGCCTGGAACGGGTTAATAAAAGGGTGGGAGTTCCATGTTTTCACTTCTGGAGTATTGTTCTGGAGTGGCTGTAATGCATGCCACTGTTTTTTGCGACACTATTGTCTGTTTAGTGCCCGTTCCGGGGTGTTCTGGAAGCTTTTTGGCCTGGAAAGAGTTAATAAAAGGGTGGGAGTTCCGTGTTTTCACTTCTGGAATATTGTTCTAGAGTGGCTGTAATGCATGCCACTGTTTTATGTGGCACTATTGTTGGTCTAGTGCCCGTTCCGGGCTGTTCCGGGGTGTTCCGGAGGCTTTTTGGCCTGGAACGGGTTAATAAAAGGGTGGGAGTTCCGTTTTTTCACTTCTGGAGTATTGTTCTGGAGTGGCTGTAATGCATGCCACTGTTTTTTGTGGCACTATTGTTTGTTTAGTGCCCGTTCCGGGCCGTTCCGGGGTGTTCCGGAGGCTTTTTGGCCTGGAAAGGGTTAATAAAAGGGTGGGAGTTCCGTGTTTTCACTTCTGGAATATTGTTCTGGAGTGGCTGTAACGCATGCCACTGTTTTTTGCGGCGCTATTGTTTGTTTAGTGCCCGTTCCGGGCCGTTCCGGACCGTTCCGGACCGTTCCGGCTTTTACCCTGTCCCAGGGTATTGTAGTGGGGAGGGGGGAAAGAACACAATCACCCTTTCTGCCTCTTGCATGAGGAGGGAGCTGCTCACAGAAGATACAGAAAGCAGCAATTTCACCTCCTCCCCCCAATTTCCAATGCAGCTGCCTGACTTTGACAGCTATCAGCACACGTGAATCCTTTGACCCGGACAATAAGCTTTTCCAGCATCAGAAAGGGATCCAGAGGAGAGGGGAAGATCCCACATTCCCTGTGTGCCCATGCAACTAAAAACAATGGAATGATAACACTGTGAAGGAAATTAAAGAGGCACGAAAACTTCAGTCTTCTAGAGAGAGTGGCAGAAGAGTTACAGAACTGGGTAACAACACAGCACACACAATAGGCAGCATGATGTAGCAGGGTACAAGATTAGAACAACATACAATGAACACATAAATACAATAAACACAGCATGAAATTTATTGTTAAAACTTCTTGAAATTCCCCCAGCATTAACTGCCTTTCTGTGAGGGAAAGCCAGCAAGCCCAACTGACTCCATGCTTTTAGGGACCACTTGTAGGAAGTTGTATTTAGATATAATCAATTAGATGGAAATGGAAATTACTTCAACTAAGTATAGTTTTTATGTTTCTTCATTTTAACTCTGCCTCGTGTCTACAATTATTTCTTCCAAGCCAAATGCTGTGAAATCGTTGCTTTACCACTACACAACTTTGCTGCCCTGTATCTAAATATATAACAACCAATGGCTCCCACTTTTTAGAAACACCTGCCTGAGGAAGTCAAGAAGGTTCCCACATTTCTATCATTTCATAAAAAATGTAAAACAGAATTGTTCAGGAGAGCATTTTTACAAAGGAAACAGGAGTATGCAAAACTGGCAATGAAAAAGGCAGCCTGGACAAGCATTCTATAATGAACCGGCCTCAACATATAATGAACTTATGTCAGCTTAGCTTTTCCAAGGCAATAAATCTCATTCAGTCAAACTGATCTATCAAAAAGTTAAGTATCGTAGTGTTATTTTTAGTGTTATTTGCCTCACTGTATTTGCCCCCCAAGACGGAATAACGAGGCAGACACAAGTGTTGGGTTTAACTATAGAGCCACTTTATTAATTGACAACTTTAACTGGAACCGAAGGCAAGGGCAACACAGCTTGCGGTATGGTCAAGGCCAGAGGTCAAGGACCCCTCCCTTACCTCTTCAATAGGGCGAGCCACCCTGCCCCAGATGAGAGCCCACCACAGGGGCCCCCACCCAGCCAGCCAGCCATTGTAGGACAACCCTGTAGCCCCATCCCCCAAGCTGCAAGGTTCAAAGAGAGGACCTAAACAGGGCCGTCCCAAAGGCAATCCGTTTTCCCCACCCCATGCTGCAAGGCACAAAGACTGTACTCACAGGACCCCTTCAACCCCAAATGAGGGGTGTCAGCTGGTGCTCACTGAACTGCAATCTGTATACCACATAGCAACCTGCCATCGCCATCGCCAAGGCCAAGCCTCTGCTTAGGCCTCGGCTCCCCACCGGGAGGCCCAAGGCCCCCCGAAGCCCTGGCCATACGTTGTCCAGAAGGCTGTCCATGACAAACTCCAAAAGGTGTATACCATCCTGTCGGCTGAGCTCAACCTGCCCAGCAGAATGCTCGGGTGCCACAAAAAGACACCCCAGTCACCCTCAAAACTTGCTGCAGCACTGGATTCCCCTCCCCCGACCAGCCTTTCCGGTAGCAACAGACTCCTAACCTTCCGCCAACCTGGCAAGGTATCATAGCCACCCAGAGCAGCAAAGTCAGGCCACCACTTGCAAATAAACTGGAAATCAGCCCGGGCCTGAAGGCTTGCCCCTAATCAGGCTGAAATTGGTGCTCCTGAAATAAGCAACCGGAACCTGAGGCAGAGGGCTGACCATCCCCCGGCAGAACTGCAGCAGGCCCGGCCACTGTAGGCCCCGGTGCCCCTGCCAGTCCCCCGAGGTCCACTGCGAAGGCCCCCTGAGAGCCTGCCAGGGTCCTCTTCGCACAGTGGCTGCCCCAGATGAGACTGGCCTGCAGATTAACACGTTCTTCCTCTCTTGCTGGCAACGCAGCCTGTAACGAAAAAGCAGTAAGCAAAAGAACAGGTTCACCTCCCCCACAGGCACCCCAGCGTCCCTTCAGCGTCCCAGCCAGGACCACATGTAGGACCCATATGCCAAGGAATGCCATCTCCCTAGCTGCCGAGCATCCACCAGGTATCCCATGGTCGCTGCTGGGAGCAGCTCTATGTGGAAGGAGTGAGCACGAGACACCCTTCTGCCAACCACGGCATCATCAATGCCATAGTGGTTACTGCCCAAAACCAGTGTTTTATTAAAGGAGGGCTGTCTTGGCGCTAAAATAACAGCCAGCCCCTGTACCCCTGACCACCAAATAGGCAGCCAAAGCTGCCACAAGGCACAACTGGTACCCCCTTTCCGATCATCCAAGCTTTCAGCAGTCTCTTCATCTTGAAACTGCATGCACCGTGTAAATGCCACACAGCTACCAGTGCAAACCACATCCCCATAAAGCATATGCCTCCGTACGGGATGAACGGCGTTTTAAGGTGTTACTGCCATCAGTAAGGCCTTGTTAAGCATGGTGCACAGGTAGGGCCCTACAAAGGCCCACTGCTCTGCATGAATTGTCCTCCCTCAAGAATCCATTCCTGGCAGGGGGCGTGGCATCGGAGGGAAGGATGGTAGACGCTTAATCTGACCGCTCCCGACCCGATCCCTCTTTCCCTTACACAAAGCGATTAAAAACAACTTAAAATCAACTTCAGAGCATGAAAAAAGCTGGGAGAAACAAAAACTCACAGAAAGGCTCCTCAATCAACATTGTAAAGCAGCTCCTTTCTTCTTCAACTTTAACTGGTGAGTTGGGGCAAACGGCGGAGCCGCGTCTAAACAAAATGGCGTCTGAAAACGCCGATAAAAATAAAGAGCAATTGGATGAAGTAGTCACAGTAAAAACTCTCCAAACAGCTCTAAAAAATTCTTTGCAAGAGATGGAGCAATCTATTTTTAGAAAACATCACACAAAAAATAAACGAGTTGTTGCACCCAGTGGCAGAACAAATAACTGAGCTAACTAAAGCCCTGGAAGCAACTGCTCAGACAGCAGAAACGGCATTAGCCTTGGGACAGACTATTCAGACTGAAAATCAAACAATACAACTGGAGAACCAAGATACAAAAGAGAGACTATTGATTTTAGAATCTATGGCCAGAAAACAAAATCTTAAATTTCGTGGCTTTCAGGAAAACCCTGAGGAGACTCCAGAATTATTAAAAATAATGAGCACATGGCTTGCAAATATATTGAATTTAGAAGAACGAGAACAACCTATTCTGATAAAAGCTCATAGAATAGGATCTCAATATAATACTAACAGAAAGTTCCCAAGGGACATCCTGATAACTTTTGCAGATGTGAGAATAAAAATGGAAATTTTAAAAATTGCAAGAGACCAAGGTCATCTGTTGTATCAAGACCAGCAGATCTCTGTATTTCCAGACCTTCCTAAGGAAGCTTTACAAATAAGACAAAAACTAAAGGCAACAACTCAGAAACTGAGAGAAGAAAAAAATCAACTATAGATGGAGCACTCCAGGCAAAATAACGGTGAGACATCAAGGAAAAATCTACCATGCAACAGATGAAGACAGTGGCCTACATCTTCTTCATGAGCTGAACTGTACTTCTCCAATGGAAATACCTAAAAGATCATTTAAAAGAAGACTCCAGACAAACCTGTCTCCTTATAAAGCTAGCAAAGTCCCCATTAGAAGTTCTACAATCAAGATTGGACTGTGAGTGGACTTTTATGGGAAACAAAGAGAATTATGCTGAAGTATAATATAGGTAATAGAAAAATGAAAATGTAGTTATTTAAATCTTTTCGCTTTGAAAAAATAAACAAGAAAGTTATTGTTGAAAATTATAGATAAGGGAAAGGGGAAAGGGGAGGGAATGGGTAAAGGGGTAGCCTCAAGTTAATAACCTGGTTGCAACTTTAAAATAAATATTAAAACGGTCAGGTCTGAAGTAAGGCAGACCGGGGTGGGAGTGGGAGTTTAATTAATAAAAACTTGCAATTTTGTTTTTTTAACTGTTAAGCCAAACTTAGATATAAGTTGTGCATAGGAAGAGACACATACAAGTATATAGGATTTGATTTACAAATAAACCTGTTAAAGTAATCTAATAGACAAAAAAAAAAAAAGGATCCATTCCTCTACTGGCATATACCTTCCTGGGTCTGAGCATGGTAGAAGATTCTTGTTAGCAGATGATCGAGGCCAGGGTAACAATATCCCTGCACAGGCTCTCTGAAATTCCATGCAGGGTTTCTGCAAGGTTGCTGAATTCTAGCTACCTCCACAAATTGGCAGTGGTAGGGACTGGTTACCCTGCTCCAGATTTCGCAACTTTGGCAGTGGTAGCGACTGGCTACCCTGCCCACTGTTCTACCAACCCAATCAGTGGTTGGGACTGACTACCCATCCACCGTCCGTTCCCCTTCTTCAGCAGCTGGGCTGACTACCCTTCCTGCTGTCCACCTTTTGCGTCTGGGACCAACTGCCTCCCCTGCTGTCCTCACTGGGGGCATCGACCACCACAGGGCTGCCCTCCACACAGCATGCTCTCTCAGAATGTTTTTTTTTAAGTTAGAGGCAGCATCCTGCCAACATGGAAGACTTGTATACAAACAGGGAAATGGGGAGACTGTAGAGATGAAGAAGAGAAAGTGGATCCCCACATAGAAGTTCCAAGCACGCAACATTTCTCCCACCCCTGGCAAGGATCAGCCAGGGCCTTTCTTTACATGAGTAAGTCCGGGCCTTGCATGTGGACACACAGTTCCAAAATAAAGGATAACTGCCCCATCTTAGTCCACCAAATCTGCTGCCCCAGACAGCTTAATTAAATAAACATCTTGTCTTTTCCTCACTGGGGAATTGGCAATAAGGCCAAAGGAGCAAGGGCTGGGTTCTAGTGGATCCCATCAGTTTAGCTGGAGATGTTTCCTTTACCCCCTAATTTAAGGCAATAACTGGTCTGAACTGTAACAAAACCGGTTCTACTTGACTAACCAATAATCTGGACAGTTACATTCCGATCCGAAGCTGCAATCATACAAGAGGATATAGAAAGTTGTTGCAGCCGAATGGAGGGGGTCGGAATGTCAGGTAATACTACACCCGCCCAAAAGAGGGCAGAATCCCAGATAAGATGAGGATAGGCTTCCCCTTGTAGACTAACAAAACAGTCCAATGTTTTCCCGGTACCAGGCAGAGGAAAAAATCCTTTCCGTAACATGTGGCAAGATGAAGCTGAATGGTTTACCATTCTGCAGCAATGGGTACTTGGATGAGTCTAACAATTGAGGAAAGGCAGATATTCTAGACAAACAGATAGTTGAGAACACAAGTGTGAAAGGACATGGAATAGAAAACATATAACCTACCACAGTCCTGACAGGACACAACGAACAGCGGCCATCCGTCTGCCCGCCTGTTCACCCGACAGACAAAAGACCAGCCAGCTGGGCCGCAGAAAATGCCTGGGCAAAGACCGAGACCTGCTAGGCCTTAATCCTTCTGGACTGAGCAGGGGGGGGTGAGGGATGTCAGACCATGCCGCAGGCCCATCACATGGCTTAAACTGCTCCAGCCAAACCGTGGTTCTCCCAGCCTCCCACAACATTCACTGCTCGTGGAGGTCCAGAAGCTAATATGGGATACTTCTCACTTGCGATCTATAAAGAGAAATACATAATGGAAAACCAAATGATTAAATGCATACTAGATCAAATGGCTCATGTTGTGTCCTGGGATCAGAAGGCAGAGCTAGGCGAAATACAGCCAAGCTTCGCTCTCTGAGAACAATAGGGACTAGGTTCCTGAGCTCGCCAGTAGTGAACCAATGGCAGCATTGGCGGGCGATTCAAACCCGCCAATAGGAATATAGGGCCGTCCCCCCCTAACTGTATATAGTTGGCCTCCGGCCGTTACTGGGAGTTCTTTGTCTTGTGTGAAGTACGAATAAACGCATCTTCTCTTATGTCGTCATCCGAGTCATGAGGCCCGAAACTCAGTACTTTACAGTGGCGACGAAGGTGGGATTTCAACGCCTTCCATGACTCCATGAGCGACGAAAAGGACACCGCCGAGCATCGCATCGCTGACCCCGAGAGCAGCACCGCACCGCTCGCCCCGGCGCACGCCTTACCAGACAGAACCATGGCCGCTTCTCATGTAACACTGGAGCACTTCGATCCGTCGCAGCCAGAAACCTGGGACGCATGGGTCGACCAGCTCATCAGCTATTTGGAGCTCAACGAAATCTGCCACCCCGACCAGAAACGAGCGATCCTGCTGAACGCCTGCGGCACCCAAACCGTCCACCTCGCCAAGAGCCTCTTGGTGCCCCGCACGGCCTTGGAGAGCTCGTTTGGGGAGATCCTGGATGTCCTCAACGCTTACTTCAGCCCCCGGCCGACCTTCCTGGCCAAGAGGATGGAGTTCCAGAGGCGAGTCCAGGCCCAAGGGGAATCCATAGCCACCTTCCTGGCCGCGCTAAGGGCGCTCGCGGTGGACTGCGTGTTCCCGAAGGTGGAGGACAACCTGCTGACGCAGTTCGTGTGGGGCCTGGCGGACTCCAAGCTGCGGCGCAAGTTGGTTGGACACCGGAAGCTCTCCTTGGACGAGGCCCTAGACGCTGCAACAGCCCACGAGGCCGCGGAAGGGGAACGCCCGGCCGCGGCCGCCCATGTGGTCGGAAGGAGTCCAAGCCCCGGGACTGTGGACACGGAAGAGGTCTTCGCCCTCAGACCTCAACAACGCCGGCCGGCGCCGTTACAGCAGGCCAACAGAGAGCCAGCCAAGCCTTCCGGCAACCGGGTCGTCTGTGCCAGCTGCGGGGAAGGCCACGCAAGGAAATCCTGCAAGTTCAGGGATGCTGTCTGTCACGGGTGCGGAAAGCAGGGACACCTCGCACGGGTCTGCCGATCCAAGGGCCCCCGGAATTCGAGATCGTCGGCCCCACCGCATCGCGCATCGTCCACCGCCTACGAGACGACGGAAGAGGTCGCCGAGTTGAACCACCTCACCGACCAACCGCTGCAGGTACTTCGCCTCCCCAACCCCAACCTCTCCTCCACCCCGAAGATCCAAGTAACCGTGCGGATCGAGGGGTCCCCTTGCTGCATGGAGGTGGACTCGGGATCGGCGGCGTCCATCATTTCCATGGACACTTTAAAAAGACTTTGCCCATCAGGGGGACCCCTCTACGTCCATCGCCACTAAGCTTGGTGGACTTTCAAAAGAACCCTGTCCCCATCCGGGGAGTCGGCACTTTCCGAGTGCAATACCGAGACTTTGAGGGGAACTTGGACTTGGTGGTGGTGGAGGGAAATCTCGTGAGTCTCCTGGGGCGGGCATGGTTTGAGGCCCTAGGCATCACAATTGGGGGAGTGAATAAGTGCGGGATGCGCGACTGGGGGCGGTGTGCAAGGAATTCCCCGAGGTCTTTGACGGGAAACTGGGGTGTTATAAAGGGCCCCCGGTGTCACTCCACTTAGACCCCACAGTGACGCCCATCCGACGGCGCTTCCGCACCGTGCCCCTGGCCCTCCGCCCTAAAATAGAGGCCGAACTGGACCGGCTAGTGGCCCAGGGAGTCCTAGAGCCTGTCCCGAACGCTCGATGGGACACCTGTTAAGCCAAATGGGGAAATCCGCATCTGCGCGGATTATAAGTGCACCATTAACCAGGCACTTCAGGCGCACGCATACCCCGTACCCGTGGTCAGCCACGTCTTAGCAACACTGGCGGGGGCGCGCATATTTGGAAAGCTGGATCTCGCGCAGGCGTACCAGCAACTCCCGGTGGATGCAGCAAAGGCCGAGGCGCAAACCATTGTAACCCACCGGGGCGCCTTCAGGGTGAAGCGGCTGCAGTTCGGGGTCAGTGTGGCCCCAGGGATCTTCCAAAATCTCATGGACGACTTGTTAAAAGGGATCCCTGGAGTGACGCCGTTCTTCGACGACGTCCTCATCGCCGCGACCACCCCGGAAAGCTTCGCCGCCCGCCTCCGAACGGTACTGGGACGCTTCCAAGCCGTGGGGCTGAAAGTGAAGCGGGAAAAGTGCCTCCTCGGGGTGCCGGAGGTGGAGTTCTTGGGGTACCGGGTAGACGCAACAGGCCTGCATCCGGCGAGGGACAAGGTGAAGGCCATCGTGGAGGCCCCCGCCCCGAAGTCCAAGGCGGAGCTCCAGGCGTTCTTAGGCCTCCTGAACTTTTACCACGCCTTTCTCCCCCACAAAGCCGCCGTGGCCGAACCCCTGCACAGGCTGCTGGATAAGGCGACACCTTGGGCATGGGGAGCGGGGGAGGCGGCGGCGTTTCGGGGGGTTAAAGTACTCTTGATTTCTAACGCGGTGCTCGCCCACTTTGATGAAAAGCTCCCGGTAATCCTTGCGTGCGACGCATCACCGTATGGGGTCGGGGCAGTCTTGGCACACAAGCTACCGGATGGAAGGGAAGTCCCGGTGGCTTATTACTCCCGCACACTGTCCCCCGCGGAGCGGAACTATGCACAAATCGACCGGGAGGGCTTGGCACTGGTGGCGGGGGTTAAAAAGTTTCACAACTTTGTGTACGGGCGGCCCTTCACGCTCGTAACCGATCATAAGCCGCTCCTGGGACTGTTCGCGGCGGACAAACAAACGCCGCAGGTATTGTCGCCCCGGGTGTTGCGCTGGTCCTTGTTTTTAGCGGGCTACCAGTACCAGTTGGAGCATCGGCCGGGCAAGGCGCTGGGTCATGCCGACGCCTTGAGCCGCCTGCCGCTGCCGCATACAGGGGAAGATCCGGCCCCGGCTCCCGCAGTCTTGCTAATGGAGGAGCTGCCAAACCCCCCCCTTCAGGCAGCAGACGTGGCCGCCCGCACGTCCCGAGATCCCATTCTCTCCCGGGTCCTAAACTGGGTGGTGAGGGGATGGCCAGCGGAACCGACAGGGCCAGAGTTCACGGCATACAAAGCCAGGCGGGAAGAGTTATCCGTCTTAAAAGGGTGCTTGTTATGGGGGGACAGGGTGGTCATCCCGGGGCCCATGAGACAAGGGGTTCTAGAAACGCTACATGAGGCCCACCCCGGCATAGTACGCATGAAAGCTCTGGCAAGGATCAAATGGCTCATGTTGTGTCCTGGGATCAGAAGGCAGAGCTAGGCGAAATACAGCCAAGCTTCGCTCTCTGAGAACAATAGGGACTAGGTTCCTGAGCTCGCCAGTAGTGAACCAATGGCAGCATTGGCGGGCGATTCAAACCCGCCAATAGGAATATAGGGCCGTCCCCCCCTAACTGTATATAGTTGGCCTCCGGCTGTTACTGGGAGTTCTTTGTCTTGTGTGAAGTACGAATAAACGCGTCTTCTCTTATGTCGTCGTCCGAGTCATGAGGCCCGAAACTCAGTACTTTACAGCTCACTCAAACTGATTGAGAGGAAAGCAAAGGAATACATCCATGAAATATGTGGTACATCACGAATGAATGAAATATAGCCACCGATAAATCATGTTAGCAGGTTTGGGAATTCGTACCTGCAAGAAAGCATCAGTTAGTCTCAAACAGGTTGGAGCAGTCCTTGCCAGTCATAGAACAACATGAGTACACATTATGCGTGGATTTATACCCCCCTGCTGCCGCTAATAAAAGACCACAGAAGGAGGAAACATTCTCTTTTCCTTCCCAGCCCAAAGCCCATGGTACCAGCCATTGGTAAAGTCCAGGAGGTAAGCAGATGCTTTGGATATGTGTACACAGAAGAACAATGATATGACTGGGGGAAGAGAAAACCCAATGCGCCACTGGGAAGGGGAGAAGCAGGAGGTGCAGCACCATAGCTGCTAGAGCCAGGCACCCAAACAGCGCTCAGACCTGTAGAAATGTGAAAACCGTGACAACTTGGAGACCCCCAAGGGGGCCTCAAAACAAATTAACTGCAACACATTAGTATATACAGAAGGTGAAACTCTTAATGACTAGTAGCACATACTAGCTCATAGAAAATACAGACAAAAGTGGAACCGACTCACAAAATTACAAGACTGGAATGAAACAGGCAATGGCACAGTAGAGCACAATACGTTCTAATCAGTTTGTAGGAAGGGAGGGCACATTTACCATGTCCCCCCCCCCGTATTGTCACTACCCCACTGTAAGGCAGCAACCTAGTGGCAGACACCAATGCACAACTGAAAGGGGAAGGTGGCCAGCTCCAAGCATAAAGCAAACTTGGTAGACCTGAACTAGAGACAAAATGGCCATTGTGGGCCAGAAACAAAATGGCCACCCTACAGGCCCCAAAAAGGCTGCACAGCAAGCTACAAAACAGCTGCCCAAACGAGCACTGGAATGGCTGACAGAGCAAGGACGACCAAAGAAGCCTTGCAGGGATGCTCGAACAATGAAGATCTCGGGCTTGCCTGTGCCGTCCTGGCCAGAGCAGACAAACCAGGTGGCAAACAGCATAACATCTCAGCTGAGTTAATGTGAGCCAGCTCACAGTTAGAAAGCCTCCAGCTCACACTCTGTTGACGAAGCTCAGGAAGGATGGCTCCAGAGCAATTAATTGACACAGCAGCCAAATGGCTCGCTCACCAGTGCTGGCTCGCTCACTAGGTGAACTAGGCATTTGCCTAGAGTGCACTGGCCCTTAGGGGTGCCAAAAGCCCCCGCCCCCGCCAAAAGCCCTGCCAACCCCCCCACCCTTTCCCTGGCTTGCCAGTGGCCCCGCAGCTGTGGGGTGCGCTGGCAAGCTGGCACTCATACAGAAGGAATGGGGTTTTAAACCCCCGCCCCCTCCCTGGCTTGCTGGTGCACCCCACAGCTGCGGGGCCTGCAGGCAAGCCGGCGCTCAGACAGAAGGGACAGGGGTTTAAACCCCCACCCCTTCCCAGGCTTTCTGGCATGCCCTGGTAGCGGGCAAGAGGGGGAAGGAGGAGCCCTCCCTCACCCTGGGGAGCCCTGGCAATGGAGAGGCGGGAGGTTGGCAACCCCGTAATTGGGCACACGCCAGGGGGGATGCCAGAATGTAGCCCCACCTAGGGTGCAAAAAAACCTCAGGCTGGCCCTGTCACTCACCACTCCAATGCAAGTAGCTCACCAATTAAATTTTTGCTCAGAAGATGCAACAGCTTAAAGGGGATGTCAGTAGCCAGCCAATGCCTGCCCCTGCACAGCAACCCCGGGCCTCCCAGGCACCCCCCCATCCAAGCACCAACCTGAGCCAACCCTGTCCAGCCTCCACAATCGACCGGATGGGGTCAGCCTGGACATCCATGTCAGGCCTGGCTGCCCCAGTGGCCAACTGCCCAATGGCCCAAGAAATGGAAGAAAAAAGGGGGAGGGAGAGGGCATGGGGGGGAAGCGTGGTAACTTGCTGCCCAAATGCCACCCAGTTTTGAAATATGAAGTCAAATCCTTGAACAAGCAAGGTCAGTATCATCTAATCAGCCAGCAGTGGCTGGCCAGAGACCAAGACCCATCACCAGCTACCTGATCCCTGCAACTGGGAATGCTGGGGACTGAAACCGTGCCCTAGCCATGCCAGGCAGATGCTTCACCACTGAGCCACAGTCCCACCATTAGACAAGGAGCTGTGAGGGGACCCAAGTACCCCTGGGTGGGAACATGGCCAACAATACCAGGCTCCAAGACACAAAAGCAAATGAGGGGGCGGGTGGAGGGAGAGGTGTGGCGCAAGGGTCCCGGGTCCAGCCATGTTAACAAGGCAGCCCACTGCACACAGGCCAAATAGCCCCAAGCTACTGGACTTTATGGCCTGCCACCCCTCCCCAGCAGGGAACACAGTACTGTGACTGCCCCACAGGTCAAGAGCACCCCCCAAAAATGATGTCACCCTGAAGCCACCCTACTCATCAGAATACACTGGCCTGCTATCTGGGAGTGCAGAGCCGTGCCGCAACCCGGCACTATGGGCGCGCATGGCTGCAAGCTGCTGCTTCAGACTGCCCCCGAAAACATCATCCAGAATGTGGCCCACCCACAGCTGCCACCATGCTCCTGCACTGATCCCCTGCCCCAATGTTGGGCCAGCCCCACATCGCTGTTGCGGTGTCCACCGTCACCTGACATCCCCAGGGCATTGTGCGTCCCACTGCCGGTGCAGTTAGGGACAGGCCTCAGCTCTTTTTTTCCCTGGTCACCGACCTGAAGAGGAGCTCAGCTGTGTGGCCCAAGCCCAGATAGGGCCCAGGAATGCAGCCGCACCCCAGAGCTCCCCTCCATCCAATGACTGCGTGGGACTGCAAAGAAGGAGAGGCGGGGCCAGGCTTTAAGCCCTCTTGGACCCACCCTGTCCTGGTGCCCATATGCGGTGCTTTTGGCATCTAAATCCCAGCCTGCCTCTTCCAGCTGGGAGGCAACAGTGCCCCCCCAGCCCAACGGCTGGAAAGGCCTTGGGCTGTTGAATTGTGTTAGCTGAATAGTCACTGTTATGAACACACAGGGAGCTACCTTACACTGAATCACACCATTAGTCCATCAGGGTCAGTATTATCTACCCCGACTGGCAGCAAATCTACCTACTGCCAGTTTGGTGTAGTGGTTAAGTGAGTGGACTCTAATCTGGGAGAACCGGGTTTGATTCCCCACTCCTCCATTTGCACCTGCTGGATGACCTTGGGCAAGCCATAGTTCTGACAAGAGCTGTTCTCTTCAAAGAGCTCTCTCAGCCCCGCCTACCTCACAGGGTGTCTGTTGTGGGGAGGGGAAGGGAAAGGAATTTGTAAGCCGCTCTGAGACTCCGAGTGAAGGGTGGGGTATAAATCCAATCTCTTCTTTGTCTTCTACTGGAAAGCACTGGAAAGTCCATCTCACTAGGAGGGTCTGCCAAGGCAGAGCTTTTCAGAGACAATAGGGAACCCTTAGTATACAAGTATAGCCACAAACAACACCCACTCAGGGAAGACCATCTACAATTTACAACTTTGTATTTCAATGAATGTAATATACAGTTTTGAGCTCATATAGTTGTGAATTGTAGATGGCCTTCCCTTGTTGGGTGTTGTTTAAGGCAGAGCTTGGGGCAGGTTGTCATTATTATCTGACCAACTGATTGAGCATTATTTAATTTAGCCTGATGGACCCTCAGCGGCTTCAGATGGCTTTGTGGGATCCTATGCCCCCTGGCAGCTCGTTAAATGAGCTAGTCGAGGACTGGCAGGTCTGGCTCTTGGCAGCCATTGATGAGATCACTCCCCGACATCCTCTGCGTCCCTGTTCTAAGCGGGCTCCATGGTTTACCCAGGAGCTGCGGCTGATGAAACGAGAGCTCAGACGACTAGAGAGACAGTGGCGGCGCACTCGGGATGAAGCAACAAGAGCATCTTATAGGACGTTTATGAGATCCTATGAGATGGCAGTCAAGGCTGCGAAGAGAGAGTTCTATGCGGCTGTGGTTGCATCTGCTAGCTCATGCCCAGCACAATTGTTTAGAACTATTCAGTCATTAACAGAGCTGCCACAGGGCAGACCAAATGTTAGGGAATTGGACATTGGCTGTGAGGCTTTTGCGAGCTACTTTGCAGACAAAGTCTTGTCACTCCGCCGCGACCTCCCCGCCACGGTTGAGACAGTGAGCGAACTCGAGTCTCCATGCACGTCTTCTGGTTCCATTCTGGATTACTTCAGTCCACTCAGTCTTGAGGAAGTTGGCAGATTGCTCGCAACGGTACGTCCAACCACGTGCAGCCATGACCCGTGCCCTTCATGGCTTATAAAAGCTGGCCATGAGGGGTTTCGAGGTCCCCTCAGGGATATTATCAACAAGTCTCTCTTGGAGGGACTGTTCCCTGAGGCACTCAAGGAAGCGATGGTCCACCCTCTCTTGAAAAAACCATCCCTGGACCCGGCGGAATTGGCTAACTATCGGCCGGTGTCCAATTTGCCCTACTTGAGCAAATTACTCGAGAGGGCAGTGGCGATTCAGCTGCAGAGCTTTATGGATGACACTTCCATGCTAGACCCGTTCCAGTCCGGCTTCCAGCCAGGTAATGGGACGGAGACGGCTCTGGTCGCCCTCACAGACGACCTCCAGAGGCATCTGGATCGAGGCGGTACAGCGGTACTGATGCTGTTGGACCTGTCAGCAGCGTTTGACACGGTTGACCATCAGTTGCTGACCCACCGTCTCGTCGATGCGGGGATTCAGGGGCTTGCCTTGTAATGGCTTGTCTCTTTTCTCCAGGGTCGGGGACAGAGGGTGGTGCTAGGGGAACAGGTGTCCCAGAGGCACCCGCTGGTTTGTGGGGTTCCTCAAGGGGCGGTGTTATCCCCAATGTTATTTAACATCTACATGCGCCCCCTTGCCTAGATTGCCCGGAGGCATAGGTTAGGGTGTCATCAATACGCAGATGACACCCAGCTATATCTGTTGTTGGGTGGCCAGTCCGACTCCACCCCAGATGACCTGGAGCGGGCGCTTCAGGAGGTGGCGGGCTGGCTTAGGCTGAGTCGATTGAAATCGAATCCAACGAAGACGAAGGTCCTATGCCTGAGTCGGAGTGGGTCAGGGGTAGGGATCCCACTACCAGCCTTCGGTGGGGTGCCATTGGTGCCAGCGCCAAGGGTCAGGAGCTTGGGAGTGCTCCTGGATGCCACCTTAACAATGGAGGCCCAGGTAGCAGCCACTGCCAAGGCAGCCTTTTACCATCTCCGGCTGATTAGGCAGTTGTTTCCCTTCCTCGAATGCAACGACCTGGCAACAGTGATCCATGCTATGGTCACCTCAAGATTGGACTACTGCAACGCTCTCTACATGGGGCTGCCCTTGTCTCAAATCCGGAAGCTGCAGCTAGTGCAGAATGTGGCGGCCAGGCTGTTGATGGGTCTCTCTACACAAGATCACATCCAGCCTGTGCTGAAGGCGCTGCACTGGCTGCCAATAGCATACCGGATTCATTTCAAGATGCTGGTCTTGACCTTTAAAGCCCTATATGGTCAGGGACCTGTCTACCTGAGGGACCGCCTTTCCCTGCATATTCCCCAGAGAGCACTGAGGTCAGGATCACAGAACCGCCTGACTGTCCCAGGCCCGAGGGACGCCAGACTAGCAATAACCAGAGCCAGGGCCTTTTTGGTGGTGGCTCCATACTGGTGGAACGAGCTCCCGGAAGATCTCAGGGCCCTGCAGGACCTTCTACAGTTCCGCAGGGTCTGTAAAACGGAGCTCTTCCACCAGGCTTTTGATTAGGGGCCGCCACTGATTAAAGAGGCACTGAAAAAGGAACATCTTATGGACCTGGTTACGGTGTGGGATTGCTGCCTGCAGGACAGGGAGTGTGATACGGGACTTGCTGCCCGCCGGATTGGGAGGAGGATATAGGAATCGCCTTTGTGACACTAGCACTTTATGTAACTTTTGCTACTGAATTTTATTGTATAGATTGTATTTTATTGTTTTATGATATTTTAACTACTGTACGCCGCCTTGAGCCAGTTCCTGGCTAGGCGGGATATAAATCGAAAGTAATAAATAAATAAATAAATAAATAATTCTCCTCCAAGGACTCATCCAGAGCAGGCCCATAGCCAGGATTTTGTAGCTTGTAAGACAATTTTTTTTCCTTGGTGGGGCTGCCATTATTTTTTCTGCCTGTATACAACTATACTTTTAAGACCAGGCACCATATTCTAAACAGGGACAGCCTTCTGATAGCCTCTTACAGCCCTTATGCAGAGATTCCTCCACCCCACTCCCCCCAGACAGCAAACATGGACTCCTGCTTCCTGCAAACAATATACATACAACCCCACCTCCGCCTTCCCACTAAGGATCCTCCATGCCGTTCTTTTTTCCCAAAAAACAATTTATTTATTTTTCACATAACCTTAGAATAAGTAACAATACAATTCTGAATTTTTAAATCGCTTAAATTACAGAAATAGAATTATTAAATAAAGGAAAGAAAAATAAAATTCAAAATACACTACATTTAAAAACAGTTAAACATCCACAAATATTAAAGTCACAAAATACTTAATAATGGTAACATCAATCTATAAAAAATGTGGTTTTCAAAGGAAGATTTACTAATAGGATTGTTGTCTATTCTTTCCAAAACAGTATTCCATTTGCTAAGAAATGGCTTATAAACTAAATATGGGTTCTGAGCATTCAAACCAGTCGAGATTTTATCCATTATGAAATGGTCCCAAACCTTGGAGTACCATAACTGTATGGTAGGAAAGGAAGAGTCTTTCCAGTACTGTGCTATGGATGTTTTTGCAGCGGTCAACTTGCTTGCCAAAGGTTCAGTAAAATACATTTGGGACTTTCAGGTAACTTGTGACCAGTTAGGTTTTGGATTTGATTCAAAAGTTTTAATAACTCCACAATCCCACCAGCAACATTTATACATACCTAGACTCCCACATTTCCAGCACAATGGAGAATAGGGTTTGTTCATGCGATGAAGCTGGACTGGTGTTGAGTATCAACGTGACATGAGTTTATAATTTTGTTGCGGAATATTAATTGAGGTAGTTTTGAAAGCTGGAGATGTCCAGCTCATCTGCCACTGTTGTGTGGATAGATTTTTCCCCAATATCATCATGCCATGCTTTTGCATAAGATGACAAGGATGTAATATCTAAGTTTAACAAATTTGTATATACTTTGGAAATTAAACCTTTAGGTTTTGAATTTAGCGTAAGTAAGATATTTTCAAACTCTGTACATGGTCTAAGTAAACCTTGTTTAATTTCAGGCAAGCTCAATAAATGATGTCTTTTATCCCCTTTGCCATTTTTTTTTGCATTGGAATCCTTAAATGATTTAATGAAAGATAATGATCACATAAGAGGTTTGAAAATAAAAGGTGAAGAATTTAAATTGCAAGCCTTTGCAGATGATTTAGTATTTATAATAGAAGAACCACTATCATCTATCAAGCATCTTTTAGAAGTAATACAAGACTACAGAATAGTAGCTGGCCTTAAAATAAATTTTAAAAAGATTTGCAAGAAAAAATATAAAGGATCAAATTTTACAGGAAGCAAATAAAAAGAAACTGATAATAGAAGGAATTGAAATAAAATTTTTGAAGGAAATACCCTGGCGGATAAGGGAGAAATGTCAAAAATATGCAACACTAGCCGGGCTTCCGGTCTGGGATTCATGGCGTCCTGACGTGTTCTGGCTTTGCTCTCTGAGCTCCCAGAGCATACGGAGGGTCTTGACGACAGGGAGGGCTTCTTACAGCCCTCCGCAGATCCCCCCAGGCAGGGGGGTGACTGGCAGTGAGCTTTGGCCCGAGAGGGAGTTGAGATCGGCTGATAGTGGGGCTTTAAAGAGCGTCGCAACCAGCCTTGATCCCCTCCCCCAGAGAAGGCACTTCGGAAATTCTCTACAAGACCCCACCGAGTTGGATTCTCAACATAAGAACGCATGACCCAGACCTCCAAGACATTCTACAGAAACTGATATTAAGGAAACACTGCTATAACAAGACACGGACTTTGAAGGTAACTTTTTTAAAAATTGCTCACCGGAGACGCGTTTTGGCCAAAAGTAAACAACATCCGATGAAGCGCATGATCGTGCTGTATCTGTTGTACTAACATCAAATCTGAAAAAGTGCTGTTAAACAGCTTAAAAAGGTCAAAAAGCCGGTTTGTTGATCATTCCTGCGGTTGGATTATTGACTTTAAAATAGAAACTAACAACAAACTCTGTGAGAATTAGTGTGGAAAAGTACTCTAGCTGCAGCAGAAATCGTCAGAACAGGAAGTGACCTCAGACCAGACAAGTAATCGTCCTAGAGAAGCCCAGGGAGGCCGGAAGAAGGGAGGAAACCAGGGACAAGGGGACCATCAAGACTGCCGGACAGGAAGTGAGTAACCGGAAGAACCATCTACCATAGAGAAATTGCGCCCACCATTTTGAGAAGGTCAGAAAGAATTTATTTCGATTCTAAACGAAAGACTTAATAGAAAAAAGTGAAATTAGAGCGATTTAGGTGGGCACAAGAAGGACTTTGATTTGATGTAAGTTGGAGGGAAATTTTGAACAACGGCTTACGATCTGCGGCAACGACAGAGGGCGAACTCCTGGTCCTCCCCGAAAATGGCTGCGAAAGAAGAAAAAAGCTACAGGGCATGATGGAAGCTATGGAGAAACGGGTGATGGGCACGATTCAGAAGTTGGAAAAAACCCTTATAACAGAAGTAACAGAGCTGAAAAAAGAAATGTCTGGGATTACAAAAGAGATACAGATGTTGACTAAAAGAGCAGATGAGACGGATGAAAGAGTGAAGAGAGTGGCATCTAATGTTGCTGAGGTTACTTTAGAAACAGAAAAAGTTAATGTGATGGTCCAATATAATGCAATGCTTAACCACATGAGATTCAGGGGGATCCCTGAAGACAAGAGTGAGAACATCCATTCTGTTATGGTGGATGCTGTTGCAGATTTTTTAAAAATGGAAGAGGAGAAGGTGGCGGCACAGATTGATGTGGTGTACAGAGTCAATTCTGCGATTGCACAAAGGAAAAAATTACCCAGAGATGTAATTGTCCAGTTTATATCTAAAAAACTGAAGGAGGATCTATTTAAGCAACAATTTCAGGAAGACTTCATAATTGACAACAAGAAAATCATGGTTTTAAAGGAACTACCCAGAGCAATGCTTCAGGATAGACGACTCTTCAAAGATCTGATTGACAAACTGAAAACAGAGGGTATAAGATACAGATGGGAAATTCCTAAAGGTGTCAGTTTTACATTCAAACAGAAGAGAGTCACCATCAAGTCAGTGGAGCAAATGACCAGATTCATCAATGATAATTTTAAAGACTCTGATAAATAAGCAGAAAATCAACATGGAGAGTCAAATTATATCATGGAATATTAATGGACTTAACTCACCTCAAAAAAGAAAAAATGTTAGACTTTGGTTGGAAAAACAAAAATGTGATATTGTTTGTTTGCAAGAAACACATATTAAAAAATCTGATGCCAAATTTTTGATTCAAAAAAGACTAGGAGAGGAATTTTATTCCCTCTCCTCTCAAAAGAAAAAAAGGAGTTGTTATATATATTAAAAAGGAACTGGAACCAAAAGAAGTGTTTAAAGATAATGAAGGGAGGCTTCTGGCGGTAGAAGCTGTACTGCAGAATAAAAAGACTTTAATTGTTAATCTCTATGCCCCAAATGGTGCGAAGGAAATTTTTTTTCAAGATTTGTGGGAACAGCTACGACAGTTAACCTATTAGCAAACGATTTTGATGGGTGATTTTAATGGTACTGTTGATAATGTTGTTGATAGAAAATCCAAAAAAGGAATTGAAGCCATGGGCAAACTTCCGAAAGTCTTTTTTCAATTGACTAAACATGAACATTTGGTAGATGTTTGGAGAGTTAAAAACCCCAGGGATAGAGAGTATTCCTTTTATTCATCAAGACACGAATCCTTTTCAAGGATAGACATGATGTGGATGACGGAGAATTTGATCTTGCAGACACGCAAAATTAAGATGTTGCGTAGAATTCTTTCTGACCATAGTCCGGTAAAATGGTCAGCGTATGTTAAGAGAAAGAAATTCCGATGGAGACTTAATGAAGATTTGCTGGACAAACAAAATATTGTGGACAGAATAAAGACAGAAACCCAAACATATTTTCAACTGAATTTAAATAAGGGTGTACAGACGCAAACGGTATGGGAAGCTTACAAGGCTGTGATGAGAGGACATCTGATTGCAATTAATAATAATGAAAAGAAACAACAATTGAAAATAGATAAAGAGATCATGGAAAATATTCAGAAAAAAGAAATGGAACTTAAGAAAAGGCCTGGTAAAAAGAAGATCTTGAGAGAATTGAGGATTTTAAGGGAGCAATATGAGGCGAGGTTGAACAAAGAAGTATTCTGGAATTTGAAAAAATTGCAACAGAAATCCTTCGAAGGTGCAAATAAACCTGGCAGATACTTGGCATGACAATTGAAGAAAAGAAGAGAGAATAAAACAATTACTAATTTGAAAGATGGAAATAAAGAGATTTTAGACCCAGGAGGGATCAGGAGGGAATTTTACAAATATTATGCGACTCTTTTTCAAGCAAAACAAGTGGATCCACAAAAGATGCAAGACTATATATCCAAGGTTAATTTGATACAACCAAGCCCTGAAATGAAAGCATTCTTAAATGCTGTAATAACTAAAGAAGAAATTAGCAAAGCAATAGGAGAAGCAAAGATTTCTAAAGTTCCAGGCCCGGATGGCTTCTCAGCCAAATTTTATAAAAAAACTTCATGAAGACCTGGTTCCAGTGTTGGAGATGAAATTAGAAGGACAGGGAAGATCCCAGATTCCTGGAATGAAGCTGCAATCACCTTAATTCCTAAAGAAACTCAAGATTTAACAAATGTAAAGAATTATCGGCCTATCTCATTATTGAATAACGATTATAAGATATTTGCAAAAATATTAGCAGAGCGCCTTAAAAGGTTTTTGAAAGACACTATTGTTGAAGATCAAGCTGGACTTTTACCAAATAGACAAATTAAAGACAATATGAGGGTTGTTTTAGACGCAATTGAATATTATGATAAGCACCCCGAAAAAGAAGTTGGTTTTTTATTTTTGGACGCAGAAAAAGCATTTGATAATCTGAATTGGGAATTTATGTTTAAGGTGTTTGAGAAATCCTTGATGGGCGCAGAATTTATAAGAATGATTCAATCAATTTATAAAGAACAAAAAAGCTATGGTGATTGTGAACGCAGAACCAACAGAAGTGTTCCGGGTAAGAAAAGGTACTAGACAGGGTTGTCCCCTGTCACCATTGTTATTTATCTGGATTTTGGAGATTTTGCTACAAATGGTTAGAGATGATGAAAATATAAAAGGTTTAAATATTGGAGGCTTTTCATTTAAACTAAGAGCATTTGCGGATGATATTATGTTTATTGTTGAAGATCCTGTCAATAATATGCCTAAGGTATTTGAAAAAGTGAAAGAGTCTGGTGATCTTGCAGGGTTTTATGTTAACAAGAATAAATCTAAGATATTGTGTAAAAATATGATTGGTACAAAGCAACAAATGTTACAAAATGTGACAGAATGTGAAGTGGTTAAAAAGGTTAAGTATTTGGGAGTTGAAATTACAATGAAAAATACAGATCTGTTTAAGAATAATTATGAAAAACTGTGGGGGTTCGATAAAGAGTGATCTAGAAAAATGGGAAAAACTAAGACTATCTCTTCTTGGAAAAATTGCCATTGTTAAAATGAATGTACTGCCCAGGTTAATGTTTTTGTTTCAGACAATACCAATTGTGAAAGATGGGAAAGTGTTGGTTAAATGGCAAAGAGAAATCTTTAAGTTTATCTGGGCAGGAAAGAAGCCAAGAATTAAAATGAAGATAATGTATGATATTAAAGACAGAGGTGGCTTCCATGTCCCGAATTTGCGTTTGTATCATGAAGCAGTATGTATGTCTTGGTTATCTGAGTGGGTTAATTTGGAAAATAGAAAACTTTTAGCTCTCGAGGGGCACGATTGCAGATTTGGCTGGCATGCCTATCTTTGGTATGGGAAAAATAAAGTCGATTCTATGTTTAAGCATCATTATGTAAGGAGGACATTGTTTGATGCATGGACCAGGTACAAAGATAAAATCTCGGATGAGAGGCCTCTGTGGATTGTTCCAGCAGCAGCTATACATCTGTTTTCAGAATATAAAGGTAATGACTGGTTGAAATATCATGAATTGTTGCAAAAAGAAGGGAAAAAATATGTTTTAAAGCCAAATAATGATCTAGAATTTGAGTATGGTTGGCTACAATATTGTCAAATAAGGGACATTTATAAAAAAGATTGTAAAGAGTTTGGTTTTAGAGCTGTGAATGATGATTTTGAAAATATATGGTTGAAAGGAGAACGGAAAATGATATCAAAGATGTATAAAACCTTGTTGACTGTATATACTTTGGATGAAACTGTTAAAGAACAAATGATAAAGTGGGCCATAAATATGAACAAAGAAATTTCTATGGAATCATGGGAATTTTTGTGGAAAAGATCTTTCAAAATGTCTACCTGTATTAATGTAAAAGAAAACTGTTATAAGATGATGTATAGATGGTACATGACACCAAAAAAGATTGCTAATATTAGTATGGATAAGAACTTGAGTAACAAATGTTGGAAATGTAAAAAAATAGAGGGTTCTTTCTATCATATGTGGTGGTCATGTGACAAAGTGAAAGCATACTGGTCTAATATACATTGTGTGATGCAGAAAATATTAAAAATCCCAATTGAGAGAAAGCCAGAACTTCTTCTCCTTGGTTTGACAATGGAAAAAATTCCACAAGAAAAAAGGACATTGTTATGGTACATGATTACGTCGGTGAGAATGGCCTTTGCTCAGCAATGGAAAATGGAGAAGGTGCCAGATATACATGACTGGTTGAGAAAATTGTTATTTTTAGCAGAAATGGACAAAATGACAAAGAAATTAAATGGACAAATGGCAGAACAGTACTTAAAGGATTGGGAAGGATTGAAACTGTATCTAGAAACTGAATATATATAGAATGAAGGGGAAAATATATAACTTGGATACGTATGGATATTGAACGAGAAGTGAAATGAATTTTGAACTGTATGTACTGTTATTTGAAAATATGTTGAAATTGTAGAGGTTTAATATAATCGAAATGTGTTACCTGGTTTGTCGATGCATTTAAGTCTAAACTTGATTACCTTATAATTACTTTTGTTTGTTATTAGCAGTGTTGGAAGCCTATTAGGGGGTGGGGGGATGGGATGGGAACTTTCTTTTTCAAAATTGTATTGGTAACGTAATTGGAAATGTTGAGTGTATCCCAATAAAAAAAAATTGTTTTTAAAAAAATAAAATAAAAAAAGAAGATATGCAACACTAGCCGAACTACTGAGAAAAAACGAGACGCAGTATAGGTGGCTAATACCAGAAGGCCTCCAATTCATCTACAAAAGTCAAAGATATAAGATAGACTCAGTATTCAAATTGGATAATTTTCTAGAAAACTTTGGAGAAAACCTTGGTTGGCAAAGATCATCGGGTGATGAGCAGGATTTAGAAGAAAAAGAAGAAGAAGAGGAGAGAGAAGAGAGAGAAGAAAAGAAAAGTAAAGAAGATCGAGTGGGGGAAACACATAAAAAAGGGGGAATTACCCCCCAAATAAAGTACCCAAGGAGGAAAGAATATAAAAAATATCAATTAAAATATAAAACAGCTTCGCAAATACAGACAAGGTGGCAACTTAAAAATATAGTCCATAAAAAGAAAGATGATGAGTAAAAAAATATCTTTAATATCTGTGAATGTTAACGGCTTAAATAGCCCACAAAAAAGAAGAAGAATTACTCATCAAGCAATTAAATTAAAAAATGAGATCACCTGCCTTCAAGAGACATATATAAAGGAAGATCATGAGAAATATCTAACTTGTAAAAAATTGGGTATAGTGTTTGCTGCTTCAGATAAAGTCAAAAAAAGAGGGGTAGCAATGTACATTAAAGAAGAATTAAAGCCCACACTTAAATTTAAAAACACTGATGGAAGAATTATTGGTGTGCAGGTAAAAATTAACGAAATAGAAATATTAATCGTAAATATATACGCTCCAAATCAAAACCAAGAGAACTTCTTTGCAGAATTGAAAGAATATATTTCTAAAGAGAACCCTAAGAATATATGCTTAGTAGGAGATTTTAATGCGGTACTAGATCCCAAAGAAGATAGGAAAAAAACAAAGAAAGCACATAAATCAGGAGCAGTTTTGGGGAATTTTTTTTTTAAAGTAACAGACGAATTTAATCTTATAGATCTGTGGAGAACTAGAAATCCACAAAAAAAAAAACCTACACTTTTTTTTCAAGTAGACACAAATCATGGTCAAGAATAGATATGGTATGAGTAAATATAAATATAATAAAACTCTTCACAGATGTTGAAATTTTAGCAAACACTTTTGCAGATCATAATCCTATGTGGACATCAATCCAAGGAACACATAAGACCAACCGATGGAGAATAAATAGAAGTTTAATCAGAAATAAAGATTTTATTAATAAACAAGAAATACAGGAATTTATTAAGATAAACAAGAGGGAAGATATGGATTTGAACATTATTTGGGATACCTTAAAAGCATATATTAGAGGTATATTTACAAATCAAGAAGCGTGGAGAAATAAACAAAAAAGAGAAAGGTTTAAAAGATTAACTAATGAACTGAGGAATTTGGAAAAGTTAAGTCAAAACAAAAAGGATTTAGAAGAGATAAGAATAAAGATAAGTTTAAAGCAACATCAAATAAATCTATGGCTAACACAAGAAATAGCGGAAAAAATCGAATATACAAAAGCATTTTTTAAAAAAATGCGAATAAGCCCTCATGTTGGTTAGCATATAAACTTTGAAAAGAGAGAGAAAAGAGAACTATTTTAGCATTAAAAGACGAAAATCAGGAAACGAAAACCAGAACTCAGGAATTAAAAATAATAGTAGAAAACTTCTATAAAAACTTGTATAAACAAACAACATATAACGATCAGGAAACCAAAGATTTCCTATTGAAACATAATATAGACAACTTGACAGAAGGACAGAGAAGGCAACTGAACGAAAAAATCTCCATGTTTGAGGTGATAAATGCAATTAAAAACCAGAAACTGAAGAAAACCCCAGGCCCGGATGCAATCCCAGTGGAAGTATATAAATGAATAGAAGACAAAATTGTATTGTTATTTAAGGAGGTAGTTAACAATGTGATGACAACAGGTAAAATTCCGATGACGTGGAAGGAAGCGGTAATAACACTCATACATAAACCCAATACGGAGAGCAATGACGTTAAAAACTATAGACATATTTCTTTATTAAATGTAGATTATAAAATTTTTGCAACAATATTAGCAAATTGGTTTAAAAAGATTATAGCAGAAATTATACATAAGGATCAATCAGGCTTTCTTCCGAAAAGACAACTTAAAAATAATATAAGAAATATAATCAACATTAGAATATTATGAACAAAATCCAGGAAAACAGGTAGCTCTAATGTTCCTGGATGCGGAAAAAGCCTTCGATAATGTCAGTTGGGAATATTTGAAACAGAAGTTGAGAATATGGAACTGTGGAGAATTTTTTTTAAATTCAATTAAAGCTATTTATAATGACCAATATGCCAGAATTATTATTAATGGAGAACTAACAAGTAATATACCCATACAGAAGGGCACAAGACAGGGATGTCCCTTATCGCCGCTATTATTTATCTTTGGATTAGAAACATTAAACGACTTAGTGAGAAAAAATGAGAATATAAAGGGAACAAAAATAAAAAAGGAACAGTGTAAACTCCAGGCATTTGTGGATGATTTGGTTTTCTTCCTGGAAGACCCAATAACGTCATTACCATACTTATGGAAGGAATTACGTGAATACGGCCAAATAGCGGGTTTAAAGATTAATATAAAGAAAACAAAGATTATAACGAAAAATTGTTCCACCACGCAAATTAAGGAGATTCAAAATATCTCAAATATACAGGTAGTAGAAAAAATTAAATATTTAGGAATTAATATGACAAGTAATAATAAAAATCTCTATAAAAACAACTATATAAAGCTTCTCAAATATATAAAAAAAGACCTTAATAGATGGCAGGATTTACATATCTCATTCATGGGTAGAATAGCCACAGTCAAGATGAACATCCAGCCGTGCTTCTTGTTTGTGGTTCAATGCCTCCCCATATTAACAAATAAAAAATTCTTTGAAGATTTAAACCGTTTGGTTAGAACTTTTATATGGCAGGCGAAAAAACTGAGAATTAGTAGGAAATTGCTTACGGATAAGAAAGAAAATGGGGGTCTTGGACTGCCTAACTGGAATCTATACTACTGTCAGAAGCCCTAACCTAGTCAGCCAAACACCATGCCTTGCGGTTCAAACAAGAATAGCGTTTATTATAAAGCTGCAATGGAAAGGTTACTGGAGCAGATACATTGTTCAGAATAACTTGGTTACACAAAGCAGGCAGTTATACAGGGAAGGGGGTGAATGGGGACCCCCCCTTCTACCAATCAGGGAATAACATGCGAATGGGAATCGAAAGTTACTACGCTAATGAAGTTCCCACCGCCCCCATTAATCTCAGCAAAGCTGCAGCTTTGAAAGCGATAGGAAAGCTCGCAGCTTGACTCTCCAAGGTCAGAATGTGTCTACCAAAGATAGGGGTTGCCAGAGCCACATTCCACTCTCAGACACCAGGCATAAATCAACTCCCCTACGATCCCAACCTCCCGCCCGTCACGCCACCATGGCGCCCATAGCCATCCTCCCCTCCCCTCCATCCATCATGGCAGGACTACCTGACATGCAGCCCTCTCGAAAACAAACCTACCCCTTTGGTTTGTGGGGGTACAGTTTGTGAAAAGCCCGGATCATGCGGGGGGCCCGAACATTTTCCGCCCGTACCCACTCCCTCTGTTCAGGCCCAAAATCAACCCATTCCACCAGATAAAACAAGCGATTGTGAGAGATCTTAGAGTCCAAGATTTGCGAAAGTTCGTAGTGAGGTTCCCCCCCCACCAATAGCGGAGGCGGGGCGGGCTGCTTCAGTCTTCATTTGTTCTCTTCAGGCGCCCGGTGTAGAAGCCTTACGTGAAAGACAGGATGAACAGACTTTAGAGATTTAGGCAAGGCAAGTTCCACAGTCACATTGTTAATAACTCTCACAATCTCAAAAGGTCCAATAAATTTCCAACCGAGCTTGCGACTCGGTTGAATGTCACGTAAATTCTGTGTGGACAAATAAGCAAACTCCCCACACTTAGGAACCCAGGACAGACTGCGTTTCTTGGCAGCTTGGGTTTTATAGGCGTTCTTAGCCTCCTCCAGAGTCTTGGCCAAAGAAGACCATGCTATTTGCAACTGTTTGCACCAGTCTCCAGCATCTCCCGCCGGGAGGTCGGGAGAAGTCAAAAATGGCAAAGGCGGAGCGTCATAGCCATGGACCGCCTTGAATGGGGACATCCCCGTCGACGAGTGCTGAGTATTATTGTAACAGAACTCAGCCAAAGGCAATAAAGAGTGCCAATTGTCCTGTTGAAAGTTGGTAAAACACCATAGATATTGTTCAAGAGTCTGATTCACCCGTTCAGTCTGCCCATCGGTCTCTGGGTGATATGCACTGCTGACTCCCCTCTCCACCCCAAGCAGTGACATTAATTCACTCCAGAAATGCGAAACAAATTGAACCCCTCTGTCCGAGATCACCTTAGCAGGTAAAGTGTGGAGCCTCACCACGTGTTGTAAGAACGCTGAGGCTAGTTTCTTGGCAGAGGGAACGGAGGCAAACGGAACGAAGTGAGCCTGTTTAGTAAACAGATCTACTATCACCCAGATGACAGTATTCCCCCCGCTCGGGGGTAAGTCAGTAATAAAGTCCATAGAGATCACTTCCCATGGACGAGTTGGCGTGGGGAGGGGTTGTAGTGCTCCTGGGGGTTTACCAGGTCTGGGCTTACTCATTAAGCACGTTTGGCAAGCCGACGTGAATAACGAAATGTCTTTTCGCAGCCCAGGCCACCAAAATTGTCTCTGTAAGAGCTGTAGAGATTTTACAAACCCCGTGTGCCCAGCCAGTTTCGAGCCGTGTGCCCAGCCCATCACCTCCCCCCTAAGGGAACGGGGAACAAACAGTTTGTGATTTTTACTCCAGCAGCCATGCGCATCTTGAGAGACCCCTTCCTCCCCCTTCACCTCCTCCCTATCAGCGTCAGACATAGCTGTAGAGAATTTCGTCATCCAGTCATTGGTGGGAGGGGTTGGGGAGGGAGGGGGACGTGTAGCTTGCTTCCGGGTGGTTACTGCCCCTCCCAACTGGGAAGGCGTGAAGACCGAGTCATGAATCTCCTCCCTTTTGCTGTCGTGTTGAGGGAGGCATGACAGTGCATCGGCAAGCGAGTTAGATGTCCCCGGGAAGTGGTGCAGTGTAAAATTGAACTTGGAGAAGAAATCAGCCCAACGCAGCTGTTTGGCGTTCAAGGAACGGGGGGAGCGGAGAAGCTCGAGGTTTTTGTGATCAGTCCAGACCTCGAAAGGAACTCGCGCCCCCTCTAACCAATGGCGCCAGGTAGCCAATGCTAAGTGGATCGATCCCGCTTCTTTTTCCCACACCGACCAATTCCGTTCAGTATCATTAAATTTTCTGGACACATAGGCAAGGGGGTGCAATTTACCATCCTCTCCCTCTTGAAGGATCGCCCCTCCCATAGCAACGTCAGAAGCGTCTACTTGTACAATGAATTTTTTAAGTTCATTCGGGTGAGCTAACACAGGCTCCGATGTAAAAAGGGCCTTCAATTTGTCAAACGCCCTCTGGCACTCCGGAGACCAGTCTAGTTTGGCCCCGGGTCGAGTGCATTCGGGTGACCTTCCTTTCGTTTTCAATAGGTCAGTTAGGGGGAGAGCCACCTGAGCAAAGTTCGATAGGAACGATCTATAAAAGTTCGCGAATCCGAGGAATCCTTGGAGTTGCCTCCGTGTTTTGGGTGGCTCCCACCCCACTACATCTTTTATTTTGTCAGGGTCCATTTCAATTCCCTTTTGGGATATGCGGTAGCCCAAGAAAGGGATCTCCGTCTTGTGAAACTCACACTTGGACAGTTTAGCAAAGAGTTTATGCTTGTGCAACGTTTGTAAAACTTCCCGCACCAGTTTCACGTGAGATTTCAGGTCAGGGGAATACAAAAGAATGTCATCAAGGTAAACAAGGACCCCTTTGAACAAATACTTATGGAGCACCTCATTAATCAAATTCATGAAGACCCCCGGTGCTCCCTGAAGCCCGAACGGCATGACTAAGTATTCAAATTGGCCCAGGGGGGTGTTGAACGCCGTTTTAAATTCATCCCCCTCTCGAATCCGGACCCTGAAGTAGGCATCCCGGAGATCTAGCTTCGAGAAAATTTTCCCCCCAGCCACCGCAGCCAACAAGTCTTTTATTAGGGGCATGGGGTAAGCGTTTGTGTTGGATACTGCATTCAAGCCACGATAGTCGGTACACAGCCGCAACCCCCCGTCCTTCTTTTTTCGAAAAAGCACGGGAGCTGCAAACGGGAAGGATGCCGGCCATATAAACCCCCTGCTCAGGTTTTTGTCAATGAATTTTCTCAGCCCCACCTTCTCCGAGGGGCTCATAGAATACAACTTCCCCTTGGGTAGTTTCTGGTTAGGCAAAATCTCAATCGCACAGTCAGAGTTTCTATGGGGGGGTAATTCGTCGGCTTCCTCCTCCCCAAAGACAGAAGCCAGGTCGTGATACTCTGGAGGGATACCTTCTAGTTCTGCTTCCGCCACCCCCACCGTCACTAGGGTCTGCCCCCCCATTATGGGTCCCCACTCGTTCTTCCATAGGTGGGACTGGCATTTTTCTGAGATGAAGTTCACTTTCCCCTCCCCCCATAAAACGTGTGGATCATGATCGAAGAACCATGCGCTTCCGAGTACCAGGGGAAAGCGGGCAGACGGGGTAACGACGAAGGGCCTCTCTTCCCAGTGATGCCCAATCCCCACCCTCAAGGGCATAGTCTCGCATTTACAGGGTTCTTTCATGGTGGAGCCATCCATCTGAGTAAAAATCAAGGGGTCGTTTAGTTTAATAACTTTTGCCCCTAGTCCTGTCACTAATGTGGGGTTGATGAGGTCTCTCCCACACCCAGAGTCGATGAGAGGCCGTACTCTCACATGGGTCAATAGACCCGGGTCCACTAAAGTCACCGTGAGAAAGAAAAGAGAGGGGGGTTTGCTCACCGGGATTTGCGCCTGGGAGTCTGGGACCTGCTGTTCAGCGCTGTTCACAGCAGGTCCGTCTCGTTTCCCTGCGGTGCGGTCTCGCCATCTGATGAGTCCGATGCCTCGCTGAGCGGCTTGGCTTGCAGGGCTTTCGCCCCCCTTGGCTTTGCCACCGGCTTTGGCGTGGACGTGTCAAACTTTTTCTTGACTCCCTTGGGCGCTCCAGTCGATGCAGGGGAGCTTGGGCAGTTCGCGGCGAAGTGGCCCCCTTCTCCGCACTTGAGGCATAAACCTTGCTTCATTCGGAGTTCCCTCGTGCCATCTTTCGGTTTTGGGTTCGGGGTGGGGGGTTTTCCCCTCGCGGGCGGCGCGGGGCCCCTGTTAACCATCACTGCTGCATCATCCAATTTGATGGTCTTCAGGCGGTTCTCCATCGTGGTGGCGGCTTGTATCCACCCAGAGAGTGTGTCCGGGTCTTGGGTCTTGGTGACTTCTCGGCGAATCTCCGCGTTGAGTCCCAACTTGTAGTACTCCACGAGGGTCCCATCTTGCACCCCTCGGATTTTAGCCGCACACCTACGGAACTCCGCCGTGTAATCCCTCACCGATCTCGTACCTTGCTTGAGGGCCCGGATCGTTGCCTTTGCCGCTTTATTGGAGTTCACGTCCTCGAATTGCTCTTTCATGGCCCACATAAAAGAATCGATTTCCCTCAGTTCACGCCCATCAGCCTGATGAAGTCCCACGTACCAGTCGGCGGCCGCTCCTTTCAGGTGGGCCGCTATGACATCGACCATGCGATCTTCGCGCTGGAATAGGTGGCCCCAAGTTTCGATAAATCTTTCTGCTCTCACGAGGAAGAACGGAAACTTTTCTGGGTCTCCATCAAAATCTGTGTCCAGTAGTTCCGCAGGCTTCGGTGGCAAGAACCCCCATGGACGAGGGGGTGGCTGCCCCGGTGGCCCCTGCGGCCCTGGTCCAGCTGGTTGCGCCGGGGGGCCGGCCGGCACGTTCTGCTGGTCTTGATCCGGCGCCGGTTGTTGATCCTGGGGAGCTTGGTCTGGTGGTTCCTCTCGCCTTTGTCGCTCTCGCTCTTCCCGAATGCCCTCAGCGATCATCTGTGGGATGTGGGCGAGGGATTCATCTAGGAAGCGCATCAGGTGGTCTTGGCTCGGTTCCCCACTCCACCTCCGCCTCACCACGGCACCTTCCAGGCTCTCGGAGTCTCGGCCGGTATCTTCCAGGGCCCCAGCCGTGATCAGCCTGCGGACCGATCTTTCGGGGTGGCTTCCCCCCACCGATGCCCGCGGGGTTCCAAACCACGTTTCGTGGGTTTCAGCCAGGGGTTTCACCCAGTCTCGTCTACGTCCGACTCGGGTGGTCACCCCCCCATAGGCTGCCCCATATGGATCCCCGTAGGGCCCTCCGAAGTCGTACTCTGGACCCCATTGTCCCGGCACATACATGTCAGGGGTCTCTCTGGGTACATCCTTCCCGGGAGGTTTCTTCTCCTTTTTCTTTTCTTCTTCAATCGGGAGAGTGTCTTCTTCACCGCTGCTCATTTTGGAGTCGCGGGTTTCTGACCAGTCCCGAAAGTTGATGATGATTCTGAACAAACTGTCAGAAGCCCTAACCTAGTCAGCCAAACACCATGCCTTGCGGTTCAAACAAGAATAGCGTTTATTATAAAGCTGCAATGGAAAGGTTACTGGAGCAGATACATTGTTCAGAATAACTTGGTTACACAAAGCAGGCAGTTATATAGGGAAGGGGGTGAATGGGGACCCCCCCTTCTACCAATCAGGGAATAACATGTGAATGGGAATCGAAAGTTACTACGCTAATGAAGTTCCCACCGCCCCCATTAATCTCAGCAAAGCTGCAGCTTTGAAAGCGATAGGAAAGCTCGCAGCTTGACTCTCCAAGGTCAGAATGTGTCTACCAAAGATAGGGGTTGCCAGAGCCACATTCCACTCTCAGACACCAGGCATAAATCAACACCCCTACGATCCCAACCTCCTGCCCGTCACGCCACCATGGCGCCCATAGCCATCCTCCCCTCCCCTCCATCCATCATGGCAGGACTACCTGACAACTACCAAGCGGCGGAAATGGGATGGATAAGGGATTGGATACAATTAGAAAAGGAAAGAATTTTGAAATTAGAAGGATTTGATTTACCTATGGGCTGGCATGCCCACATCTGGTATAATATAGATAAAAATCAACGAATCTTTGAGAACCATGCAATAAGAGGCCCATTAATTAAAGTTTGGAAAGGAATTAAAAATAGGTACTACTCCAAAATTCCGAAATGGATTTCCCCAGTAGAAGCCTTTACATTACCGCCATTATGGTCAAAAGAGAAAAAATTAACTTATGAAACACTATTGACAGAAAATAAAGAAATAAAAGACTTTGACGTACAAGAAATTCAAAAGGTAAAACTAACTATATGGGGAAAAACTCAACTAAAGTCTAGATATGCCAAAGATAAAAAAGTGAACTTTATGAATACCTATACACAATTGGATAAAATTTGGCTCTCCTCAACAGACAAATTAATTCAAAAATTGTATAATTTCTTCTTAGCAGAGAAACTATTTGAAGAGTCTGTTAAACCAAACATGGTCCACTGGATGAAATATATAGGACAGAACATTACTTTAGAGCAATGGTCCAGACTTTGGAAATCACTTAGCCTAAAGATAAAGGTAAAGGTTCCCTTGCTCGAAAGCCAGTCAAATCCGACTCTAGGGTTGCGGTGCTCATCTCCGTTTCAAAGCCGAAGAGCCAGCGCTGTCCGAAGACGTTTCCGTGGTCATGTGGCCGGCATGACTAAACACCAAGGTGCATGGAACGCTGTTACCTTCCCACCAAAGTGGTACCTATTTATCTACTTGCAATTTCTTGCTTTCGAACTGCTAGGTTGGCAGGAGCTGGAACTAGAGACGGGAACTCACTCCATCTTGCAGCACCCGGGTCTTGAACTGCTGAACTACTGACCTTCCACAGCCTGCAGTTCAGCATCTTAACCACTTGAGCCACTGCATCACTTAGCCTACTTAGAGCTAAATGTTTTATAGGTGGCACTGGACTCCCGATAAAGTAGCGAAATGTTATAGAAAAGTATCAGATGTCTGCTGGAGGTGTAAAATGGAGGTGGGAACATATATACATATCTGGTGGAACTGTGGGAAAATTAGAAGTTTCTGGAAACTAATTAAAAAAATAATTCAAGAATCTACTATGGTAAATTTAAAACTAAGTCCAGAAATATTCCTACTTAACATATTACCGGCAGAGATTCAAAAAGAAGACCAAAGAATTATTCTTTATTTAATTACAATGGCAAGAATTGTGGTAGCCAAATTTTGGAAAAAAGAGAGCGTCCCCAACATAAAAGAAATAATAGATAAAATATTAGAAATAGCTGAATCAGATAAACTAAATCTTATACTTTCAGGGAAAGATGAATCAATATATGTAAAACGATGAAAAAAAATATATGAATGGATTGAAAAGAAAACATGAAGAATTCTTCAAACACTCCTTATGTATTCTGATATGTGATGTACATGAAGTGTGTATTTTTTTGGGAAAATTTATAAATAAAATCATTAAAAGAAAAAGAAAGAGAAATCTGCCAGGATCCCTACAAAGGCAGGAGAAAAAATGAATACATTGGAACCTTTTGGGTTAAACACTATATTTGATTTGATTTGCTTCCTTTGATCTACATATTACTCCTAATGGGATGTTAAATTGAAGTTCTATATACCATTCCCAAGATGTATGTACTGGGCTTTATGTGTGTGCAAGAACTTTATGTGCATAGCTTAAAATATGTGTGAAAAACTGGGGCTCTTTTCTCTCACCCTATTGTCTTACAGATGCAAATGCATTTTGTAACATTTTGTAATGTTTTGTACTTAATATTTGTGTTGTACAGTTCAAATAGCTCTGCCTCAAATAGTCTGTCCCTTATTGTTTGCATTGCCTCCAATTAAGAAAGTAGGAGTAAAGATTCAAAATGGATATTGAGTGTTCGTAATTTATTTTCAATAACAACCAACCAAGGGGAGAAGTAAGATTCAGTCAAAAGTTGGAAGCAGTAACTAGAGGAGTCAGATCTATAATGTAATCGAAGCCAAAACTTAAAGGTCATTAACCACACCCTTGTAGTCATAAGGTTTTGGCCACATTCTAGGCATAAAGCCACATATGGGACACAAGAAGGAACATCCAAGATTTTCTGTAGAAAACCTGAAAGTACCTCTTCAACTGCCTTATTAATTGATTCAATCCAAATAGGGGCTTCTTAGAGTAGTTGAGGGCCTATTTTCAGGTTGAAGATTTTTAGCGCAGCTGGAACGTATTGGTTCCCTCTTCCAGAAAAATTAAAATGTAGAAGTGCGTTAACATTTGCTTTAGCATTATTAATTGTTACTCTACGTTGTTGGGTCCATGATGCAGTAGCTTATAGTATTTTACGTGTTCAAGCTCATGATTGCTCACCCTCCAGATAAATTGCTGGAAGAATTGGAAAAGACTAGCACTTTGGATTTTCTGTAGTTTAATTCTAATTGGTTGGACTGGACTCAAACTTTGGGCTCGGTTTCTTGTTCTGATGGGCGTCAGCTGCAGACAGCTCTTTCCCTTCAGGAAATAAGTGTTTTAAGATATTTTAATTCTTTTAAATTGCTTTTAACAGTTTATGTTTTAATGTTTTGTTGTTGTTGTTCAGTCGCACAATCGAGTCCGACTCTTCACGACCCCATGGTCTCCTGTCTTCCGCTGTCCGCTGAAGTTTGCTCAATTTCATGTTCGTTGCATTGATGACACTGTCTAACCATCTCATCCTTTGCCGTCCCCTTCTTCTTTGACCTTCAATCTTTCCCAGCATCAGGGTCTTCTCTAGTGAGCGCTCCCTTCTCATTTGATGGCTGTTGTGTCCTGGGATCAGAAGGCAGAGCTGGTGAAATACAGCCAAGCTTCGCTCTCTGAGAACAATAGGGACTAGGTTCCTGAGCTCGCCAGTAGAGAACCAATGGCAGCATTGGCGGGCGATTCAAACCCGCCAATAGGAACATGGGGCCGTCCCCCCCAACTGTATATAGTTGGCCTCCGGCCGTTACTGTTTGTTCTTGTCCTGTGTGAAGTACGAATAAACGCGTCTTCTCTTATGTCGTCGTCCGAGTCATGAGGCCCGAAACCCAGTACTTTACAGTGGCGACGAGGATGGGATTGCAACGCCTTCCGTGACTCCATGAGCGACGAAAAGGACACCGCCGAGCACCGCATCGCTGACCCCGTGAGCAGCACCGCACTGCTCGCCGAGCATCGCATCGCTGACCCCGAGAGCAGCACCGCACCGATCGCCCCGGCGCATGCCTTCCCAGACAGAACCATGGCCGCTTCTCATGTAACACTGGAGCGCTTCGATCCGTCGCAGCCAGAAACCTGGGACGCATGGGTCGACCAGCTCATCAGCTATTTGGAGCTCAACGAAATCCGCCTCCCAGACCAGAAACGATCGATCCTGCTGAACGCGTGCGGCACCCAAACCGTCCGCCTCGCCAAGAGCCTCTTGGTGCCCCGCACGGCCTTGGAGAGCTCGTTTGGGGAGATCCTGGATGTCCTCAACGCTTACTTCAGCCCCCGGCCGACCTTCCTGGCCAAGAGGATGGATTTCCAGAGGCGAGTCCAGGCCCCAGGTGAATCCATTGCCACCTTCCTGGCCGCGCTAAGGGCGCTCGCGGTGGACTGCGTGTTCCCGAAGGTGGAGGACAACCTGCTGACGCAGTTCGTGTGGGGCCTGGCGGACTCCAAGCTGCGGCGCAAGTTGGTTGGACACCGGAGGCTCTCCTTAGACGAGGCCCTCGACGCCGCAACAGCCCACGAGGCCGCGGAAGGGGAACGCCCGGCTGCGGCCGCCCATGTGGTCGGAAGGAGTCCAAGCCCCGGGAATGTAGATACGGAAGAGGTCTTCGCCCTCAGAACCCAACAACGCCGGCCGGCGCCGTTCCAGCAGGCCAACAGAGAGCCAGCCAAGCCTTCCGGCAACCGGACCGTCTGTGCCAGCTGCGGGGAAGGCCACGGAAGGAAATCCTGCAAGTTCTGGGATGCTGTTTGTCACGGGTGCGGAAAGCAGGGACACCTCGCACGGGTCTGCCGGTCCAAGGGCCCCAGGAATTCGAGACCATCGGTCCCACCGCACCGCGCATCGTCCACCGCCTACGAGACGACGGAAGAGGTCGCCGAGTTGTACCATCTCACCGACCAACCGCTGCAGGTACTTCGCCTCCCCAACCACAACCTCTCCTCTGCCCCGAAGATCCAAGTAACCGTACGGATCGAGGGGTCCCCCTGTTGCATGGAAGTGGACTCGGGATCGGCGGCGTCCATCATTTCCCTGGACACTTTAAAAAGACTTTGCCCATTAGGGGGACCCCCTCTACGTCCATCGCCACTAAGCTTGGTGGACTTTCAAAGGAACCCTGTCCCCATCCGGGGAGTCGGCACTTTCCGAGTGCAGTACCGAGACTTTGAGGGGAACTTGGACTTGGTGGTGGTAGAGGGAAATCTCGTGAGTCTCCTGGGGCGGGCGTGGTTCGAGGCCCTAGGCATAACGATTGGGGGAGTGAATAAGTGCGGGGTGCGGGACTGGGGGCGGTGTGCAAGGAATTCCCGGAGGTCTTTGACGGGAAACTGGGGTGTTATAAAGGGCCCCCGGTGTCGCTCCATTTAGACCCCACAGTGACGCCCGTCCGACGGCGCTTCCGCACCGTGCCCCTGGCCCTCCGCCCGAAAATAGAGGCCGAGCTGGACCGGTTAGTGGCCCAGGGAGTCCTAGAGCCCGTCCCGAACGCGCGATGGGAGACCCCGATTGTGACACCCGTCAAGCCAAACGGGGAAATCTGCATCTGCGCGGATTATAAGTGCACCATTAACCAGGCACTTCAGGCGCACGCATACCCCGTACCCGTGGTCAGCCATGTCTTAGCCACACTGGCGGGGGCGCGCATATTCGGAAAGCTGGATCTCGCGCAGGTGTACCAGCAACTCCCGGTAGATGAGGCCACGGCCGAGGCGCAAACCATAGTGACCCACGGGGGGGGCCTTCCGGGTGAAGCGGCTGCAGTTCGGGGTCAGTGTGGCCCCAGGGATCTTCCAAAATCTAATGGACGATTTGTTAAAAGGGATCCCTGGGGTGACGCCGTTCTTCGACGACGTCCTCATCGCCGCGACCACCCCTGAAAGCTTCGCCGCCCGCCTCCGAACGGTACTGGGACGCTTCCAAGCCACGGGGCTGAAAGTGAAGCGGGAAAAGTGCCTCCTCGGGGTGCCAGAGGTGGAGTTCTTGGGGTACCGGGTAGACGCAACAGGCCTGCATCCGGCGAGGGACAAGGTAAAGGCCATGGTGGAGGCCCCCGCCCCGAAGTCCAAGGCCGAGCTCCAGGCGTTCTTAGGCCTCCTGAACTTTTACCACGCCTTTCTCCCTCACAAAGCCGCCGTGGCCGAACCCCTGCACAGGCTACTGGATAAGGCGACACCTTGGGCATGGGGAGCGAGGGAGGAGGCGGCGTTTCGGGGGGTTAAAGTACTCTTGATTTCTAATGCGGTACTCGCCCACTTTGATGAAAAGCTCCCAGTAATCCTTGCGTGCGACGCATCACCGTATGGGGTCGGGGCGGTCTTGGCCCACAAGCTACCGGATGGGAGGGAAGTCCCGGTGGCTTACTACTCCCGCACGCTGTCCCCCGCGGAGCGGAACTATGCTCAAATCTACCGGGAGGGCTTGGCACTGGTGGCGGGGGTTAAAAAGTTTCACAACTTTGTGTACGGGCGGCACTTCACGCTCGTAACCGACCATAAGCCGCTCTTGGGACTGTTTGCGGCGGACAAACAAACGCCGCAGGTACTGCCGCCCCGGGTGTTGCGCTGGTCCTTGTTTTTAGCGGGTTACCAGTACCAGTTGGAGCATCGGCCGGGCAAGGCGTTGGGTCATGCCGACGCCTTGAGCCGCCTGCTGCTGCCGCATACAGGGGAAGATCCGGCCCCGGCTCCTGCAGTATTGTTAATGGAGGAGCTGCCAAACCCCCCCCTTCAGGCTGCAGATGTGGCCGCCCGCACGTCCCGAGATCCCATTCTCTCCCGGGTCCTAAACTGGGTGGTGAGGGGATGGCCAGCGGAACAGACAGGGCCAGAGTTCACGGCATACAAAGCCAGGCGGGAAGAGTTATCCGCCTTAAAAGGGTGCTTGTTATGGGGGGACAGGGTGGTCATCCCGGGGCCCATGAGACAAGGGGTTCTAGAAACGCTACATGAGGCCCACCCCGGCATTGTACGAATGAAAGCTCTGGCAAAGAGCTATGTGTGGTGGCCCGGGATGGACGCAGAAATTGAAACCTGGGTCCGAGGGTGCACACAGTGTCAGGAAGTCCGCCCCAATCCCCCGAGAGCGCCAACCCAAAGCTGGGAGTCTACCCACAAGCCGTGGTCACGCCTACACATAGATTTTGCGGGGCCGTTTCAGGGGCTCCAGTTCATGGTGACGGTAGACTCCTACTCGAAATGGGTGGAAATAAGCCCAGTGTCTACCACCTCTGCCAAAGCGGCAATAAGGGCCCTGCGGAAAATATTCGTGACGCACGGGTTACCAGACATAATCGTGTCGGACAACGGGGCAGCGTTCACATCTGCTGAGTTTCAAGCGTTCCTCGAAAAGAACCTAATCAGGCACATACGATCAGCGCCCTTCCACCCAGCTACAAATGGACAGGCGGAGAGAACGGTACGCACCGCCAAAGAAGCCCTGAGCCGCATAACGGAGGGGGACTGGGAGTTCCGGCTGGCCCGCTTCCTCCTAACATACCACACCACCCCAAACCCCATCTCCAGTCATTGCCCCACAGAACTATTGATGGGCCACCGCCCCACAACTTTATTAGACAGGCTCCACCCGGACCGAGCCCCAGAGAGAAAGCTGGTCGAGACCCGGGAGGCGCCCCGAAGCTTCCTCCCGGGGGAACCTGTCTACTTCCGGAATTACGGGGCGGGGCCTCAGTGGGTGGCCGGGCGCATCCTAAAACCCACCGGGCCAGTGTCATACGAGGTCCTAACAGATGGGGACTGGGTCCTCCGTAAACACGTGGACCAGCTCCGGAGGCGGCAAGACCCCGACACAGGGATCCAGCTACCGGGAAACGCCGCGGCCGCCCCAGCATCCGATCGACTGCAGGCACCGACAGCGGAGCCCGCGCCGGAAGGTCCACGGAATCCGGAGGGGGTCCCGGAGACAGCTGAACCGCCGCCGCCATTGCCGCCGCCGTTACCGCCGCCACCGTCACCGCCTCAGCTACGACCGGAGATCCAAGCTCCTTGTGCTGGAGGACCACCCGATGGGGGCCCCGCCAGTCCGGTACCGGCCCCCGACGATCGCTAAGGGAACGGAGGGCACCAGCATACTTAAAAGACTACGTCACCTGATAGGAGACGAACTATGGGGGGAGGGGTGTTGTGTCCTGGGATCAGAAGGCAGAGCTGGCGAAATACAGCCAAGCTTCGCTCTCTGAGAACAATAGGGACTAGGTTCCTGAGCTCGCCAGTAGAGAACCAATGGCAGCATTGGCGGGCGATTCAAACCCGCCAATAGGAACATGGGGCCGTCCCCCCCAACTGTATATAGTTGGCCTCCGGCCGTTACTGTTTGTTCTTGTCCTCTGTGAAGTACGAATAAACGCGTCTTCTCTTATGTCGTCGTCCGAGTCATGAGGCCCGAAACCCAGTATTTTACAATGGCCAAAGTATTTGAGCTTCAACTTCAGGATCTGGCCAACATTCAGGGTTGATTTCTTTTAGGATTGAATGATTTGATCTCCTTGAAGTCCAAGGGACTCTCAAGAGTCTTCTCCAGCACCATAATTCAAAAGAATCTATTCTTTGACACTCAGCCTTCCTTATAGTCTAACTCTCGCAGCCATGCATTACTACGGGGAATACCATTTCTTTGACCATGCGGACTTTTGTTGGCAAGGTGATGTCTCTGCTTTTTATCATGCTGTTTAGGTTTGCCATCACTTTCCTCCCAAGGAGCAGGCGTCTTTTAATTTCATGGCTGCAGTCACCATCTGCAGTGATCTGGGATCCTAGGAACGTGAAGTCTGTCACTACTTCTACGATTTCCCCTTCTATTTGCCAAGGAGTGATGGGGCCAGATGCCATGATCTTAGTTTTTTTGATGTTGAGCTTCAAGCCCACTTTTGCACTCTCCTCTTTCACCCTGAGCAAGAGGCTCTTTAGGTCCTCATCACTTTCTGCCATCAGAGTGGTATCGTCTGCATATCTGAGGTTATTGATCTTTTTCCCAGCAATCTTAACTCCAGCTTGTGATTCATCCAGGCCAGCATTTCGCATGATGTACTCTGCATATAAATTAAATAAGCAAGGTGACAATATACATCCTTGTCGTACTCCTTTTCCTATGCTAAACCAATCAGTTGTTCCATATCCGGTTCTAACTGTTGCTTCTTGACCCTTATACAGGTTTCTCAGGAGACAGGTGAGGTGGTCTGGTACTCCCATCTCTTTAAGAACCTGCCATAATTTATTGTGATCCACACAATCAAAGGCTTTAGCATAGTCAATGAAGCAGAAGTAGATGTTTTTCTGGTACTCTCTTGCTTTCTCCATAATCCAGCGAATGTTGGCAATTTGATCTCTAGTTCCTCTACCTCTTCGAAACCCAGCTTGTACTTCTGGCAGTTCTCTATCCACGTACTGTTGGAGCCTAGCTTGTAGGATTTTGAGCATGACCTTGCTAGCGTGTGAAATGAGTGCAATTGTGCGATAGTTTGAACATTCTTTGACGTTGCCCTTCTTTGGGATTGGAATGTAAACGGACCTTTTCCAATCCTGTGGCCACTGTTGTGTTTTCCAAATTTGTTGGCAAATTGAGTGCAGCACTTTAACAGCATCTATGGATGGGGGTGTAAATTCGAATTAGGGTTGTTGATGGGCTTTCCATGAACTCTGGTTTTATTTAGTCATACTTTGCATTGCAAGCCCCTGACTGCTTGTATTACATCTTGCCTCACTGTTAGACCAACACTGTTTCTTCTGAGTTTGTCATTGCCAGAGTAAAATAATTTTCTGACTGAAAATGTTCTAATTCAGTCTAGTTTAATTCACTCACAACCACGATTACAATGTTTAAATGTCCCATTTCTCATTTTACAATTTGGACCTTACCTTGATCCATACTTCCCACGTTCCATATTATATGTGTCAAAACAGGTTTGAACTTTCCTTTTGCATCCATTCACATCAGTTTTAATCCAATGGCGTTATTAAGAACAATGTTATTCATACTTGTCCTTGCTCTTTTCCAGTAGCCAATAGAGTGTCTTCCAGCACTAGATTTTCTTTCTTTTCAATTGTCTTATCATAGGGTTTTTGAGGTATGAGATGATCAAAAGTGATTTACCATTGCCTTCTTCTGCACTGTACTAACCAGGGTTAGCTGAAGTGTCACTGCCTTTGTCTATGGAAGATCCTTCATCACCTTCTACTAGTGCTGCTTCCCAGTAGCTACCCTTCAAGGATTCCTCCACCATCACCACTGGAACTATCATCTCAGTTTGGTGTCTCTGCTTTGCCCATTCCGCCTTGCTTCATTGACACATTCAAACCCCCTCATCTCCAAATCTTAGGAGAAACCTAAGGGGCTGAGTCAAGGACAGGCATGACAGGTACTGTTCAAGAGTTTGGTTAACTCTCTCAGTCTGCCCATCAGTCTCTGGATGATAGGCGCTACTCAAGGCATGCTCATCTCCCATCAACGACATTAGCTCCGTCCATAATTTAGAAACGAATTGGGAGCCGCGGTCAGATATTATCTCTGCTGGCAGAGTATGTAATCTAACAATGTGCTGAAGGAAGGCTTTCGCCAACACCTTGGCAGTAGGTAGCCCTGCGAATGGGACAAAGTGAGCTTGTTTGGAGAAGAGATCCACCACCACCCAAATAACAGTCATGTGTTTGCTGCAGGGTAACTCGGTAATGAAATCCATGGAAATAACTTCCCAGGGCCGATTGGGTGTGGGCAACGGCTGGAGGAGACCAGGAGGCTTGCCCACCCTTGCCTTGCAGAGGCTACAGACCGGGCACAAGCGCATGAATCTGTGGCCACCAAAATTCGCGTTGTAACAAATGCAATGATTTAATGTAGCCAAAGTGGACAGCTTTAGCCCATGGACTGATTGTAAGACTTCTTGCCTCAGAGTCTCGGGGACAAAAAGCTTCCCTCCCTTGTACCAGCAGTCATTAACCCGGTGTTCTACCGAAGGATGGGACTGGAGCATTTTCCTTTCTTCAGCTGTTAATTCTTTGGCAAAGAGCTCCTCCCAAGAAGCCCCCAGGTGCTGAGGGGCATTAGCATTTTGGCTCTGTTTCTGAGTAGTCACCACCCTGCTCAACTGGGCAGGGGTGAAGAACGATTTGCGGATTTCCACCTGCTTGCTCTCATTTGGGGAAGCCTTGAGAGTGCATCCGCTAAGGGGTTGGACCGTACCGGGAAATGGTGCAGGGTGAACTGGAATTTGAAGAAAAACTCAGCCCAACGGAATTGCTTGGCATTAAGGTTGCGGGGTTTGCGTAACAACTCAAGGTTCTTGTGATCGGTCCAAATCTCAAAAGGCATTTGGGCCCCTTCTAACTAATGTCACTAACGCCAAGCAGATCAAAGCTGCCTCCTTATCCCACACTGGCCAGAACCGCTCAGTGTCATTGAATTTGCGGGAGACATATGCTAAGGGGTATAAATGTCTATCTGAGCCCTCTTGCAAAATCACCCCCCCATAGCGGTGTCAGAGGCGTCGACTTGCACTACGAATTTTTTGGTTTCATCGGGGTGAGCAAGTACTGGTTCCGTGGTAAATAACATTTTTAGTTGCTCGAACGCCTCCTGACACTTTGGGGTCCATTACAGTCTCGCCCCTGGCTGCGAGGCCCCCACTCCCTTCCCCTTGGTTTTCAAGAGATCGGTGAAGGGCAGACTCACTTGGGCGAAATGGGGCAAAAATTGGTGATAGAAATTTGCGAAGCCAATGAAGCTTTGAAGCTGCCTCCTAGTTTTTGGGGGCTCCCAATCCAACACGTCTTGGAACTTTTTGGGGTCCATCTCTAAACCCTTGGGGGGTATGCGGTAGCCCAGGAAGTCGATGCAGGTTTGATGGAACTCACATTTGGATAGCTTGACAAACAGTTTGTACTCTAGGAATTTCAGGAGCACCTGCCTCACCAACCGCACATGGGATTCAACATCAGGTGAGTACAGCAAGATATCATCCAGGTAAACAATCACACCCTTAAACAGGTAAGGGTGCAACACCTCATTGATCAAGTTCATGAAGACTCCCGGAGCCCCCTGGAGCCCGAACGGCATCACCCGGTATTCAAACTGTCCCAAGGGGGTGTTGAAGGCAGTCTTAAATTCATCTCCCTGTCTTATTCGGACCCAGAAATAAGCATCCCTCAAATCAAGTTTGGAAAAGATTTTGCCCCATGCCACCTCCGCCAGGAGATCTTTAATGAGATACGTGTGGTGGCCGACACTGCATTCAGCCCTCTGTAATCCGTGCACAAGTGGAGTCCCCCGTCCTTTTTTTTTTTACAAAACAGTACAGGGGCCGCAAACAGGGAGGAAGCCGGTTGAATGAAACCCCGATTATTGATGAACTTCCGCAACTCCTCTTTTTCCATGGGACTCATTGCATATATCTTTCCCCAGGGCATTTTCTGACCCGGGAGTATATCAATAGCACAGTCTGAGTTGCGATGAGGGGGGAGTTCATCGGCTTCCTCCTCCTCAAACACCTGGGACAAGTCTTTATACTCCTCAGGAATGTGGGCAATTTCCTCGGCAGCAAGGCACGCTCTGGGGGGTTTGTTATCCGGTGGGGTGCCCCACTCAGGATCCCACTTGTGCTCTGAGCATTTTGGAGATATGAAACACACAATTCCATCTTCCTATAATATGTATGGATCATGGCCATGGAGCCAGGGGCTGCCAAGAATGAGGGAGAACTTGGCTTGGGGTGCCACCACGAAGGGTTGGTGTTCCCAATGGTCACCCGCCCCCACTCGCAATGGCACAGTCTCAAATCTACAGGGCTCCTTCATGGGTGACCCTTCCATTTGGGTAAATGTTATGGGTTCTTTTAGTTTTATCACCGCTGTGACTAAGAAAGGGTTGATGAGGTCCCTCCCGCACCCCGAGTCAATCAAGCCACACACTCGAATGTGGGTCATCATGGCCAGGTTCATGATGACCACAGTCACAAAGAATAGAGAGGGGTAGTTGCTCACCACATTTGGCACTTCAGATGTTGGGTCCTGCTGTGCCGCGCTGCTTACAACAGGACTGACTCATTTCCCGGCAACTCCAGGGCTTCCTCCTCCATCAGTAGCGGGTCGAAGGTTTCTTGATGGACGTGTAAGGCCTGTGGGTTCTTGGGTTTCGCAGTTCCCTTCTGGGTAGGGGTCCCCACGCGGCATCGATCATCCTCACGAGGTGGGCTCCTCCTGGGGTCCTCCTTCGGGCAGGAAGCAGCGAAATGCCCCTTTTCTCCACATTTCAGGCATAGGCCTTGCTTCATGCGTTGGTCTCGCAGGGCAGCTGCGGGGGAGCTGACTTATTCTTTGGCCGGGGGGTGGAGGTAGAGGGGTGGCTATTGCCTAAGGAGACATCCAGTTTCATGATGCATAGACTCTCAGCGCGTTCTGCCTCCTCCATTCAAGCCTGCAAGGTCCGCAGTTCTTTGGAGCTAAGGACATCCATGGCAAGCCCCATTTGGTACTGTTGGGCTAACACCGGGTCCATCCAGTCCCGTATTTTGGCTGCATGTTTCTGGAATTCTGTAGAGTACTCGTGTACGGGGAGGCATCCTTGTGTGAAGGTGCGGAGGAATGCCTCAGCCTTCCGGGCAGTTGCCGGATCTTCAAAGCGGTTTCTTAACACCCACATGAAACCATCCACACTTCCCAATTCTGCTGCCTCCAGATCATGCAGGGCTACATACCAGCTGGTAGCGATTCCCCTCAGGCGGGAGGCAATAAACTCCACTTGTTCCTCATCTGGGAACAGGTGACCCCAGCACTGCACAAACTTCCCCACTTGTAGGATGAAGAAGGATAAGCTTTTGGGGTCTCCGTCAAAAGTAATATCCAGCAGGTCTTTGGGTCGCGGCATCAGCTGGGGCGGTCCCATCCCTGGACCGGGTCCCGGCAGTGGCAATGGCCCTGGAGGCAGTGGCGGAGGCACAGGTGCTGATAACACAGGAGGGCCACCTGGCAGAGGTTGCCCAAGAACTGGCTGCCCTGGCGGTGGTTGTCCTGGTATTGGCTGCCCCGGGGGAGGTTGTCCTGGGACTGGCTGCCCTAGCAGAGGCTGCCCCAGGACTGGATGTCCTGGCCCCGGGCCCGGGGCAGGCACCAGTGCAGGTTGGGCAAGCATATGGGTACGAATCGCCTGGTCCATCATTGTTGGTAAGTTCTGCATTAGCTTACCAATGTCTTGCATCAACCTGAGGCAGTCCTCTTCCAAAGTGTCCATGCGAGCATCAGTGTCCTTGCTAGGGCGGGGTCTTGCCAGGCCTCGAGGAGTGCGCCCCTGTGGTAATCCAAAACTTCCCCGGGGGTCCACCAAGTTATCCTGGCTCTGGCTCCCTGGCAAGGCCCACGTCGTCTGGGTTGAATCCAACAAATTCTTAGACCAGTCTCTAGGCCTCCGTTGAGTGACCCACTTATCCCACGGAACTGGCGCAAACTGATAATGGGTCCGGGGTATCGCTCCACCATCCCTCGGGGTCAGTCCAGCTGGACTGTAGATCGGGGTGGTGAATGAAGTTGCTGGAACCCCTGCCGTAGATGGGGTAACTGAACTAGCGGTCGTCCCAGGAACTGAGGTGACTGGGGTCGTCGTGACCGGGGTCGTAGTCACAGGTACGGTGGTAACTGGGACCTCAGTGACCGGTGTAGTCATAACTGGAATCAGGGTGACGGGAGTTGTAGTAGTCGGGACCATCACCGGCACTCCCCCAGGGCCGCTCATCCTGAGTTGGAGAGGCGGTATTAGGCAAGGGATGCGATGGTGATTCCTGACAATTTCTGTCAGGCTCAATAGCAAGTAGATCCAAGCATTCTTCAGGTAAAGAAAAGCTTTATTGGAATACAATGCTGTAACCCACAGTAATACGGTTATTGTCAGGAATGGCAGCCCAAGCTGCTCAGGCATTATTATAGTATGATGCAAAAGCGTGACTGGCAAATGAACTTTTAGTGCGCACGTGCGGGAAACTCCCGGCGGGAGATTACTTGATGATCGGGAGAATAAGTTGCCCCTACCCCTCGGTCTCACAGGACTGGGAAATTCCCTTAAAACAAAGAACACTCCATAGCCTCCTCCCAAGGCCACCGTTATAAGCCAGAGCGGCTGAATCCATTCTCCCACGTTGCAGCTGGCAATGCTACGCAAGCGCACAAGCGAAAGACAAGATAGTAGACACAATGAACTCAGTGTAAAATAATCCAAGCCTCAAGTCTCTGACATAAAGCCTGGTTGCTGTGTAAGCTCTGCTAATATGCCTGTCACGGAAAAGCCATTTTCAAATGCTTGTGGCTTTAAGTAGAAAAGTTTGATTTAGACTGTAAGGCCTGTCTCAATCCTTTCCCTGGAGATAAAGACAATGCAGAAGCACTGCGACCTTGATAGAACTGTTTTCAGATGGTACTGAGCTTGTTAGTGCCTGGGAAGAAACCAGCCCCAATCAAGCACATTCCTAAATGATGGAATTATTACTATATGTGTGTTGGAGTCAAGCAGACCCTTAATGGGATAAGTTTCAATTCCCCTTCAAGACTGCCTATTATGGGGTGTCATGAAACCATAGTAACAGAGAAGGTTGATATCACTCTTCTAGCTTTTGATTGGTTGAAGGCCTGAACTGATCAACAGCTACCATTTTCTATAAAATAAGATTTTAATTCTGAGAGAAGTGTGGCTGCCTGGAACTATATAGACCTTGCGGGTCAATAGTTTCTGAGCAACCCCAGACTTTGGCATCTCATGCTGTCTGCCTGGATGGGCTTGCTTGTCTGATTTTGTTGTGATTGGATTACTACACCTTGTAACCTGAAGGTAACTTTGCAACTGCCTTGTAAGTTCTTAGCAAAGCTGGTTAAGCTTAGATTCTTTTCTTTAGTACCCTCACCATTTGATTGTCTTGTTTTAAAATCTGTTTGCACCTTAATAAAGCCATATTCTTTTTTAGCCTCTTGTGGTTTGTGCTCTGTGAATCTCAAAAGGCTAATTCCAATTGCCTGGACTTGGAACCACTACTACCAAAAATATTTTTTGCATATGATCTCAGTCTGTAGTTCTCTTTGCAGAACTGACCTTGTGTTTAAGTCTCAGTTTCGATCTGGAAGTTTGGTCTTTTATTCCAGGACTGTGAGAGACTGATTAAAATACATGGTGGTGGCCTACTGAGTGCTTAAGGGCGTGCTATATTCCCTTGAGTGACTTTGTAAAGTGCTGTGCAGCCTGTTTTTGTAGCCCGAATGTCTAACCAGAGGGTTGGGCATTTGTATCAATGCCTCCAAATGTCTTCATCCCATCAAGGAGTAAGGAGTCCTCAGCAGACTCCCCTTTGCCACATAAGGAGAGTAATGAAAGCTCTAGTCTCCATTTGATCCTTCAGCCAAAAAGAATATGTTAGTCAATATGTAAATCCCAAGGTGGATTGCCCTTATGAAATACAAAAAGGAAGGTGCTACATCATCTGAGCCTGTTACTTATGTTGAAAATTCTTGGAATTGATTTGGAAGAACTAGAAATAATCAGCCAACCAAACCAGGTACAGAGGGTCCTCCTCACATTTTCCAGTGTGAGGATCCCATCTTTAATAATGAAGCAGAGGGCAACTTTTAAGGGCAAGGGGATCTTCCCAGCCCGTGCCTTTTTAAATACACTGAAACCTGTACTGCTCTTGGCCAAGAAAGGTAAAGAGACTAAAGGGGGGCATGATCAGATCTCCCTGCTGCCTGATCCAATGGACCTCTCTTGTCAGGGGGAGGAGGCTCCAATTATGAATCCAATCCATGGGGCAGTTAAATCTTCAGATAAGTTATTTCCATCAGCCTATGTGCATGAAGGCATAAATCTAGATAACTCCTTGGAGGATGACCTGATAAAAACTTTTCCAAATTTCCAAAAAGAGGTCCAAGGTGTGATAGTCAACAGACTGGAGACAGTGGGGACAAAGCTTCTGACACCAAGGGAAACCAGGGAACAAGCAGTGACTGCAGACAGACCAGATGCCACCAAAACAAGCCTTAATGAAAACAGCCCATCTATGCCCTACCATAACTCTCCTTCTTCTCTACTGATCAATTTAACTTCCACGACAGAAGTCCAACTGGAACTCAAGAGAAACACAGAGACGTCAATACAAGCTGAAATTTATATGCCCTCAGTAACAGCTGAGAATCTCCCCCGAGCAGTAAGGGAGACATTGTGTGGCCAAGCACAAGCCAATTAATCAAGAACACTTCAAGAGGTATGAGCAATGGGTCTGTGTTCTATGACATCAACAGCACCCTCGAACAACTAACCAAAGGAGACTGACTCATAAATTCTTCTGCACCATCATCATCTAAATTTTCTACTACTTTGGTGTAATAAGGCCAAGGATGTTGAATTTCTAAGCTACCTTAATGATTTCGATATTATGCTCCTTCAGGAAACCTGGTCACCAAATCAGATTCAGATTGAGGGGTATAAATCCTTTTCCCTCTCAGGGTAGAAGATTAACCCTAAGGGTCGCTTTCAAGAGGGTCTGGCTCTGTTTGTTTCGTTATATTTAAAAGTAGAAATCATGTTACAATTGGATAGCCACACTGAGCAAGCTATTAAGTTTGTCCTTGATAATCTTATTATTATTATTCTGAATATATACGTTCCCAATTCCTTAGACAGATTAACTCTTTCCCAACATTGGAAACAACTAATTTCTTTTCTAGAAAGACTATAAGAAGAACATCCCTTGGCTGAAATAATTCTGGCAGTGACTTTAATGTTAGAGTAGGCAATTCTTTAGGCTACAGAAATTAATCAGGAGGATATACTTCCACCTATTTTCACCTCTACAAGGTACTCCAAAGATTGCCATACAAACTCAGCAGGCATCTATCTCGCCAAACTTTGTCTTCAATTTAATAAAGTTTGCTGAATGGGCTTACCAACTTTCCCAACTCTGGAGAATATACATTTGTCTCAGCAAAGGGCTGCAGTGTGATTGACTATTTTATGGTTTCCCCTTCATCTCACTGCTGACTATCTTCCACTTATTTTAACTCTCAATGTCAGCCCTTTTACTAGAACCCAATGTTATTTCCAACACCAACTGGACAAACTCTATCTATTGCATAGGATCTTATGGAATGATAACTCTATGCAAAAAAACCAACAATTACTTAAATCAAACCTACTTCTAAAGTATAGATGCTCCTTAATTGATGCAAATGAACATCATAGCCTATAATGCTTTAACATCTCACATATCTATGTCATTGAGCAAAGAACTTGAGATTGGAAACAGGGGGAGTAGTAGACATATAAATGTCTGGTTCGATAGGGAATGTAGATACTTAAAAAACCAATTACATGATGTCTTGAGACAATTCCATGAAACCGCTGACCCATTTTTTCTGATAGAATACTTTAAACTTAAGAGCCAACTACAACAGAGTATGAACAGAAAGAAGATTGAATACACACAATGGGAAAAACTATACCAGGCCATGATTTTAAGTAATACAAAAAAATTCTGGACCATAGTCTCAGAGTCATGTCTTGCGGAGGCCCCCTCTATGCCTGCTATTTCTCTCCAAGTGTAATGTCAATATTTTTCAACATTATTACATCAGGATGATGTCTGCACCATGGACTGGCCTCATGTAACACCTGATGAAATAAAAGAACTGATTGGCCAATTGAAACCAGGAAAAGCAGCTGGTCTTGATATAATTCTTCCGGAAATTTTAAAACTAGACCCTGATTGGTGGGTGGCCCCTCTTGCATCCTTTTTTACAATGATTGATCAATCTGGCCTTATTCCTGATGCATGGTTAAATGCAGTCATACTCCCAATTTACAAAAAGGTGATTGCTCAATTCCCTCCAACTATAGACCAATCAGCCTGCTTTCCGTTATGGGCAAACTGTATTCCAAACATATACTATCTAAGATAACCATATGGATGACAGAACAGAGAGTTTTAGGCCCAGAACAGCTGGGATTCTGTAAAGGGAAAACTACTTTAGACCATTGCATTATATTAGAGCACATGATTAATAAGTATGTTAAAAGAAGCAATGTAAAATTATACGCTGCCTTCGCTGCCATTAGATTTCTATTCTGGTCTACCTCAGGAAATTTTCTGCAGGCATATTCACAATCTTTGGCACCACATACATCTGTGAACAAACTTTTTCCAAGATGAAAACTGTGAAATCCAAGTGCCTCAAGGATTTGTCCTGGGACCTGTTTTGTTCAACATCTTTATCAATTATTTGGATTAAAGAATAAAGGGAATGCTTATTAAATTTGCAGATTATACTAAATTGGGAGGGGTAGCAAATACGGTAGAAGACAGAGTCAGGATAAAGGATGGTCTTCACAGGCTGGAAAACTGGGTGTCAAGCTCAGGAACTTTCTATTTCCTTAAGTTCTGTTTTTCATTTCCTTTGCTTGTCATTTTGAATTCCTGGGGGGGGAGCGTATATGGTTGGAGTGCATGGGACCAGAGGCCTGAAGAAGCACCCCAAGTTGGTTCTCGTGGGACTGACCTTGGAGTGTCTCTGTGCCAGCCTAGTTTAGATAGGGCACCATATATCTGTCTGTGTTGCCATAGTAACACCAGGGGTAGATGTGATGTGGATGAATGTGGAATGTTATGCTTTTACCTATATCATGTAATTTCCCACAAATATATGTAGTCTTAACAAGAACTCTTGAACCCACAGTATCATATCTCTGCCAATAACACTGCCAATAGTGTGTGTGGAGAGTGAATTAGCTGGGGATCTGACAGATTGTTAGGACTCCCATTGATCTCTCCCCCCGGCCCCAGTGTACGCCAGCATGGGAAACTGAGATGGAGACAGCGAGTGCGAGTTCCAGGTCTGAGCCTGAGAACCCTGTGCACAGCCCTGACAAGAAGAAAGACAGCAATGCCACTGGTGCTATGCCTAAAAATCACATTCTCTTCCACCCTCCTAAGAGATGTGACACTGGGATGATCTGGGATGATCATTGGGATGATCTGACCTGGTTGGCAAGTACCCCAGGGTTCCATGGTACCCGGGTGTCAGAAGTCCTAACTTAGTCAGCAAACACCAGACCTTTTTTTGATGCAAGCAAGGTTAGCGTTTATTAAGCTGCAATAGATAGATCACTGAAACAGGTCTCTTGTTCAGAATGACTTGGTTACAGAAAGCAAGCGGTTATACAGGGGAAGGGGGTGAATGGGGACCCCCCTTCTTCCATACAATGAATAAACATGCGACTGGGAAATCGAAAGTTACTAAGCAAATGAATTTCCCACCGCCCCCATTAACCACAGCTGCTACATCTATGCCAGCGATAGAGAAGCTCGCAACCCCGACTTGCCAAGGTCAGAACGTCCAGGCTGCAAGAGATAGGAAGAATAAAAGCCACATTCCATTCTCACACCCGAGGTGTAAATCAACAACTCCCCGGATTCCAACCTCCCGTCTGTCCCGCCACTAAGGCGCCAAAAGCCCACCTCCCTCCCGTCATCCATCATAGCCCACCTCCCACCCTTCCATCATGGCAGGGCTACCTGACATGCAGCCCCCTCGAAAATAATCCTACCCCTTTGGTTTGTGGGGGTACAATTTGTGAAAGGCTTTAACTAGCCGGGGGCCAGAACATTTTCCGCCCGTACCCACTCCCTCTGCTCCGGCCCAAAGTCAATCCATTCAACCAGGTAAAACAAGCGATTGCGAGAGAGTTTAGAGTCCAGAATCTGCGAGACTTCGTAGTGAGGTTCCCCCCCACCAGCAGCGGAGGTGGGGTGGGCCGTTGCGGTCGCCATTTGTTCCCTTCAGGCGCTGGGCGAAGAAGCCGCACATGAAAAACAGGATGCACAGACTTTAGAGACTTAGGCAACGCAAGTTCAACAGTTACATTGTTAATCACTCTCACAATCTCAAAAGGACCAATAAATTTCCAACCAAGTTTGCGGCTCGGCTGAATGCGACGCAAATGTTGGGTAGACAAGTAAGCAAACTCTCCACACTTGGGAACCCAGGCCAGGTTACGTTTCTTATCGGCTTGGATTTTGTAGGCAGTCTTAGCCTCTTCCAGAGTCTCTGCTAACGAGCCCCACGCCTCCTGCAGATGTTTGCACCAGTCACCAGCATCTCCCGCCGGGAGGTCGGGAGAAGACAAAAATGGCAGAGGCGGGGCGTCATAACCATGAACCGCTTTAAATGGAGACATCCCCGTCGACGAGTGCTGAGTATTATTGTAACAAAACTCAGCCAAAGGTAAAAGAGAATGCCAATTGTCCTGCTGGAAATTAGAAAAACAGCGCAAGTATTGTTCCAGGGTCTGATTCACACGTTCAGTTTGCCCATCCGATTCAGGATGGTATGCACTGCTCACACCCCTCTCTACTCCAAGCAGTGACATTAGTTCGCTCCAGAACTTGGAAACGAACTGAGCCCCCTGTCGGAGATCACCTTAGCAGGTAAAGTGTGGAGTCTCACAACGTGTTGTAAGAACGCAGAAGCCAATTTCCTGGCAGAGGGGATGGTTGCAAAAGGAACAAAATGCGCCTGTTTAGTAAACAGATCTACGATCACCCAAATAACAGTTTTCCCCCACTAGGGGGTAAATCCGTAATAAAGTCCATAGAGATCACTTCCCAGGGCCGAGCCGGCGTAGGGAGCGGTTGCAGGGCACCAGGGGGTTTTCCAGGGCGAGGTTTACTCATTAAACAGGTTTGACAAGCAGAAGTGAAGAGTGAAACAACTTTACGTAGCCCTGGCCACCAAAATTGCCGCTGTAAGAGCTGGAGAGACTTCACAAACCCTGTGTGTCCAGCTAGCTTGGATCCGTGCGCCCAACCCATCACCTCCCCCCGGAGAGACCGGGGAACAAAGAGCTTGTCATTTTTAGTCCAGCAGCCATGCGCATCGCGGGACAACCCTTCTTCCCCCTCCACCTCCTCCCTGTCCGCATCAGACATTTCAGTGGAAAATCGTACCGCCCAGTCACTTGGAGGAGGGTCTGGCGGAGGGGGGGAACGTTTGGCCTGCCTCCTCGTGGTTACCGCTCCTCCCAACTGGGAAGGAGTGAATACAGAGTCACGAACCTCCTCCCTCTTGCTGTCGTGTTGGGGGAGGCGTGACAGAGCATCGGCCAGCGAATTTGACGTCCCCGGGAAATGGTGCAGTGTGAAATTGAATTTGGAGAAGAAATCTGCCCAGCGGAGCTGTTTGGCGTTCAAAGAACGGGGGAGCGGAGCAGCTCGAGGTTCTTGTGGTCAGTCCAGACCTCGAATGGGACTCGCGCTCCCTCTAACCAATGGCGCCAAGTAGACAACGCCAAACGGATCGACCCCGCTTCTTTCTCCCAAATGGACCAATTCCGTTCAGTATCATTGAATTTCCTAGACACATAGGCAAGGGGGTGCAATTTACCGTCCTCCCCCTCCTGGAGGATCGCCCCCCCCATAGCGACGTCCGAGGCGTCAACCTGGACAATGAATTTTTTAAGTTCATTGGGGTGGGCCAACACCGGTTCTGAGGTGAAGAGGGTTTTCAACTTGTCAAAAGCCCGTTGGCACTCTGGTGACCATACTAGTTTAGCGCCCGGTCGAGTGCATTCGGGTGGCTTCCCTTTGGTTTTCAGTAAGTCTGTTAAGGGGAGAGCCACCTGGGCAAAGTTCGAGAGGAATGACCTATAAAAGTTCGCGAATCCGAGGAAACCCTGGAGTTGCCTCCGTGTTTTGGGAGGTTCCCACCCCACCACATCCTTGATTTTGTCAGGGTCCATCTCAATTCCCCTTTGAGATATGCGGTAGCCCAGGAAAGGGATCTCCGTTTTGTGAAATTCACACTTGGACAGCTTGGCAAACAGTTTATGCTTATGCAACGTTTGGAGTACTTCCCTCACCAGTTTCACATGAGATGTAAGGTCGGGGGAATACAAAAGAATGTCATCAAGGTAAACAAGGACCCCTTGAACAGGTACTTGTGTAACACCTCGTTAATCAAATTCATGAAGACCCCAGGGGCTCCCTGGAGTCCGAACGGCATAACTAAGTATTCAAACTGGCCGAGAGGTGTGTTAAACGCCGTCTTAAACTCGTCCCCCTCCCGAATCCGGACTCGGAAATAGGCATCTCGGAGGTCAAGTTTTGAGAAAATTTTCCCTCCAGCGACTGCTGCCAACAAGTCTTTTATGAGGGGCATGGGGTAAGCGTTAGTGTTGGACACCGCATTCAAGCCCCGATAATCCGTGCAAAGCCGTAACCCTCCGTCCTTCTTTTTCCTAAAGAGCACGGGGGCTGCGAACGGGGAGGACGCTGGCCGTATGAAGCCCCTGCTGAGGTTTTTGTCAATGAACTTTCTCAGTTCTACCTTTTCCGAAGGGCTCATAGAATATAGTTTCCCTTTAGGTAGTTTTTGGTTGGGCAGAATTTCGATTGCACAATCAGAGTTTCTGTGGGGGGGTAGTTCATCTGCTTCCTCCTCCCCAAACACAGGGGCTAGGTCTCGGTATTCGGGGGGAATGCTTTCTAGTTCTGCATCGGCTACCCCAGCCGGCACCGAGAGTTTTCCCTCGATTATGGGTCCCCACTCTGTCTTCCAGACGTGGGACCGGCATTTCTCGGAGATGAAATCTACCTTTCCCTCCCCCCATAGTACGTGAGGATCGTGATCAAAGAACCACGGACTTCCTAAAACCAGGGGAAACCGGGCGGACGGGGTAACTACAAAAGATCTCTCTTCCCAGTGCTGCCCCAGTCCCACCCGCAATGGCACAGTCTCGTATTTGCAAGGTTCCTTCATTGTGGACCCGTCCATTTGGGTAAAAATCAAGGGGTCTTTTAGTTTAAGGACTTTCGCCCCGAGTCCCGTCAGTAGGGTGGGGTTGATCAGGTCTCTCCCACACCCTGAGTCAATGAGAGCCCGTACTCTCACATGGGTCAATAGACCCGGGTCCATTAAAGTCACTGTAAGGAAAAAAAGAGAGGGGGTTTTGCTCACCGGGAGTTGCGCCTGGGGTTGTGGGACCTGCTGTTCAGCGCTGTTCACAGCAGGTCCGCCTCGTTTCCCTGCGGCACGACCTCGCCATCGGAGGAGTCGGATGGCTCGCTGAGTGGTTTAGCTTGCAAAGCTTTCGCCCCCTTCGGTCTCGCCACCTGTTTTGGCGTGGATGTGTCGAACTTCTTCTTTGTTCCCTTTTGCGCCCCGGTCGATGCAGGCGAGGTCGGGCAGTTCACGGCGAAATGGCCCCCTTCTCCGCATTTGAGGCACAGACCTTGCTTCATCCGGAGTTCTCTTGTTCCGTCCTTCTGCTTTGGGTTCTGGATGGGAGCCTTTCCTCTCGCAGTCGGTGCGTTCCCTCGGGTTGCCATCGCTGCGGCATCGTCTAGTTTGATGGTCTTCAGCCGGTTTTCCATCGTGACTGCGGCCTGGATCCATCCGGTGAGGGTGTTCGGATCTTGGTTCAGGGTGACCTCACGGCGCACCTCCGGATTCAGCCCCCATTTGTAAAACTCCAGGAGATTTCCTTCTCCTCGCAGCTTGGCGGCACATCTGCGGAACTCCGCGGTGTAATCTCTCACCGACCTCGCGCCCTGCTTGAGGCTCCGGATCGTTGCTTTTGCTGCTTTAGTTGAGTGCACGTCTTCAAATTGTTCTTTCATAGCCCACATGAAAGAATCAATCTCTCTCAGTTCGCGCCCATCGGCTTGGTGGAGCCCCACGTACCAGTCAGCTGCTGCTCCCTTCAGGTGAGCCGCTATGACGTCGACCATCCGCTCTTCCCTCTGGAACAGGTGGCCCCAAGTTTCGATGAACTTCTCGGCTCGCACCAGGAAGAACGGGAACTTCTCGGGGTCTCCGTCAAAATCCGCGTCCAGGAGCTCCGTAGGCTTAGGAGGCAGGAACCCCCAAGGACGAGGGGGTTGTTGCCCCGGCGGCCCCCGTGGCGCTGGCCCCGCTGGTTGATCCGGTGGTCCGGCTGGCACGTTCCCCGGGCCCTGGTCCGGTGCTGGGCGTTGATCTGGAGGGGCTTGTGCCGGCGGCTCTTCCCGTCTCTGTCGTTCACGCTCCTCCCGAATGCCCTCCGCAATCATCTGTGGGATGCGAGCGAGGGACTCATCCAGGAAGCGCATCAGGCGGTCTTGGCTTGGTTCTCCGCTCCATCTCCGCCTCACCACGACACTCTCTCGGGGCTCGGAGTCCCTACCGGTGTCTTCCATGGTTTCGGCGGTAGCCAACTTGCGTACCGACCTCTCGGGGTGGCTCATCCCCATGGATGCTCTCGGGGTCCCGAACCACGCCTCGTGGGTCTCGGTCAGGGGTTTCACCCAGTCCCGTCTGCGTCCCGCTCGGTGGGTCACCCCTCCATAGGCTGCCCCATACGGATCGCCGTAGGGCCCTCCAAAGTCGTACTCCAAACCCCATTGTCCCGGCACGTATGTGTCAGGGGTTTCTTTGGGTACGTCTTTCCCAGGAGGCTTCTTGTCCTTTTCTTCTTCTTCAATCGGGAGAGTGTCTTCTTCTCCATCACTCATTTTGGAGTGGTGGGTTTAGGACCAGTCCCGAAAGTAAATGATGATTCTGAACAAACTGTCAGAAGTCCTAACTTAGTCAGCAAACACCAGACCTTTTTTTGATGCAAGCAAGGTTAGCGTTTATTAAGCTGCAATAGATAGATCACTGAAACAGGTCTCTTGTTCAGAATGACTTGGTTACAGAAAGCAAGCGGTTATACAGGGGAAGGGGGTGAATGGGGACCCCCCCTTCTTCCATACAATGAATAAACATGCGACTGGGAAATCGAAAGTTACTAAGCAAATGAATTTCCCACCGCCCCCATTAACCACAGCTGCTACATCTATGCCAGCGATAGAGAAGCTCGCAACCCCGACTTGCCAAGGTCAGAACGTCCAGGCTGCAAGAGATAGGAAGAATAAAAGCCACATTCCATTCTCACACCCGAGGTGTAAATCAACAACTCCCCGGATTCCAACCTCCCGTCTGTCCCGCCACTAAGGCGCCAAAAGCCCACCTCCCTCCCGTCATCCATCATAGCCCACCTCCCACCCTTCCATCATGGCAGGGCTACCTGACACCGGGGTAAGGCTGATTGTGAGAAACAGCGTATCTCCTGCACCTTTCATGATGACCCGGATCTGGGCAAGATGTGAGAGGAATGGGAAGACGAGCTGGCAACAAAGACCAATCCAGTCTCAGAGCCGATGTAAAAGAACTCAAGGAAGGCTTCCAGTACTTGGTGAAGAATCTCCCCAAGTTAGTCAAGGAACTAATGGAAAAGAAGGAATCGGAAGAGTCCGAGGAGGAGGAGAAGAGTGAGAGTGAACCTGAGAAGTCCCCACCACTTCCTTGGAGACCCGAGGGAGAGCAGGACAGGCCTTGTGATGCACCGGAGGCCATGTTAGATGGCAGCCCGGAGAAGCTGGCATTTTTTGCAATCCAGGTGCACAAGATGTTGCAAGAGTGGGGCCACACCTTCGCCTCCGATGAGCAGTGTGTAGATTATGTGGGCTCCCAACTGTGGGGATGGGCAGCTGACTGGTTTGTGGGGCTCTACAATGTCACGGCCCTGGAACTCTGAGATGTGGATGCCTTCATGCAGGCCCTGCGGCACCAATTCAAGTACCTGCTGGAGCTGGAGAAGGCTTGTACGAGCCTCTGGAAGCTGTACCAAGGAGCTCAGTCTGTTGTGGGGAGGGGAAAGGAAAGGAACTTGTAAGCTGCTCTGAGAATCCTTTGGGTAGTGAAGGGCGGGGTATAAATCTACTTCTTCAAAGCCACTGCAGCCAAGCTCCAGGGTTGACTGGAAGAGGTTCTGATTGAGTTCTACTGGGCTGGCCTGAACACCATCATTTTGGAGAAAGCATTGGCCTAAGACAACCCCTTATCCCTAGCGGGTTGGATCCAGGTGGCCTGCAAAGCTGAGAACAGGAATAACCTGGTGAAGCTTTACCAGCATAAGACACCTCCGCATGGGGGGCACCCAGAGAATGTCTCGGGGTAGAGGACCGCTACCCAGTGGGAATCGAGAGCACCAGCTGAAGAAGGGGTAGTGTGGGAACGTGGGCACTGGCCTCTAAGTAGAGAGAGGGAACGCTGTGAGAAGCAACGAGATGAGAAACCCAAGTCGATGAGGAAAAGACTCAAGTTGCCAAAAGCCCTGCAAGTGGCGTACACCACATCAGAAGGGGACTTCCTCCAGCGATGCTGAAGAGCCTCAGATGCAGGGCCAGGACCTGCTGTGAAGCCAACCAGCAGGTCCACAAAACCCCAGCACACGAACCGTTGAGAACCTGTTCCTTCCTCTTTTTTGTGACTGTTACTAACCTGAATCCCAAAGCGGGGACCCAGGTTAGGGTCCTGGCCCTTATAGACTCAGGGTATTCCTGAGACCTGTTGAGCCCTACATTGGTCAGAGGCTTGCGGGAAGGGGTGTTGAAACTGAAAGACCCAGTAGTGTTCACCCAAATGGACGGCACTACCATGCTATCCTGCCAGTATTGTACCATTTAGTTGCCCATGGGGTTTTTGGGAAACTGGGAGCAAAGATCTTTCATAGTACACCCCATGGCACAGTTCCCCATGGTTTTAGGCAGTCTGTGGCTGGCAGCCCATGACCCTGATGTGCAGTGGAGCCTAGGAACTCTGACTTTTCTAGGTCCCTGATGCAAGGAGCATCAGTTGAACCTGGAATTGGGGGAGGAACCATGCCTGGTGCCCGAGGGAGTCTGTCTGGCGAGGGAGGAACTGAAAGCTATTCTGCCAGAGTATAGAGACTTTGGTTGGATGTTTGAGGAATGAGAGGCCGATGAACTGCCCCACCACCACAAAACCAATTGCGCCATAGAAATATTGCCTAAAGGGAAGCTTTACGCCATAAGCCCAACTGAAAGGGAGGAGCTACGATGGTTCATAGATGAGAACTTAAAGCAGGGTTACATCCACCCAGCCACCTTCACATTCACGGTGCCTGTGCTGTTTAGGATGGGGGGCTTAGACTGAGCATGGACTATAAAGGGTTGAATGCGGTCTCCATGTCCAATGCGTACTCCCTACCTCTGATTAAAGATTTGTTAGCGGAAGCATCCAAGGGGAAGATCTTCATGAAGTTGGAGCTAAGAGATGCTTACTTTAGGGTACACATAAGGGAGGGAGACAAGCGCAAAACCATGTTTAACACTCCCCTGAGGCAGTTTGAGTACCTGGTCATGCCTTTCAGGCAAGTAGGAGCCCCACAGGTTTTTATTAACTTAATCAATGAAGTGTTGCACAAGCACCTATTCAAAGGGGTGGTTGTTCATTTAGATGACATGTTAGTGTATTCACAAGACATGGAAAGACACATGAAATTGGTGAGAGAAGTACTGACAGCCGTATATGACAATCATCTCTGTGCCAAGCTGTCAAAGTGTGAATTTCACAAATCAGAAATAGACTTTCTGGGCCACTGCATTACCCAGCAGGGGTTGGGCATGGACTCACAGAAGGTGCAAGAGGCAATTACAATCACTCCTTGGGTTTGCTAATTTCTACAGAGCCTTCATCCCCAATTTCACACAAGTGACCCTTCCACTCTCTGACTTATTGAAAACAAAGGGGATGGGGCCGGAAAACAAGAAGGGGGAGAATGGACCCCTGAATGCCAGCTTGTGTTTGACACTGTAAAGACATTCTTCACCTCTGGGCCTATTCTCCAACACCCAGACAAAACAAACGCTTCTATTGTTTAGGTGGATACCTCGGACATAGCCATGGAGGGGGGTGATCTTACAAAGGGGACCCAATGGGGAGTTACACTCCCTGACATACGTTTCTAAAAAGTTATCTGGGGCTGAAAGGAACTGGGTGGTGTGGGATAAAGAGGCAGCAGCTATAAGGTTAGCACAGACTACATGGCGGCACTGGTTGGAGGGGGCGAGGGTCCCTTTTGAGGTTTGGACGGACCATAAGAATCTGGAAGCCCTAAACCGCCTCCGCCACCTTAACGCCAAGAAACTAAGGTGGACGGAGTTCTTCTCAAAGTTTTGATTTACTTTGAAACACCTCCCAGGGAAATCTAACTTCCTTGCTGATGCCCTGTCCCACCTCCTGCAACACGCCAGCCAACATGAGGAGATCATAGACACTATGTTCCCTCCCATCCAGCTGGGTGGGGTGGTGACGACATGGAACAAGGCAAAGGTGGGGAGGGTGGTGGAGCTGGGTGACTGGATGGAGAAGCTGAAAGCCACAATATCCCCAAAGGATTTAGAAACTATTAAAAAGGAGGGTTTGTGTCAGAAGGAGAATGGGGAGAGGTGCTGGCTATGGGTCATGACAATAAAATGTCAGGACATTTTGGTTATCAAAAGATCCTGCATTTGATCCAAAGACAATTTTGGTGGCCTGGGATGAAAGGAGATATATCCAAATATGTTGCCACTTGTCAAACTTGCTTAATGAGTAAGCAGAGGGGGGAAGGCACCTGGCCAGCTCCAATTTCTGAATACCCCCCCGAAATACCTTGAGCCGTGATCTCGATGGATTTTATAACTGATTTGCCCCCAAGCCAGGGGAAGACAGTGATATCGGTCGTGGTCAGTGTTCCCTCTAAGCTGAGTTAGTGTGAGCTAGCTCACAGTTTTTTAGCCTCCAGCTCACACATTTTTGTCTTAGCTCAGCAAGGATGGCTCCAGAACAAACTAATTTATGCAGTAGCCAAATCGCTTGCTCACAACTTTAATGCCAGTAGCTCATAAAGTAGAATTTTTGCTCAAAAGACTCCACAGCTTAGAGGGAACATTGGTCATGGTAGATTTGTTTTCTAAGCAAGCCTAATTTGTGCCTTGCAAACAAATACCCACAGCCAAGCAACTGGCTATGATGTTTTTGCAGCATCATCCACACAGACCAGGCGGTGCAGTTTGTTGCTAAATTCTGGAAAAACTCATGAGCCTGTTGGGGGTGGAGCAAGGACTGATGGCCAAACTGAACACACTAATCAACAAGATGACTGTGTTCAATTACTACCCTCTGCTGACTACAGTTATAATAACTCTATACATAGTTCAATTGGAATGTCTCCTTTTAAGGCAGTGCATGGGTACGATGGTGTCAAGTTCAGCTGCAAGTAATTCCAGGCACTCTTCATAAAAGATTTGCTTTATTGGAATACAAGTAAGTTGCCCCTTAATAGCAGAGTCATTGTCAGGAATGCCCCACCAAGCATAATGGCCTACAGATATAGTATGATGCATAAGCTCTATTAGTGAATGAAATCTGAGTGAATGAAATCTTAGTGAATGAAATCTGAGCGTACGCACGGGAGACCAGGAGATATGCCCCTTCCCTCCCCCTATCTACAGTGAGAAACTTTCCACTGTCTGTGAAGTCAGGCCTGTGTCTCTCTTGTTCAAGGACACTTAGATAGGAGGCAGTGGTAGAGGATTCTCCCACAAGTTCCAGCAAAGCAGACTATGCGCAGGCGTGCTAGATAATTAAAACAAACAATAGAAACACTGTCTGGATGCAGACAAGAGAGAGACATATGGCAGTTCATCTGACAGATGGAGGACCTTTGCCCACAGTAGACATGCACGAACCTGTGAAGGGGGATGCACAGCTCTGGTGGTGTACAGTAACAATGAATTGGGACATGCTCCAAAAAACTTTAAACAAGGTGAAGGAGGATTATAAACGTTATGCTGACAAAACCCGGAGCCCAGAGTGGGGACTAGGCTCCTGGAGACTCTGTGTAAATTTCCACAAAATCCTTGAAGGGACTTCAACCAGGGCAAAAGTTGGGGTGGAAATACATTGGGCCTTTTAAGGTTACCTGTGTAATCAATAAGGTTGCTGATGAAGTAGAACTCCCTAAATCTTTGCGCTCTGTGTACTCTTTTTTTCATTTCAGTTTGTTAAAGAAGGACCCTGGACCCTTGCCTTGGACTCGTCATCCTTCAGCACCTCTTCCTCTCCGGATAGACGGTGAACTCCACCAGGTCGTGAAGATAATCCTGGACTCTAAGCTGAAGCATGGCTGATTGTTCTACCTTGTGAAATGGCGGGACTTTGGGCCAGAACTGAATGAGTGGGTCCAGGCTAAGCATGTGAGGGCTTCTCGCCTTATCAAAGAATTTTATCACTGTAATTCATTTATTTATTTATTTTATCAAATTTATACCCCATCATCCCCACAAGCCAGGAGGTTGAAGGGGGCTTGGGGGGCAGTATGTCAAGCTGAGGCTAACTTCCAATTTCCTTAAGTTCTGTTTTTTGTTACCTTCACTTGTCATTTTGAATTCCTGGAGGGGAATGTATGTTGTTGGAGTGCATGGGAGTAGAGGCTGTAACTTTCCTGAAGACGCGCCCCAAGTTGGTTCTCGTGGGACTGCCTAGTTTAGATACGGCACTATATATCTGTCTGTGTTGCCATAGTAACACCAGGGGTAGGTGTGATGTGGATGGATGTGGAATTTTCTGCTTTTACCTGTTTCATGTAATTTCCTGTGAATTTCTTTAGTCATAACAAGAGCTCTTGAACCCACAGCATCATATCTCTAATAAAGCATTACGCTGGAATAGTGTGTGTGGAGAGTGAATTAGCTGGGGACTTGACACTGGGCTAAAAGAAATTTAATGAATTTCAGTGGGGATAAATGTAAAGTTCTGCATTTAGGTAGGAAAAATCAAAAGCATAATTACAGGATGGGGGAGAGTTGTCTTGGCAGTAGCATGTGTGAAAAGGATTTAGGGGTTTTAGAAGACCATACACTGAACATGAGCCAGCAGTGTGATGCATTAGCTAAAAAGGCAAATGTGATTTGGGGCTGTATCAACAGAAGTCCAGATCACGTGAAATGATGGCATCACTTTACTCTGCTCTCCTTAGACCTCACCTAGAGTACTGTATTCAGTTTTGGGTACCACAATTTAAGAAGGTTATAGACAACCTGGAATGTGTCCAGAGGAAGGCATTGAAGATGTTGAGGGGTCTGGAGACCAAGTCCTTTGAGGAAAGGTTGAAGGAGATGGGTATGTTTAGCCTGGAGAGGAGACGATGATAACCATCTTCAAGTACTTGAGGATCTAGTCATCTAGAGGATGGAGCAGAGTGGTTTTCTGTTGCCCCAGAAGGCTGGACCAGAACCAACGGGTTGAAATTAAATCAGAAGTGTTTTTGGCTCAACATTAGGAAGGACTTCCTGGCAGAGTGGTTCCTCAGTGGAAAAAGCTTCCTCAGGAGGTAGTCAGCTCTCCTTCTTTGGAGGTTTTCAAACGGAGCCTAGATGGCCATCTGTCAGCAATGCTGATTCTGTGAACTTAGGCAGATCATGAAAGGGAGGGGAGGAAGGGTTGCATCAGTTCTTGTGGCCCTTTCTTACACACCCAGGGAAATGCTGATTGCCACTTTGGGGTCAGGAAGCAATTTTTCTTCAGACCAGTTTTGCTGGAGATCCTGGAGGTTTTTTGTCATCTCCTGGGAGTGGAACAGTGGTCTCTGGGGGTGTGTGTGGTTGAGATATTTGTGAATTTCCTGCATTGTATAGAGTGTTGGACTAGATGACCCTGGAGGTCCCTTCCAACTCTATGATTCTATGATTCTCCATCTATAAGCAAAACCCACATTCTTTTTGCCTAATTAATATGGAAACATCACATGTGATGTTGTCTGGGTGGCATCCAAATTTTTTAAAATCTAAGATGCAGAGAAATGCAAACATCTCTCAAAACGTCTAACTGCAGACCCAACCCCTCCCTCCCTGATTCTGCAAAAAGAAAGGGAAGTGAGGGGGAAATCCAGACCAATACATTCAAGACTGATGCATTTGGGAGAAGGGAATCCCTGAGGGAATTCCTTCTTATACTCTCTCTGGCTTTTTAAAGGTTTTCCTGAGTGGGAGAACATGTCTTCTTTTGTCTTCTGTCTTTGGAAAAGGAGGGAAAGAAGGCAGAATGGGGAGGGAGCATCAACCTAAAGAGAGAGATGTAAAAACAGGGGAGGGCAGCACTTAAATACTTAAAGGATTCACAATTCAAAGTGGATGAAAACAAAGAATTGCAGCAAAATGAGGTTTTTCTTGTTTCTGCATTTGTTTTACAGGAATCTGCATTCAGACTGCTTCCAGCACACTGCCCCCCGCCCAAGTTACCCATCTCCTGCTTTCCCTTTCTCCAGCACCCAAGCCTGAGAGAGATAAAGAGACCGTCTATGCACAGCCCTTCCCCACCTGTGTGAGTAATGCTATGAATACAGATGCCAGTCACAGACAGAATGCCCATTCCACCTGCCATGTCCTATGCTTTTCACTGCGAACCAATGCCCCTCTGTACGCTGAAATAACACCTGAATTCAGTATGCTGAAATTCAGTTTGCTGAAATAAGACCTTGACTTCCTTGTCTCAAACCTTTGTTTCAATCCAGTTCTCTGATGTTTCTCATACCTGCATGGGGGGAAAGCAGTTGTGTGGAGGTAAAAAACCCCAAAACCATGGATTCACTTGCTCCTTTTATTGGTTTCCAGTTTACATCCCACCTCAAGTCAAAGCCTCAAGAGTGGGTAATAATATGAACCAATTTAATAGCATTCAGGCAAAAGTACAAAAACAGCACAGTCCTTTTACACCAGCCACATAAATATAGGATAGCAGCCAAATCACTTATATAATCATATAACAAACTATAAAAGGTCATACTTGAAGCTCAGCAACATTTAGGATGTGATCTGTACCAAGGAGAAGTAGCCCATTGACAACCTTCCTCCCGCAGCTCCTCCAGCCTCTGGGTAAGGAGGGCAATTCCTGACATATGAAGGTCCCCTCCGGGTGTTGATGAATGAGGCTATTGGGCTGCTTGCAGTGGAGGGAACAGAAGGTGGGACAATAAGCAGCAGCCAAAGCCAGTGAAAGGGTAAGTATGGTTGAATACACCCTGGGGGGAAACCAACCACATGTAAAGGGAGAGGCTTGACATGGACAGGTGACTTACTGAGACCACTATCCCTTGGTTATATATCACCCCAGCTCTTCTTTTTAGGAAACTGAACCCAGGGTCACGTGTGCTAGGGTAGCGCTGTTCCACTGAGCTGCACCGTCACAGAATGGCCTCTAGTATATGTTTGGGATTATCCCATGCATGGCATGGGGGGAAGGTAGTTGAAAAGAAAACCATAACCGTATCTCCTGGCTGGAGACGATGAAGTCCCCGTAACTAGCTGCGTGCCACTCATTGGACCCAGGAGAGTGGATTCTTTTCTGCCTGCTACTTTCCCTACAGGAAATGGTACTCATCTTTACAAACTGGTAGTTGAGCAGCACAGCTCCTAACTTAACTGAACAGTGCAGCCCTTGGATGTCTGCTCTTCATGTGACTAATGTCTATCTGGCACTAATTTTTTACAACAATCCTGATAGCTTTTGTTCTGATTCCTCAATATTCAAAGTGATATATTTTGGGGCTAGGAAAAGGTAATTCCCCTTAATTTAAAAAAGTCCCTGGTATATGAGTAAGTAGCTGGGTAGCTGGGCTGGGTAAAACTGATGGTATTCCAGCATTTCTCTTTCACTCATTGGCCCTGGAAGGCCTCCCTCTGTAGTTGAACTCAGTACTGTTTTACTCCCTCTGACAACGAGGATGGCATTAGTCATAATAACTAGTCATCGTTAATGGACCCAGTGTCTCCTCCGTCTTTGTTTAAAGCCATCTACTTTAGCAGCTATCTTTTAGAAGCAAATTCTGTCAGTATCCAACCATTTGGTCCAAGGTATTCTGATGCTTGAAGTGAAAATTCAAATGGCATCCACCTGCACACACACATGTACACATACGTTAACGTGGGCCCCAATCAACAGAGATGTTAGCTGTGTTACTTTGTTGCAGCAAAACCACAAGATGGCAGCACATGAACAACTTACAGATCTATTGTAGCTTTCACAGCTTTTCTATCTATCTATCATCATCATTCACAGTCTATCTGTCTATCATCATCATCACCTACTTCATCATCATCATCTACATCTACATCATCGTAATCTATCTATCATCTATCTATCTAGTATTGCTCATACAGCTATCATTTTAAGCAGAAATTAGGACAAAAATATTTAAAAAGACCTTATTCAATATAATTTGTCTCATATTTGATTATTGCACCTTTGAATTTTGCAACTGAGAGGGTGACACAAGGGCAACCCTATCCGATAGTAATCATAACACCTGGGCTCACACATTTATCAATTCTGTATTTTTAAGTAAAGGGGTGACTAAATTAGCCCTAACTCATTGAATATAGGGCACTCCATAATCATATGTTTCATGGTTTCAATTTTTTCATATGAGCATCTGCACATTCTATTAGAGTACAATAATCCCCCAAAACTGCTGAAGGAAGAACATTCTATCTTGCCAAAGTAAAAGCTCTTCTTAGTTTTGTGACTGTCAATTGACAGTCAGGAGACCAGTTCCCAAACAGAGTGTCAAACATATCCTGCGCACTTAATATCCAACAGTGCTATGCCCAAGACACATCTAGGAGCAGTCAATAAACGTCAGAAAAAGTCATACTGGATGGAATCCATTTTTTCAGAAGAGGCCTGAATCCAAATTTCTGCACCATACAGGAATTGATTTAGAATCTTAGCATTAATTCCTTTAAGGCTGAGGGGACAAATTCACCTCCCATTAAGTAGAAGTATTTTACAATTGTCCTCCCTACTCTCAAGGCTGTGTTCCTTGCTAGATCCAAGTGTATTTTCCATGTAAAAGATGCTTCAAAGTGGATTCCAAGATATTTAAATTAATTGACCTGTTCCATAGGTTGGCCTGCTATGTCCCATTTGAAGATTTCCCCCTTTTTCCTTTTGGTGAATACGATGACCTTGGATTTCACCACATTGTTATTTATTTTGTATCTTTCAATTTGTATACCGTTCACCCCCGGAGGGCTCTGAGCGATTCACATATTTCATTAACACACAAATCCTAACTTAGGGCCACATACCGGGGGGGTGACAAGCCTACCAGGCACCCTTATTGCAGCGCGTTGTTGTTGTTACTTCCTGTTGCCTTGCGGGCGATGTCCTCCTGGTGCTGGTCTTGATTTCTTCTGATCTTTTTGTGGCTGTTGTGACATCTTTCAAGCTCGGGTCAAACGCACGCTTTGCGCATGCTCATTGACAGCCTCTGTCCATCCGGCTCTGGCCTGTCACGTCACCCCACCTCCGTGCCTGTTGACCCAGCCTCCTTTCACTCACCCAGCCTCGCCAGTCACCGCCATACTTTTCCGCCACTGTCACTTGCCATTCGCCGCTACTCATGTCACTGCTGCCATGCCACAAGGGCAGGTGCCCCCCCACTCTAAGAGCAGGTACCCATTTTGTCTAATTGCCCTTTAACGGGCTTTCGAGCCACTGGGTGAGCAGGAGCTGGGACCTAGGGCCAGGAGCTCACTCCGGCCGCGGTGGGGCTCAAACAGTCAAAGTTGTTTGGCCAGATGTTGTGCAGGCTTCACTTACTGCCTGTGCCACCGCTCCCATGCTTGGACCACTCCCATTGTTGGACAAGCCCTCATGATAACAGTAAAGCTTGAAATTTTTATCAGCTTGCGGAGGCCAGCTATTGATATAGACATTATCACTGTGTCATCAGCATATAAAAGAACTGGAACTTCATACTTAGATAAGCATGGAAGATGACATGCTTCCTTCAGGAGACAGGGTCTGAGGTCATTTATATATAAATTGAACAACAGGGGTGCAAGTAAACATCCATGCTTGACTCCTTTGTCTAGGATAAACAGTTCTGATAACTGTCCTAACTCCCCATATCTTACCCAGGCAGAGGGATGGTTGTAGAGCTGTTGAATTAAGTAAAGGAGATGTGGTTCAATGCCATATTTCTTCAGTTTTTCCCATAGCTGGGGTCTAGAGATTTTAGATCCATGAAGGCAGTTGCCAATATGACTTCTCCAGAACTCATGTATTTATCAACCAAGAACTGGAGGGTATTGGCAATGGTCAATATTATTTGCTCCTTTTCTAAAGCTAGCCTGTTCATTTCCAAAAATGTTATTTCCCTTAACCCAAGATTCCAACTTTTCAAGATGCATTGCAGCGTAAAGTTTTCCTGTACTGGATTGCAAGCTTAAGGTAAAGGTAAGGGTTTCCCTTACTTGAAAGCTAGTTGAATCTGACTTTAGCGGGTAGTGCACATCTCCCTTTCCAAGCCACAGGGCCAGCACTGTTTACTGGATGGTAATTCATCAGTTCCATCAGGTCCCCCTTTTTATAAATTGGAACAATTATTGTGGTACGCCAGACTTCGGGTATATTTTCCATCTTGTTTATTTCACTGAAAAAAGCAGCCAACATCTGTGCCCACCAGTCTGGGTCAATTTTGAATAGTTCTGCTGGTATTAAATTGGGCCCAGGTGCTTTCCCTTTTTGCTGTTGTTTAATTAAAGCCCTAATCTCACTTGCTGTTACCAGGGGGCCATTCCTTCGCACCCAATTGCAATATCAGCCTACCTTCCTCTGCATTTCTGTTTCCATTTGTGAAAATAGAGGTAAAGAAAGCATCCCAAACAGTGGTAGGAATATCACTAGGTACAGGAAGCCGTGTGTTTAATTCTTTTCCAATTGTGATCCAGAATTTTTTCCCCCCATTTTTTGTTTTTATGGCCCAAAGCAGACTCCAATCTCTTTTCTGGGCCTCAGATTTCTTAAATTTCAATAGATTTTTATATTCTTCTTTCAATTTCAAAATACTCCTCAAAATCTCTACTGTATTTAAGTTCTTATAGGCACCTAATTGAACTTTTGAGATCCTTACAGTCAGAGTCATACCAATTATTTCTGTTGGTTGTACCCTGTCATGAACGAACATGAAATTAACCAAACTCTGGAGCACGGCGGAAGACAGGAGGGCCTGGCGTGATGTGGTCCATGGGGTTGCGAAGAGTTGGACTTGACTGTGCGACTGAACGACAACAACAACAACTTCACTCAGAGTCTCAGAGCAGTTTACAATCTCCTTCCCTTCCTCTCCCCACAACAGACAACCTGTGAGGTAGGTGGGGCTGAGAGAGCTCTGAGAGAACTGCTCTTGAGAGAAAAGCTTTGAATGAACAGTGACCGACCCAAGGTCACCCAGCTGGCTGCATGTGGAGGAGGAGTGGGGAATCAAACCCAGTTCTACAGTTTAGAGTCCACTGCTCTTAACCACGACACCAAATGGGCTCTTTCAGCCTAACCTACTTAACAGGATTGTTCTGCAGATAAAAAGGAGGAGAGGAGAATAAGGGCAGCTGCTTTGACCCCCACTGTAGAGAAAGATGGGGTATAAATGAAGTAAATAAAGAAGAAGGGCACAGCAAAGGATGAGATGGTTAGACAGTGTTATAAATGCAATGAACATGAAATTGAGCAAACTGTGGAGGACAGGAGAAGACAGGAGGGCCTGACATGATGTGGTCCATGGACTCGACTGTGCAACTGAACAACAACAACAACAAATCTGGTTTTTACCAAGTCCACTTGTGTATTTGCTTTTGCTTCAACAGCTTCACACCCTCTCAGTGATCTTAAGTTGTTATGTTTCTGGATTAGTGTTAAGTTCTTTACCTTAGAAGAAGAGGAGGAGATTGGATTTATCCCCCGCCCTTCACTACCCAAAGGAGTCTCAGAGCGGCTTACAAACTCCTTTCCCTTCCACTTCCCACAACAGAAGAGAGACAGTAAACATCTGGACATAATAATAATTGTACAAGATAATGATCACTCCCCAAATAATCCTTCACTTCTAGGGATTCCACTCTTCTAAGTCAGCAGAAGCAACAAAATAGCCTACTACACTTGCCCCTAAATGATTCATACAAGTAAAATCTCCTTTTCCATCAAACTGTGTGCATCCATTTAAAATTATCAGATCATTTTCTAGTAATGATGCCAAATGTCTGCCCGATCCATTAATTTTCTTGTCTTTAGCTCTTCTGTAACTCATAATTGGAAGGTCCTTTATCTGAATTTTATAGCTTTTCAAAAAAGGGTCCTTGTGTGTCTCCCCAGCTCTAGCATTAAAATCTCCAGCCATATGTACTGTGGTTGTAGGATGAATCCTGGCCAAAGATTTCAAGTCATCCTCCAAGTGGTTCCAGCACTGGGATATTTTAAATTTATGGATATATGGTGGGAAATAGAGATTCACTAGAATTATAAAAAAACTCCATAAACTGCAGAACTAATGCCATCGTGTAAGGAGGACTATTAGGTAACTCAGTAACCATGACTTTGAGGATTACTGAGATCAGATACATCATCCCTCCAAAGCACCTTCCACTTTTCCCAGTATCAGCTACAGGTAAAAAAAAATATGGGGTGAGGCCAGAGATATAAACTTTACCCTTTACCCGTGTTTCCTGAAGTAGTATTAGGTCAAATTTGCTCAGGAATTCTTTAACATCACTTGATCTCATCCTAGCAGCCCACCCAGTCACGTTCCAGGATAATATTCTCAGTCAGTCCTTTTTTTCTTTAGAAGTTGTTTCCCAGCTGAACCATCCAGAAACCTGTGACCAAAAGGACTCAAGGGAAGAGCTGTTTTCTCATTCCATGAGGGCCTCTTTAAAGGTATCTCGATGGAGCAGGACAGTTCGTCTGGTTTATGGTCAGCTTGTGTTTTAATGTTGTATAGAGTAGTAGTCAACCTTTGTAATCTCTGAATCATGATGTCCTGATCTCTCAGTGGGAGTGCACTAATAAATTACCTGCAGTACCCTCTTCAGTTGCTAAGGATGCTAATAAGCTGTCTTCAGTGCCCTCTTCAGTTTCACCTATCTTAGTACCATTGTTTACTATAGTAGCCATGTTCAGCTGTGGGGAGGATAAACTAGTTGATATTTAGATGTCGCAGGACTCTCCCAGTGAAATGAAAATCCCCTTCCCCCATATACATCTCCCATTCAGTCAGGTCTGCACAGGATAGCTGCCCTGTGGATGATTGTGATCAGGGAGGTTCTACAGTCAGATCATCTTCCACTCTTCTACTGTAATTGGTACTCAAATCCACTGGCTCAGGCAGCCATCTTCTTTCTGCACAGCCACATCACCAAGGCTTTCACGTGTGCAAAGGTAGCTAAATCTGAGGCCCACCAGCATAGGAACACTGATGACCATGGGTTTCTCCTAAGATTTGGAGATGAGGGGGTTTGAATGTGTCAATGAAGCAAGGCGGAATGGGCAAAGCAGAGACACCAAACTGAGATGATAGTTCCAGTGGTGATGGTGGAGGAATCCTTGAAGGGTAGCTACTGGGAAGCAGCACTAGTAGAAGGTGATGAAGGATCTTCCATAGACAAAGGCAGTGACACTTCAGCTAACCCTGGTTAGTACAGTGCAGAAGAAGGCAATGGTAAATCACTTTTGATCATCTCATACCTCAAAAACCCTATGATAAGACAATTGAAAAGAAAGAAAATCTAGTGCTGGAAGACACTCTATTGGCTACTGGAAAAGAGCAAGGACAAGTATGAATAACATTGTTCTTAATAACGCCATTGGATTAAAACTGATGTGAATGGATGCAAAAGGAAAGTTCAAACCTGTTTTGACACATATAATATGGAACGTGGGAAGTATGGATCAAGGTAAGGTCCAAATTGTAAAATGAGAAATGGGACATTTAAACATTGTAATCGTGGTTGTGAGTGAATTAAACTAGACTGAATTAGAACATTTTCAGTCAGAAAATTATTTTACTCTGGCAATGACAAACTCAGAAGAAACAGTGTTGGTCTAACAGTGAGGCAAGATGTAATACAAGCAGTCAGGGGCTTGCAATGCAAAGTATGACTAAATAAAACCAGAGTTCATGGAAAGCCCATCAACAACCCTAATTCGAATTTACACCCCCATCCATAGATGCTGTTAAAGTGCTGCACTCTATTTGCCAACAAATTTGGAAAACACAACAGTGGCCACAGGATTGGAAAAGGTCCGTTTACATTCCAATCCCAAAGAAGGGCAACGTCAAAGAATGTTCAAACTATTGCACAATTGCACTCATTTCACACGCTAGCAAGGTCATGCTCAAAATCCTACAAGCTAGGCTCCAACAGTACGTGGATAGAGAACTGCCAGAAGTACAAGCTGGGTTTCGAAGAGGTAGAGGAACTAGAGATCAAATTGCCAACATTCGCTGGATTATGGAGAAAGCAAGAGAGTACCAGAAAAACATCTACTTCTGCTTCATTGACTATGCTAAAGCCTTTGATTGTGTGGATCACAATAAATTATGGCAGGTTCTTAAAGAGATGGGAGTACCAGACCACCTCACCTGTCTCCTGAGAAACCTGTATAAGGGTCAAGAAGCAACAGTTAGAACCGGATATGGAACAACTGATTGGTTTAGCATAGGAAAAGGAGTACGACAAGGATGTATATTGTCACCTTGCTTATTTAATTTATATGCAGAGTACATCATGCGAAATGCTGGCCTGGATGAATCACAAGCTGGAGTTAAGATTGCTGGGAAAAAGATCAATAACCTCAGATATGCAGACGATACCACTCTGATGGCAGAAAGTGATGAGGACCTAAAGAGCCTCTTGCTCAGGGTGAAAGAGGAGAGTGCAAAAGTGGGCTTGAAGCTCAACATCAAAAAAACTAAGATCATGGCATCTGGCCCCATCACTCCTTGGCAAATAGAAGGGGAAATCGTAGAAGTAGTGACAGACTTCACGTTCCTAGGATCCCAGATCACTGCAGATGGTGACTGCAGCCATGAAATTAAAAGACGCCTGCTCCTTGGGAGGAAAGCGATGGCAAACCTAAACAGCATGATAAAAAGCAGAGACATCACCTTGCCAACAAAAGTCCGCATGGTCAAAGCAATGGTATTCCCCATAGTAATGTATGGCTGCGAGAGTTGGACTATAAGGAAGGCTGAGTGCCGAAGAATAGATTCTTTTGAACTATGGTGCTGGAGAAGACTCTTGAGAGTCCCTTGGACTGCAAGGAGATCAAATCAGTCAATCCTAAAAGAAATCAACCCTGACTGTTCCCTTGAAGGCCAGATCCTGAAGCTGAAGCTCAAATACTTTGGCCACCAAATGAGAAGGGAGCATTCACTGGAGAAGACCCTGATGCTGGGAAAGATTGAAGGTCAAAGAAGAAGGGGACGGCAAAGGATGAGATGGTTAGACAGTGTCATCGATGCAACGAACATGAAATTGAGCAGACTTCAGCGGACAGCGGAAGACAGGAGGGCCTGGCGTAATCTGGTCCATGGGGTCGCGAAGAGTCGGACTCGACTGTGTGACTGAACAACAACAACAACAACATAGATGCTGAAGAAGAAGAAACTGAAAGCCTCCATTTTGTGAAGCCAATAATTTGTTCTTAAAGAACACATGCTTCAGGGAACCAAACAGACAATGTGGATGTCACCAGACGACAATACAGAAATTAAATAGGAAAAAAAATCAAACATGACTGGAAGCAGAAATGGGAAGGCTCTATTCTTTATGATAAAATAAGACCAGGAGTTGATTGTGATAAATTCTACAAATCAAGAATATTATTAGAATAAAGCTGAAAAAACAACTAGAACTCAGATCCCCAGCCCTCGGTCCTTGCGATCGTTGGGCTGGGGAGGCGCCTTTGCCTCCCAGTCGGAGGAGGCTTGTTTGGTTTAGGCGCCAAGAGAGCGCCTTGGACACGTAGGCGAGGAGGGAGGGGCCGATGGGCTTAAAAGTGCAGCTCTCACCTCACTGGAAGCGGTTGGCCCTGGGGCTATCCAATGGCCGAGGGTGCAGCGCCTGCTTACTCATGTGCGACGTCCTGCGGCATGGGATTTGGCCAGGCAGATGGCATCCTTCCGTCCATGGGTACCCATCCATCAGCCTATTCAGTCGGGTCCAATCAGCAGTATAACACAGTGGGTACACCTTGGTGGGGTGGGCCCTCACCTTATGGCATGTCTTATGCTACAGCCCCCGCCCCCGCCCTCCCTTTTGGGGACTTGGCACTCCCGCTTGGTGATCATTTGCTTCCGTCCACTAGAGAAAAGATTTGTAAGGGTGAATATGTGGATGTTTTCACGCTTTTGTACCGGGAATTGGAAAAAAAGAAAAAGAGGATCTTGAGGATAGGGATAAGGAAAGGTACACCCGGACGACTTCTAGCTCCTGGGTTTTTGTTTTGAAGGGCAGTTTTACTTAGATAGGGCCTTGCCCATGAGTTGCTCCATCTCATGCGCTGCCTTCGAGCGCTTTAGTTCATTTTTGGAATGGTCCCTGCGCATGCAAACTGGTTGCAGCACAGTTGCACATTATTTAGATGACTTTCTGTTTGTAGGTTCCCAGGGGTCAGGTCAATGTGAGCGCCAGTTGGATTCTTTTAAGGCATTAGCCGATGAATTAGGGGTTCCCCTGGCCCAGGAGAAGACGGAAGGTCCCGCTCAGGTGCTCACCTTCCTGGGGGTGGAATTGGATTCGGTGAAGCAGGCTTCCCAGCTGCCAGTGGGCAAGTTACGGGACTTGCGCAGTCGCATTCATAACTTCTTGGGTAAGCAGAAGGCCACATTGAGGGAGCTACAGCAGTTGGTGGGCCACCTGAACTTCGCTTGTAGGGTGGTGGCTCCAGGCCAGGCCTTCTTGCATAGATTGTGCACTGCCATGGCTGGGTTGCGGCTCCCTCACCACAGAATTCGAATTACCACTGGTATCCATCAGGACTTGGAAATGTGGCTGGAATTTCTTTCTTCCTTTAATGGGGTTTCTTTCTGGAGGGATGAACTCAAATTAGAGGCTGAGCTTCAGGTCCACTCAGATGCAGCGGGATCCTCCGGTTTTGGGGTTTATTTTTGCAGCCGTTGGTGTGCTGAAGCATGGTCAGAGTCTTGGGTGGCGGACAGGCTTACAGCTGACTTGACCTTCTTGGAATTTTTTCCCATCGTAGTGGCCGTTTACCTATGGGGGGGTGAGCTAGCCAACCGCACAGTGCACTTTTGGTACGATAATCTTGCGGTTGTGCAAGTCATCAATTCTTTATCGTCCAGGTCACCACGTGTTATGCATTTGGTCAGGGCTTTCACACTTCGTTGCCTTCAGCTGAACATTTTATTTTTTGCCAGGCACATGCCGGGGGTAGACAATGGGGTGGCTGATGCTCTCTCTCGCAAACAGATGGCGAGGTTCCATCAGCTGGCCCCGGAAGCCGAATTATAGCCGGTAAAGATGCCTCCAGGGATGTGGCTGGTTGGAAGGCAGAAGTGCACAGGGCAATAGGATTAGCCATAGCACCGAGCACCAAAAGGGCATATGACCAGGTGGTCGCTCAGTTCTCAGGATTTAGATGGGAGGTAGGGTACCCTAGTACTTGGCCGATTCCGGTGGATCACCTGTTGCATTTCTGCGTCACTTCCAGAGGTAAGGGCCTGGCTATCAGTTCCATAAGGGGATTGCTCTCTGCCCTGGCATATGCCAGCAAGGTGCAGGGTATGACTGAATGTACCAGTGACTTTCAGGTACGTAAGTTATTGGAAGGATGGGCTCGCAAGGCTGGGAAGCGGAAGGATTCGAGGCAGCTGATTTCTCCAGAAATTCTTCGGGGCCTACAGGCCTCATGGGGTGCCTTAATTTATGATGGTTATTGGATCATACCAGAAAATTTCTAAAGAAAATCCATTCATGTTTTATAGGTTACAGTGAAGCTTTCAACTGTGTAGATCAAAAAAGCTATGGATGATTTCAAAAGAAATGGGTGCACCATAACATTCAATTGTTTTTATGCACAACCTATACTCTGGATCAGAGCCTACAGTTAGGACAGAATATTGAGAAACAGAATGATTTCCAATTGGCAAAAAGTGTCAGACAAGGATGTATTTTATTTCCCTGTCTGTTCTATCTATATGCAGAACATATCATAAGGAAAAGTGGGTTACATTTAGATGAAGGTGGAGTGAAAATTGGTGGAAGGAACATTAATGGTTTGAGATATGCAGACAACACCACATTGGTGGCAGAAAATAGTGAACACCTAAAACCACTACTGAGGAAGGTTAAAGCAGAAGGTGCCCAAACAGAATTAGAACTGAACATCAAGAAGACAAAAGTAAGTATTGAAGAATTACATAATTTAGAGGTTGACAATTAAGAAATTGCAATTGTTAAAAGATTTTCCATTCCTTGGCTCAATCATTAACTGAAAGGGAGACTGCAACCAAGAAATGAGAAGAAGATTGAGACTGGGAAGGACAGCCAAGAAGGAGCTAGAAAAGATCCTTATGGCTGCGGTCACACACACTAAATAATCCACTTTCAATCCACTTTCCAGCTGGATTTTACTGTACATGTGAACTGGCAAAATCCAATTTGAAAGTGCATTGAAAATGGATCGAAAGTGGTTTATTTATTGTGTTTGATCTTAGCCTAACTATAGAGAAGAAGAAGAAGAAGAAGAAAAAGAAGAAGAAGAAGAAGAAGAAGAAGAAGAAGAAGAGATTGGATTTATACCCCACCCTTCACTACCCAAAGGAGTCTCAGAGCAGCTTACAAACTCCTTTCCCTTCCCTTCCCCACAACAGACACCCTGTGAAGTAGGTGAGACTGAGAGAGCTCTGACAAGAACTGCTCTTTTTCAAGAACAGCTATGCCAGAGCTTGTGAATGACCCAAGGTCACATCAGCAGGTGCAACTGGAGGAGTGAGGAATCAAACCCGGTTCTCCCAGATTAGAGTCCATGCACTTAACCACTACACCAAACTGTCACTGGAGACCAAAGTCAAGATAATTCATATTCCCCATTACTATGGATGGATGGACAAGTTGGATACTGAGTTTTATAAATACCATGGACCACCAAAAAGAGGATATCATATTTTGGCCAAATCATGAGAAGACAAGGCAGACTAGAAAAAGCAATAATGGCTGTGGTCACACATGCCAAATAATGCGGGGGGGGAGGCTATTTGCTCTGCAGTAATTTGACCCACCACTGCGTGATCAGATGCACCGGCAGGTGAATCGGGTTTTTTCCGTCACCGTGTGTTTCCTGTGCGCTTCAACGAGGGATCACTGACACAATGGGAGCACACCGGAGCAATCACACAGGGAAGTCCATCTGTGGCCTGTTGCAAACCCGTTTCCCTGGTATTTTTTAACTCCGCTTCTTTGGCGGAGCAAGATGGGTTGCCGATGGGTGCGGGACGCTTGCCAGGTGTTCCCGTGTGATCGCACCCTTAAAATCCACCCGGCATTCATGCCTATCACGCAGCTACTTCTGCGTGTGACTGGGACCTTCAAAAGTTGAAGGCAGCAGGAAAAGAGGAAGACGTAACATGAGAGGGATTGACTCAGTAAAGGAAGCCACCATTTTCAGTTTGCAAGTCTGTTAATGATAGGACATTTTGGAGGTTGTTAATTCATAGGGTCACCATAAACCAGAAGAATTGACAGTGCATCACACACACAACAGATAGGTCTTCCCTTTCCCCCTGTTTCCTGCATTAGGGGAAGCACCACTGTTTTCTCAACAGTGGGAAATTTGAAAACAGCACCATGTCAGGAGGAGATCAGGCATATGAAAAAATGTTATCAAAATATTTCACCACAGTACTCTCCCCAAAGCAACAGCTATTTTGCACCAAGCCATGTTACTGTCTTTCTACAATTCTTACCTTGGCCTATGTCTTCCCATCCTGTTCTCTCTGTATTAGGTGGAGAACCCAGTTTAGCTATGCAAACCCAACTATTCTGCCTACGCTGAAGCCAAGGCCTTGACATCTTCCCTTGCTAAAACTGGGTTCTGAAACTGGATTTGGCCTCTCCTCTATGCTGGAAATGAAGAAAGGAGAAAAAGTGCAGCTTTTCAGATGAAATAGTCACATGCCAGAACAAGTATGCCAAAAAGAAACCCTTTGAAAAGTTTTACTCAGGCAGAGAGCCTCCAGCCCCACAGGCCTCAGCAGCAGGGACTTGGCAACCCAGTCTCCCCCACAACTCTAGCCTCAGTCACAGGATCTGCAACTCATCTGTCTCTGATAGACCGTACTTGACTTTGTGGTCATTGAAGAGTTTGAGCAGGGCTTTGACATACATTGCATGGTATGTATCCACTGTCCCACAGCTTGGCCGCTCAATCTTGGGCACAGTCACAGGCTCTCCAACTGAATGGTAAAGAGGAGAAGTGGTTAGGCAAAATTGTGAACACCCATAATGGCAAATCCAAGAGATTATTACACTCTCTGTAGCCAGAGGCACTGCCTCTGGGGCACCCCACTCCTGACCTGAACCAGATATCCACAAAAGTCAGGCCAAATGAAGCATCCTCAGCCTGTACTACAGAGCAATCCCAAGCTCTGGCAAAAGGGTCTCCATTTTCAGATTTTTCATACAAGGCAGCCCTCCAAGGCAATTTTCAACCTCCCCTCCTCCATCAGAAACAATGAAAGCTGGTTCCTTCAGGTGCAGGTAACTGCATTTCTAAAGGCTATTCAGTTGCCACCTGGCACATAGTCCTTCTGTTTCCAGAACTTCACCTAGCCGTCTTTTGTGGTTCCTATAAATCCTTTGTCTCAACACCTGTCATTCCTGCCCCATCCCTCAGGATACTGAGATATCTAATCAAACATTCAGATCATTTCACTGTTCGAGACTTGGATGAGATATAGAAAATTCTTCTCAGAAGAAAGACCACTTTGGATAGTACCAGCAGAAGTGATTAATCCATATTCAAGAAATCAAGGGTTAGATTGGCTACCTTATAAAAGTCTTTTAAAATTAGAAGGGAAAAACTTTGTGTTAAAAGACAGATTTGATGTGGAATTTGAATATGATTGGTTGAAGTATAGACAGATTTATGACTTATTTAAGACCGATAAAAGAGAACATGGTTTTAGAGAAAATAACACTGAAATTGAAACTGTATGGCTTGAGAAGGGTAAAAAAATGATTTCTAAACTGTACAAGGTTTTATTAAAATGGTACACTGAGGATGAAATTGTAAAAGAGCAAATGATAAAATGGGCGGTAAATATTAATAATGAGATATTAATGACATCTTGGGAATATTTGTGGAAAAAGTCAATGAAAATTTCAACTTGTGTAAATGTTAAAGAGAATTGTTATAAAATGATGTACAGATGGTATATGACGCCTAAAAAAAATGCTATTATAAATGAAAGTATGTCTAACAAATGTTGGAAATGTAAGAAACATGAAGGGTCTTTTTACCATATGTGGTGGACATGTGATAAAGCAGTAAAGTATTGGACTGAGATCCACAATGAGATACAAAAAATTTTGAAATGTACTTTTAAGAAAGACCCACAGATGTTATTGTTAGGTCTTAAAATGGAAGAAATAAATGTAGCCAAGAGAACACTATTATGGTACTTGATTACAGCAGCTAGACTGACTTTTGCTCAATGTTGGAAACAAGATAAAGTACCTGAAACATGGGAATGGATTAAAAAGATGTTGTTTATGGCAGAAATGGACAAATTAACTAGAAAATTAAACAACGAAGAAGACGAAACCTTTTTCGGAGACTGGAAAGACTTTCAAGAATACTTGTTGAAGAACTGGGATGTTAAACGTGGTTTGATTTGTTTTGACAGCTATTGAGGAGAAGTGGAAAGAGACCCAGATCTTTGAATTGTTACCATTAGTAAAAGAAAATATGTTTAGTAGTAAATGTAATTGTATAAGAGAAATATCAATGGGGTTGGTGCAGTGCGGGAAGCCTTGTTTGGGGGGGAGAGGGAGAAAGAAAAATGGATATGTATTGGTTTGTTTAAATTGTATGAACATGTGATATATCCAATAATAAATTGTATTTACCAAAAAAAAAAAATTCAGATCATTAATGATCCTTCATGATGCTAATCAGGAACCCATTTACACCTTTTGTTTAAATATGAGAAGCTATTCAGCTCACCTAGACTGGACCATCAAGGGCCATCGTATCTATTCAGATACCACTGGTAGTCCCATCAAGGGTTATTTTGCAGCTAGACTCTGCCCCTCTGGGTCATCATTGGGCACTCCTGAATTACACTCTGCCTGGTACCACACCTCCATGGACTCCTTATTGGTCTAGAAAATCTATTGTTCTCACCTGAGACCAGTCCCCAAGGCCTTCCATTGGTCTGCATTGTTTTCCATTGTCTATATCCGTCAGAGCACATGGCCTCAGATTTTATGTGTCTGCCCCTGATGCCAACTGGTAGTTCACCCCTAAACCTTTGTTTTGCATCATAGTCTCATCTCCATGGACAGGTTGTGTCACCCTCATCTGGACTGGTTGTGTCACCCTGTAACTGACCCCTCTATTCACTATCAATCAGCTCTGCTTTCTTAGTTCTGTAATTGCTTGCTCTTTTTGAATGTTTAGTATACTTGTAATTAGGGAAATACTTTAATACATTATTATTAATTTAATTTACTCTTCAAATTTGGAGTCTTCCTACTGTGCTGGTCCTTGGTATACAGTTGGTCTGCTATCCCTGTCCCCCTCTGGCCTGGACTGCTGCCTAGCTAATTTCCCTCAACAACATGGCAGGCCATTGGCAGTAACAGTTTAATGGTGGAAAATGCGGGCACATCCTGTATGTGTGTGGCTTATAAATAGGAAACAGAGAGTGAGTATAAATGGGAAACTTTCTCAGTGGAGGGTGGTAAGCAGTGGGGTACCACAGGGATCAGTACTCGGTCCGATGCTTTTTAACTTGTTTATTAATGATTTGGAATTGGGAGTAAGCAGTGAAGTGGCTAAATTTGCAGATGACACGAAGTTGTTCAGGGTGGTGAAAACCAGGGAGGATTGTGAGGCACTCCAAAGGGATCTGTCGAGGATGGGTGAGTGGGCGTCAACATGGCAAATAGGGTTCAATGTAGCCAAGTGCAAAGTGATGCACATTGGAGCCAAAAATCCTAAATATAAATACACATTGATGGAGTCTGAACTGGCAGAGACGGACCAAGAGAGAGATCTTGGAGTCGTAGTGGATAACTCAATGAAAATGTCTAGGCAGTGTGTAGCTGCAATAAAGAAGGTCAACGCTATGCTGGGGATTATTAGGAAGGGAATTGAAAACAAATCAGCCAGTATCATAATGCCTCTGTATAAATCATTGGTGCGACCTCATTTGGAATACTGTGTACAGTTCTGGTCGCCACATCTCAAAAAGGATATTATAGCATTGGAAAAAGTGCAGAGAAGGGCAACTAGAATGATAAAAGGGTTGGAACACCTTCCCTATGAAGAAAGGTTAAAACGCTTGGGACTCTTCAGCTTGGAGAAACGACGGCTGAGGGGTGACATGATCGAGGTTTATAAGATTATGAATGGGATTGAGCAGGTTGAGAAAGAAGTACTTTTCTCCCTTTCTCACAATACAAGAACTCGTGGGCACTCCATGAAATTGCTGAGCAGTTGGGTTAGAACAGATAAAAGGAAATACTTCTTCACCCAAAGAGTGATTAAGATATGGAATTCACTGCCACAGGAGGTGGTGGCAGCTACAAGCATGGACAGTTTCAAGAGGGAATTAGATAAACATATGGAGAAGAAGTCCATCAGTGGCTATTAGCCACAGGGTATAGATGGGAATTCTCAGTCTGGGGTGGGTGATGCACTCTATCTTGGTGCTGGAGGGGGCAGCAGTGGGAGGGCTTCTAGTGTCCTGGCCCCACTGCTGGACCTCCTGATAGCACGTGGTATTTTTGGCCACTGTGTGACAGAGTGTTGGACTAGATGGGCCATTGGCCTGATTCAACATTGGCTTCTCTTATGTTATGTTGCTCTCATGTTATGTCTGAAGCGTGTGAGTGCAGATGTAGAGGAATGATTTCAGTCCTAAATTCCAATTTGAGAGTGTGAGTGAAGTGTGAGTGAAGTTCTTGTGTGTTTGGCTCTAGAGAACAGAAATCTTTGTGGTGGTCTGCTCCCCCCTTTTATCTCCTTCAGCTAGTATTGGCTAGATGCCCCAGTTTGCCAAGATCCTTGAGTATAGTCTGATTGCCCATGGAGAACCACATCTCACTAGGAGATTCCTTGTTTTTATTTTTGGTAAAATATCTGGTTGGGTTGTAGTAGGATATTCTCCTCTCACCTACTATGCATGTCTACAGACAGAACAGCAACCTTTATTTACAAAAAGGGGGTCCAGGAGACTTACTCTCTACATAATAATTCCATGTAAAAGGTGCAGCTGTATGCATGTAGTGTTAGCTATACTTTAATAAAATGCTTACTATTAAACAAGCTCTCCCTCCCACCCTCTTCCCTAGCCATAAGCAGAGGGGAGAAAAGGGATGGGGTGATAGCAAAATATCAATAAATTTGAAAAGTAAAGGAGAGGGGAAAATACGGGGTTGAAACTTACCCAAGCAGCTACCGATAAGATCTATTTGAAAAGCTGTAAAACTTCAGCCCAGATACCATTTCATTCCTGCATCCAGTCAACAATTTTTCCTTCTAAGACACTATATATGCTGGAGTTACAGGTTTCCAATGTTGCAGGATAAGTAATTTAACAATACCAGCAGTCCTTGAAATTAAAAGATTCTGGCCCACTGAAAATTGCCATGTTCATGCCTGACAGTCTGTCAGTGCTTTTTGTGCATTCTTCAATGTGTATGGGTAAAAATTGGAATAAAATAATTAGTTTTGGCAATATATTCATTTTGATTGCTGAGGTTCTACCCGGCCACAAGATTTAATTTTATTCCATCTGCATAACTCTGCTTGTATTGATTTCGAAGACTTCTGAAAATTGTTTTTAAAAAGATTAGAATCTTGTCCCATCACATTTATCCCTAGATATTTAATTCGACCAGTGGCTACTGTGCATTCAGTATTCTTTATAATATCTTCTTCTTGGTGTTGCATTAAGAATTACATTATCATTTTTGTCTCCTTCCTGTTGATTTTATATCCTGAAAAGGATCCAGATTCTTCAATATTTTCCATTACAAGCTGCAGTGATTTTTGAGGACCCAAGACTGTTAAAACCATGTCTACGTGACTTTTCATTTTAAATTCTATATCCTTTGATCCTTGTATCCTGCCTGATCTTTATAACTTAAAATCTCTATCGCTAGAATGAATAATAGAGGCGATAAAGGACAGCCCAGGCATGTTTCTTTTGCAATCAAGATTGCTTCTATTAGTTTTCCATTTATTTAAATATCTGCTTGTTGGTTCGAATATATACCTTGCATCCATTTCCAGAATTCCACAGTCCATATTTTGAAATACATTTAGTAGACAACACTTTCTCTGCATCCAGAAATAGAAACACTGCTTGCTTGCTTTTTCTTATTTACAAATTCAGTTCCATCTATTATAAATTGTATATTGTCTTTCATATACCTCTTTGATACAAAACCTGTTTGATCAGTAGGTATACATAAATAAATACATTTGGGTTGGCAGAAAACCAAGAATAAGTTTTAAAATACTACAAGATGAGGAAAAAAGAGGAGGGTTAGCAGTTCAAATGTAAAATTATACTATCAATAGGCAGGCCTGGTCTGGACTGAGAATTAGATTAAAAATCCAAGAATTTGAAATCAAGAAATCAAATGAAATAATTATAATACAAGAAAGGAGTCATATAATTAGAGATGGACCTTTGAACATATGGTTTGCATGCCAGAATTTATTGAGCTTTCCGAACTTTCTGCTTATGTTCCCAGTAGAAGCTCATTACAACAAGAATATGAGAAATAAAAGTGATTTCCTAATGTACAGCAATATGGTAACTGCTCAGGGGAAACTCAAACCCTGACAAGACATTAGAGATGAAGGAAATAATATTCAATGGTTGTTATATCACCAGTCAGCTTCAAGATTAAAGATTACCAGCAAGGAAGGTGGCGGTCTAAGAGACATGACTGAGTTTGAACAGCTGATTACAGAACAAAAAGATATTTATTACAATGGATATATGGTGGAGCTCTGAGAAGTAGCAGGAGACAGAACTGCTGGAGGGGTGTTTTTTATTTGCTTTCAGCTGAGGAGAGTTAGCTTAGGGTACTGTGTGGGAGGATAGTGTTTGGGAGTGTGTGGGTAAGTTTTAAGTTGTTACAGAGTCCTGGTTGTTTGGGAAAGGGTGAAAAAGGGTGATTTGTTTGACTGTAATTGGATTGCCTGTGTGTTATTTGAATTGCTGCTGGCCCTGACCTCTGCTGGGTGAGGCTTGTATTTAAGGCTGCACCTTGCCAGAGGGATCTTGGCCTGTGGGTCTTAGCCTAGGGGCTCTGTAAGAAGCCAGGAAGGGCCAGGAAGCCAGGGCCCTAGTTTCCTTGTGTTCCCAGTAAGGCAAGTAGACTTTCCACAAGGAGAGTCACATAAATACGAAAGGTATTAAAGCGGGGATATAATAATGATGATGATGATGATGATGATGATGATGATGATGATGATGACTGTCTCTGCTTCTCCAAGTCAGTCACCTTGGCCTCAAGGGTACAAACTCCTTCCCTGAGAACCAGGAACTTCTTGCACCGGGCACACACCCAAGTCCAGTGGGCAAATAGTCATACATGTGACACTCCATGCAAAACACTGGATAGCCCCCAACCCCTTGCTCGCATTTTGCCTTCATAATTGCATCATCATCATCATCATCATCATCATCATCATCATCATCATCATCATCATAGCAATTATGAAGGCAGTGAGCAAGGGGCTGGGGGCTATCCAGTGTTTTGCATGGAGTGTCACATGTATGACTATCTGCCCATTGGACTTGGGTGTGTGCCCAGTGCATGAAGCTCCTGGTTCTCAGGGAACGAGTTTGTACCCTTGAGGCCAAGGTGACTGACCTGGAGAAGCAGAGACAGTGAGTTAATTGCATGGAGAAGATTCTCGGGGACTTGTTATGTTCCACTCTGAAAATGGCAGCCCCGCAGCTGTCACGAAGCATGAAGGTCAAGAGAAAACAGGGCATTGTGCTGAGGATAAGGGGAATGTGCCCTCAGAAGGGTCCTCTTCTTCAGTTGGTGAATGGGTATCCTTTCACACCAAGGAACAATCCTTGGGCAGGCAGGGAGGGGGGCTCTTGGTAGTTGGTGATTTGATCCTTAGGCAGGTAGAGAGCTGGGTGGTACTTTCCTTTCATTTATTAGCTTAATTGACCAGAGTTTTTAAGCCAAGCATACAAACAGCTACTATAAAACACATTACATATAATTACAGGATAATTCAGACCAAACATTTTTACAATAAAAACTAATAAGCATACTCATAAACAATATTAATATACATTTCATAAATTTCCATAAATTCTATAAAATCCCATGATATTATGGAAATTGATTTAAAAATTTTAAAATTTATATACATAAAACTACATATAGTATTTCAAAACCACTTTAAAAATAGCACTATTGATAGATATTTTGCCACCAGGTGAGTTGTTTCAGGGTCCTCATCTGCTAGCAATATGATTATCACCCAAGGTTCCATAGGAAAGTGATGTCTATGTAAAATAGGAGTAATCCAACAGGATCTGGGGCCAATCCACTGGTCTCAAAATAACATAAGATGATCTAAGGTCTCTATTGCACCTGATCCACAATCACAAAACGGCCTCTTAGCTCTGCAGTTGGAAAAACATTCAACCTAGCAAGCGTGAAGACATATCTAAATCTAGGGGATGTAAGGAAGCTCATATATGAGGGAATTTTCTTAGGTGGCACAATCCCTAACACAAAGGTGGAGCATACTCGCCTAGCATGAACTGAAGTGCTGAGTCAATCAATGTCTGCCACCCTCAATCTAATCAAATTTAGTGCTTCTTGATAGTTTATATTATTAAGCACTGTAGGGGCAAGCTCCAGCTTGTTATCTATATGTTTTGCCCACGTGCAATTATCCTCCTTTAAAAAAATAAAGAAGACCCCCTTGGGCATTAGGTGTCATGTAAAGAACTTTCCATCTCAATTTAAAGGCAGCCTTCTAGGCTCTTGACTCAAAGGACCATTGTGCAAATTCTTCTCTAAGTGCCATCCCTGAGACACATTTAGGGACTCCTGCAATTCTATGCAGGAACTGGAGAAGGATCTGATCTGATGATTCAGAAATTTCTTTAATCCAAATAGCAGCCCCATATAAAAATTGGGAAGTAACTTTCATATTAAAAGCCGCAATGTCCATCGGAACATACTGGCTGCCTCTTGAGTAGTAGAACCTAAGGAGGGCATTAGAGTTTGTTTTGGCAATTTCAGTTGCCTGCCTGGCACGAAGGTAGCAAACATTACACATGTTCTAGACAGGCTGGTAGACAGTGCTGGGGAGAAGCCAGTGGTTGTGGTACATCTTGGCACCAACAATGTGGGGAAATGCAGTCATGAGGTCCTGGAGGAAAAATCTAGGCTGCTAGGCAGGAAACTCAAGGCCACGACCTTCAAGGTAGCCTTCTCAGAAGTGCTACCTGTTCCATGTGCAGGGGCGGAGAGACAGGCACAAATCAGGAGCTGTACAAAAGAGACGGTCTCCACTTGTCCCAAGAAGGAACCAGGCTGCTGGTGTTTAAAATCAAAAAGGTGGCAGAGTAGTTTTTAAACTGAATATTGGGGGAAAGCCAACAGGAGATGAAAAGTCTCTGATTTGGGATGGCTCACCTCAAAAAGATGAAGGAGTACCTGTTACTTTTTACAGGAAAATGGATTAGAATGGTCCACTGAGACTGTGACAAACAATATGGGCTGACTGGCAAGGTCTCAAGGCAGCAGAAGGAAGGTTGTGGGCCTAACATGCCTGGGAAATTATAGATCTTTATATACAAATGTTAGAAGTGTCTGAAGTAAAATCAGGGAGTTGGAATGCTTGGTGTTGGGGGAAACAGACATTGTGGGTATTTCAGAAACTTAGTGGAATGAGGAAAATCCATGGGCTACAGTGATTCCTGGTTATAAATTGTATCAGAAGGATAGGAGGGAAGGGTTGGAGGTGGGGTGGCTCTGTATGTCAGAGAAGGTATACAGTCTAGTAAGACTGGGAAGGTAAGAGAATGGGATTTACTTCTGGAAATGCTATGGGTCAAAATAGTGGACCCAAAAGGAAGGTTAACACTGCTGTTGCACCCACCAGATCAAAAGATAGAGGAGAATTATAAAATGATGAATGAATTAAAGATAGCAGCTAGACAAAATAACTGTGTCATAATAGGTGATATTAACTACCCACACATTGATTGGGTCAATGTATGTTCAAATCGGGAAAAAGAGATTGAGTTTCTTGACACTTTCAGTGACTGTGCTATAGAGCAGATGGTCACAGAACCTACCAGGGGAGAGGCGATCCTGGTGAGAGATGTAAAAGTGATTGCATGACTTGGGAACAGTCACCATAATGTTATTGAGTTTAACATTTGTATAAATAGGGAGTTGCCCAACTGACACAACCACTTTTAACTTTAAAAGGGGTAACTTCTCTGAAATGAGGGGACATGTGATGAGGAAACTGAAAGGAAAAGGGTCAAAACCATCATGTAGCTTGGAGACTACTTAAAACCACAATCCTAGAAGCTCAGATGAAATATATAATGCAGGTTAGGGAAGGCACAAATAGGTATATAAAAAGGCCGGCATGGTTAACAAACAAAGTGATGGAAGCTGTAAAAGGTAAGAAGGATTACTTTAAATGGTGGAAAGCTAGTCTCAGTGAGGTTGATAAAAGGGAACACGGACTGTGGCAAATAAAATGCAAATCTGTGATCGGGCAGGCAAAAAGGGAATATGAGGAGCATATTGCAAAAAACATAAATACCAAGAATAAAAATTTCTTCAAATACGTTAGAAGCAGGAAACCAGCCAGAGAGGCAGTGTGGCCCTTGGATGACCAAGGCGTAAAAGGATTACTGAAGGATGATAGGGAAAGGCTGAGAAGCTGAATGCATTTTTTGCCTCTGTCTTCACTGTGGAAGAGGAGAAGTGCTTGCCCACTCCAGAACTGCTGATTTCAGGAGGCGTGTGGAAAGACATGGGTCAGATTGAGGTGACAAGAGAGGAAGTCCTACGACTGATAGACAACTTAAAAACTGATAAATTACCAAGCCCAGATGGCATACATCCAAGAGTTCTGAAAGAACTCAAATGTGAACTTGTGGATCTCCTGACAAAAATATGTAATCTTTCATTAAAATCTGCCTCCATTCCTGAGTACTGGAAGGTAGCTAATGTCATCCTCAATTTAAAAAAGAGTTCTAGAGAAGATCTGGGAAATTACAGGCCCGGCAGTCTGACATCAATACTGGGTAAATTGGTGGAAACTGTTACTAAAGAGAGAATTAGTAGGGAAATTGATGAACAAAAACTATTGAGGCAGACTCAGCATGGGTTCTGTATGGAAAGATCTTGTCTCGCTAACCTGTTAGTGCTCTTTAAGGGGGTGAACAAACATGTGGACAAGGGGGGCCCAATAGATGTTGTTTTCCAGAAAGCTTTTGATAACGTTCCTCATCAACAGCTCCTAAGTAAGCTCATTAGTCATGGGACAAAAGGACAAGTCCCCTGGTGGCTCTTGTGGCTCAAAAACTGGCTAATTAATAGGAAACAGAGTGTGAGTATAATTGGGCAATTTTCTCAGTGGAGGGTGGTAAGCAGTGGGGTACCGCAGGGCTCAGTACTGGGTCTGATGCTTTTTAGTTTGTTCATTAAAGATTTGGAGTTGGGAGTAAGCAATGAAGTGGCTAAATTTGTGGATGACACTGAATTGTTCAGGCTGGTGAGAACCAGAGAGGTACTCCAAAGGGATCTGTCAAGGATGGGAGAATGGGCATCAGTGTGGCAAATGGGGTTCAATGTGGCCAAGTGCAAAGTGATGCACATTGGGGCCAAAAACACTAACTATAACTACACATTTATGGGGTCCTAACTGGAAGAGACTGACCATGAGAGAGATCTTAGAGTCATAGTAGATAACTCACTGAAACTGTCAAGACAGTGTGCCACTGCAATAAAAAAGGTCAGTGCTATGTTGGGGATTATTAGGAAGGGAATTGAAAACAAATCAGCCAGTATCATCATGCCCCTGTATAAATCGATGGTGCAACCTAATTTGGAATACTATGTAGAGTTCTGGTCACCCTAACTCAGAAAGGTTATTATATCATTGGAAAAAGTGCAGAAAATGGCAACAAGAATGATAAAAGGGTTGGAACACTTTCCCTATGAAGAAAGGTTAAAATGCTTGGGGCTCTTTAGCTTGGAGAAATGATCGCTGAGGGGTGATATGATCGAGGTTTATAAGATTATGCATGGGATAGAGCAGGTAGAGAAAGAAGTACTTTTCTCCCTTTCTTACAATACAAGAACTTGTGGACACTCAATGAAATTGCTGAGCAGTCAGTTTAGAACAGATAAAAGAAGAAGAAGAGAAGAGATTGGATTTATACCCTGCCCTTCACTATCCAAAGGTGTCTCAGAGCTCCTTACAAACTCCTTTCCCTTCCCCTCCCCGCAACAGACACCCTGTGAGGTAGGTGGGGCTGAGAGAGCTCTTGACTGAAACTGCTCTTTTTCAAGAACAGCTCTTATCAGAATTACAGCTTGCCCAAAGTCATCCATCAGCTGCAAGTGGAGGAGTGGAGAATCAAGCCCGGTTCTCCCAGATTAGAGTCCGCACACTTAACCACTACACCAAACTGGCTCTAAAAGAAAGTACTTCTTCACCCAAAGAGTGATTAACACATGGAATTCACTGCCACAGGAGATGGTGGTTGCTACAAGCATGGACAGCTTCAAGAGGGAATTAGATATGGAGCAGAGGTCTTTGGAAAGTAAATGGAATGGCTTGTGCTAGAAGCAAGCTAACCACACATCCACCATCGCTAAGCCCGGAACCGGCTTCTTCCATTGCCCCAGAGAGAGAGTCCTGGCAAGGGACTTTTGCTGGCCAAGTGGATTGGGGGTGGTGATCCCCAGCTTTGTACAGCCCTGTCCCAATGCAGAAAGTTCTCAGGAGCCCAGACGAGATGCAAGACATCCCGAGCGCAAAAGGGGTCCAGCAGCTAAGCAGATTCAAAAGTGGAACACTCAGCAGGAGAAACATTTACTAAAGTAAAGTTATTTTGAAGTTATTCATAACTTACTACAGTCAGTCTCTTGAGGGGGGTTGCAGAGACTGTGGGTGTGAGTGTGAAGTGGAAATAGAGAATTAGAAAATGCCCAGAGCAGAAGAGAGAAGGGTGGGGCTTCCCCCAGAGTGGCCACAAGAAGGAAGGTGAGAATCGGCTTGGGAAAAATATTCAGGTCTGGAAGGGGCAGGAAGAAAGGGATTGCAGTAGTTAGTATAAACTGCACTGAGGTCTTCTTTTGTTTGTATGTTTGTTTTGCATGCTTTAAGCAGTGCCTCATGGGTGCCATTTGTGGGGATCATTGGAGGAGGAAGCGGGGCGACATGGTGACGTGGAGACTTGGATGTGCAGATGATATGGAGAAAGGGCAGTGAAGGAGAGACCAGGTGAGTGGAGAAGAAGGGCGGAAGGAGATGCTTTGACAAGGAAACAAGGAGATGGAGGCTAATTGACAAGGAGAGAATCGGAGTGAATCCAAACCAAGAAGCAGGAAGAAGAGAAGGGAGAAGGCGAAAGACTGACCACAGTAAAGCAGAGGATCTGTGCTGTACAGGAGGAGTAAAGGAAGAGTGGCTGAGTGAACTTTTAGGTCTTGGTGGAGATAACTGAAACACAAAGGGGAGAGATTAGTAGGCTGTAATAGTTATTGCAAAAGTAAATATTGGAGAATAGCATTAATAATAACAGTAATGTAAGTAGAGATATATCGAAAAAGGAGAGGAAGAACAAAGTAGTGCAGGTACAGGAATAGAATAACATAAAGTAATAACAGTCTTGGAAAGCAAAATTAATTTATGACCACTGGCTCTAGGAAAGCATCCTTAACATCACCAGGGGAAGTTGGGGGCATGAGCCAATCAAAAGCAAGTACAATGAGTATCTCGCCGATGAGCATGAAGGACTTAAAGTTACTGATGCAGGAGAGTGTAGTGCAGATGGTTAGAGTAACTGCAGAAGAAATATTGTCAACACATTAAAAGGGAAATAGAACCTGTACAAACTATAACTGAGCAGATTAAATTAGAAATTGAAGAAATTAAAAAACAAATGTTGGAAAATAAACAAGAAATAACAAAAATCATAGTAAACAGTGAGAAAATAAAGAGGAAGGTAAAGATCTAGATTTTGAAATACAAGAGCTTAAAAGTAAAAATGAGCAAATAGAAGAATCACTGACAAATTTAGAAATGGACAAGGCAGCATTGATAATCAGATGTCAAAATATTCCAGGAAACTTAGAGAAAAATTTGAAGGTGGTAGTAGCCCAGAATCTAGGGGAGCGGTTACAAATAGGATCTAAAGAAGCAGTTATGGCTGAAATGGAATCTGTATATAGATGAAACTCGGTTTATGTGAAAAAGCACAACGTGCCTAGAGAAGTGCACATAAAGTTCTATAAAAGAGAAATGAAAGAAAAAATTCTTAAAGCGACAAATGAAAACAAGGTTATGATCCAAGGAGCAAAGATTAGGTTCCTTAAAGAGAAACCATGGAAGGTGAGGGAAAAAAGGCAGAGTTATCAAACACTGACAAATTTATTGAAAAATAATGGAATTGTATACAGATGGCTGATACCAGAAGGAATACTATTCCATTATGATGGTAAAAGACAACGGATAGATTCAGTATTTAAGGTAGAAAATTTCTTGGAAAAACATGGAAAAGATACAGGATGGCAGAAGGAAGAAGATGAAGGAAGATAAGAGGAAGAACAGGAAGAACAGGAAGAAGCAGAAGAGGGTAACACAGAGCAAGAAACAGAAAAGATTGGGAAGAAAACTGGAAGAAAGGAGAGGACAAGGGATGCCCTCATCCCAAATGTTAACAAGATTTCAGTACAGAGCTAGAGCAAAAAAACAATGGAAATAAACATGAATAAAGGACTGAAAATTCTCTCCACAAAATAGTCCACAAAAAAGAATATTTCAACAAATAGTTAAATTACAAGCAGATGTAGTATGTCTCCAAGAGACGAATATAAAGAAAGATGATGTCAAATATCTATCCATCAGAAGATTAGGAAATGTGTTTATTTGTTTTACACGTCAGATTATGGAAGGATTGTAGCAATGGTAATAGATGGAAATGGAAAGGAAACATTAGTGGTGAATATATATGCTCCGAATCAAAAGCAGGAGAGGTTTTTTTAAAGAATTACATGAAGTATTAAAATTGAAAGAATTTGAAAGTACCTGCATAATAGGTAATTATAATGCTTTATTTTATTCAGAGCTGAATAGGAAAAGTTCGAAAAGAACCAAAAAGCCAGGAGCAACCCTCCCCAAAACTTTTCAAACTGCGGAGGTATATAAGTTGCTGGATGTTTGGAGAACTAGGGATATAAAGAAGAAAGATTATACATATTATTCAGCATGACATAAAGCATGGTCAAGGATTGATATGGCTTGGATAACTATGGGAATGTTAAAAGAACTAATTGAAACTGAAATATTACCAAACACCTTTGCAGATCATAGTCCTATAACGTTATCCTTTAAAGAAAAAAGAAAAGAAGCAGATGGAAGTTAAATGTTGGGTTACTAAGAGATCAAAAGTTTGTTAAAAAAAACTAAGGAGGAGATAGCAGATTTTTTAAAAAGGAACTTGCAACCTGATATTCCAATTGAAATAGTATGGGATGCATTTAAAGCGTATATTAGTATGGGATGCATATCAACCAAGAAGCCTGGAGAAACAAGCAAAGAAAGAAGAAATATGAAACACTAAGTAACCAGATAAAATTGGAAGAAAAATTGAAAAATAGTGAGGTTGCAGATGAAATAAAATCTAAATTGAAATTGTTACAGCATGAAATGAACCTGCTTCTAACATAGGAAATAGCAAGGAAGAGTATACTAAACAATATTATTTTGAGAATGCGAATAAACCATCAAGATGGCTCTTGTATAAACTTAGGAAAGAAAAAGACAAACGGATGATAGTTAAGAAATGAAAAGGGTGAGGAAAAATATGAGTAACAAGAATTAAAGAGGATAGTGGAAATTTTTTATAAATCATTATATCATCAAGAAGCACAGAACTCACAACAAATAGAGAAATATTTAGAGTATCAAAATAAAGGTGGATTCAATGAGGATCAAAAACATGTCCTGAATCAACCAATTACCTTGTGTGAGGTGGCCGAAGCAATAAAGAGGCAAAAGAAAAAGGAAGTACCAGGCCCTGATGGACTACCAGCAGAATGTATCAAACGTTTGAAGATCAGATATGTTTCCCATTTAAAGAGTTGTTACAACAGATAGGGATGGCAGGGAAAATACCTGAGATGTGGAACTATGCAGTTATATCTTTAATACATAAACAAAACACAGCAGGAGAGGAAATCAAAAATTATAGACCATAAGAACGTAAGAGAAGCCAATATTGAATCAGGCCAATGGCCCATCTAGTCCAACACTCTGTCACACAGTGGCCAAAATATACCACGTGCCATCAGGGGGTCCAGCAGTGGGGCTAGGACACTACAAGCCCTCCCACTGCTGCCCCTCCAGCACCAAGAATAGACCAATTTCACTTTTGAATACAGATTATAAAATATTCGTAAATATCCTAGTAGCTAAATTTAAAAAGGTGTTAGCACAAACGATATATTCTGATCAGGCGGGATTTTTGCCTAAAAGGCAAATAAAAGCAAATCTGCATACAGTGATCAATGTTTTGGAATACTACGAACAACATTCTGAGAAACAAATGGTATTAATGTGCCTAGATGCTGAGAAGGCATTTGGTAACTTATCCTGGGAATTTTTGATACAAAAGCTTCTAGTATTGGACCCTGGAGAGTTGTTTTTGAATATGATTAAGGCAATCTATAAAAAACAATACGCCCATTTCATAGTAAATGGAGATATGACTCACATCATAGAAATCCAGAAAGGTGCAAGGCAAGGGTGCCCTTTATCTCCCCTCTTATTTATATTTGCATTAGAAACGCTGAATGATTTAGTGAGGGACAACAAGCAGATAGAAGGGTTAAAAATACGTGAGGAATACAAAGTGCAGGCATTAGCGGATGATCTTTTGTTCATCTTGGAAAATCCCCAAAGGTCTATTACACATTTATTGGGGGTAATTAGAGAATACAGGCAAGTGGCTGGACTAAAGGTTAATATCAGAAAAACTAAATTGTTGGTAAGAACTACCAGAAACATTACAAGAGTTACATGATATAACTAATATGAAAATCGTGAAAAAATAAGTATCTTGGTATAATGCTTTCAAATAAGTGTAGTACTCTAATGGAAGATAATTATAATAAATTTTTAGAAGAAATAAGGAAAGATTTGGCTAAATGGAAAGATCAATGATGGGGAAAATAGCAACCTTAAAAATGAATATATTGCCAAGATTTCTTTTCTTAGCACAAAATATACCAATAGAAAAGAAAGCACAATATTTTGACAAGTTAGAAAAAATAACTAGACAATTTGATACCCAAAAAAGTCTAGGATAAAGTGGAGGACTTTGCAAGATAAAAAAGAAAGGGATGGACTAGGAGTAACCAATTGGAGATTATACTACCAAGCAGCAGCATTAAGCTGGATAAGAGAGTGGATATTATTGGGAAATACAAGATGTTTGGTGTGAGAGGGTCATGATCTCTGTATGGGGTGGCAGGCCTATAGTTGGTATGGGAAGGACAGAATCCATGCAAATTTTCAGTGGCATATGTTAAGGGGAGCACTGCTTAAAATATGGAACAACACGAAAAACCGCTACTATAAAAAATTCCCTCGAGGCATTTATAAAACCCTCACTTATAACAAAGGTACACAGAGAAAAATATGAAATGTTTTTAGATAAAAGGAAGAAGTTAAAGTCTGAGGAGGTTTTGGCCTCCCAACATAACATTAAACTGTCTTGGTGGGAAAATATCCAATTGCAATCTAGGTACGATAAAGATGTATTCTGTGGATTTGAGGATGTTAAAAATGAACTAGATAAGATTTGGCTATCGTTGAGTGACAAATTGGTTCAGAAAATCTATAGCTGGTTACTCGAGGAACTCATGCAGGATGAAATAGTGAAAACATCTATGGTCTTGTGGATGCAGGATATAGGTCACACAATAGATTTAGAGGATTGGCACAAAGTTTGCACCACACTGCGCACCAAGCTCCAGCACCACATGCATCTCACTGCACCTGGGACCACGGCTGCTGCTCCAGGACACTTCAATGCATTCGATGCTGCTGAAGATGGATGGCATTCATCCGAGAGTTCTGAAAGAACTCAAATGTGAACTTGTGGATCTCCTTACAATAATATGTAATCTTTCTTTAAAATCTGCCTCCATTCCTGAGGACTGGAAGGTAGCTAATGTCACTCCCATCTTTAAAAAGGGCTCCAGGGGAAATCCGGAAAATTACAGGCCAGTTAGTCTGACGTCGATACCGGGTAAGTTGGTGGAAACTGTTATTAAGGAAAGAATTAGTAGGCACATTGAGGCTATTAGTCACAAGGTATAGATAGGAACTCTCAGTCTGGGGCAGGTGATGGATTCTATTCTTGGTACTGGGGGTAGCAGTGGGCCCACTGCTGGACCTCCTGATGGCACCTGGTATTTTTGGCCACTGTGTGACAGAGTGTTGGACTAGATGGGCCATTGGCCTGATTCAACATTGGCTTCTCTTATGTTCTTAAGACTGGGACATCTTCCATTTTGAGTTTTTCCTTGAGTCCTCTGAGATCACTGAGGATGAAAAGAAGCACACTACTTTTTTCCGCGGCTGCGGCTGCTTGACCTTCGAGATCATTCGTTCGCTGTTGGCTCCAGCAGAGCTCAAAAACACTGCATACAAGATGATTACAGACTGGCTGGTGTGCGGACTGCAAGACAAATGAATCCAATGGAGGATCATCGCCAAGCGAGACCCCAAATTCAAGGAGGCAATGGAAGAAGCCCTCACCCTGGAAGCTGCTGACCAGTTCACAGCAGAGGTCCAACAGGCACAGAGCCCACCATCTTCACAGAGACCAACCAGTGTGGCACACCATGTGGACACCTCTGAGGAGGATGAAGAGGTACTGCAACTACATCGACCTGCCTGCCTCAATGCTCGCTCATCCGCTTCAGCATACACCATCGAAACTGCAACATCAACACCATGCGTCAGCTGCAGAGTGCCCCACAAGAGGAGGTCCTGCTGTTTCCAAGATGCCACATGCAGGAGCTGCAGAAAGGTTGGCTGCATTGCCTGGGCCTGCTGTTCCTAAGGCAAATGGCAGTGACTGACTGCACGTCTGGTGTCTGTGCACACAACAGAAGTACACACCACCTCCATCCAGCAGCAACAGGTACTGAACTTGCCCTAGGACACCTCTGATAAAATTAAAGTGACTTTCTTGATTGAGGGAGCCCCTGATAGATGGAGCTAGACACCTTTAGAAGGCTCTGCCAGGGGGGGCTCACTTTAGACCAGCTGGTTTCAACCTAAGGGATCTCCAACAAAATGAGGTCGCTGTGAGAGAGATGGGCAAATTCCGGTGCATTACCGGACTTTTGATGGACTTTTGGATTTGCTGGTGGTGGGGGGCAGTCACATGAGTCTCGTAGTGTTGCCCTGCCAGGCTTTTGAGCTTCTCTATGAACTGTAATAAAAAAATAAACTGTAAAAGTGTATGCAAAAGGGACTGAGACACATGGTAGCCCCAACCCGATGCCAGAAGAGACTGCACTTTAGGCAAGAGACATCCTCCTGACCTTTCCCAGCAGCTCCAGCACTCAGCATAGGTTGCCAGACTGTTTTTCCTGATGGAGAATGGAACAGCCCCAGTATACACTAAACACAGCACCATGCCTTGATGAAGAACAAGGACAAAGGACTCCAAAACCGCCATTAAGAGTTCCTTCTAACTCATGCAGGCAGCCTCTTTCCCTCTCCCCCCCCACCTGCAAGACTTCAGGTAGGCCAGGCAGAAACTATTCATTGTTGCCTGGCAACTAATTGCTAGTCATCAGCAGCCTGGCTAAAATAATCAAGAAGACAATGGAATCGGCCCAGTGAATCATCCCAGCTGCTACCAGATGCCAGAAATGAGTTAAGCTTCTAGCCCTCAATATTGACCACCCCTCAGTTCCACCTCCCCTACACCTCTTTTTCAGGGACGGACTTACCAGGAGGTATAATCAGGGGTTGTGACCAGCCCCCTCCCTCCTGCATATAAGGGGATGCCTGACTACCAGCTCTCTCTCTACTCTACGACCCCTATCGGACCTTTGACCCTCTTATGTCCAGCTTGCTATCCCCAACCCCTGCCTCCATCTTTAAGCTCTAGGTCTGCAGCCTGAGTTTCCACATGTTACCTGCTGGTCAAGGCCACATGGCCCCCATTTTTCTGTTTCCTTCCCCTCCATTTTTCCTGAGGAACACTTTGCATGATGGGACTGGTAGTTATTGCCCACCAACGATTACCTGCTAATGCAAATGTGCTTAGGTATTTTCCTAGACCTGAGTAATTGTGTGTGAGACTGTGTATTGTTTGCTCCAGTAAAGGACTTTATTTTCAACTGCATAAAGTCTCCTGGTCTGTTACCAACACCTCCTGGAGGAGCAAGACTTCTGAATACACAGGTGTTCCCTCCCGCAGCCGATTGCCTATTGATAATCAATCATCTGCCCCTTATTATTAATAATAATTACATGCAATCAGGCTAACAGTAGGACTAGCCTCGTTCATGCCCCTGGGTTCTGAGTCACTGGAGTGCACCACATTGCCACAAGAGACTTTCAGATGGTGTGTGATGAGTTCCCAGCCATCTTTGATGGGACGTTCAGTCGCTACACTCCAGCTCAGCCCAGAGGTGCGGCCCATATGGCTGAAGGCTAGGGATGTCCCATTCTCATTGAAGCCAAAAATAGACGAGGAGCTGGGTCAAGGTGTCTTAGAATCAGTCCCATATGCCCTCTGGGAAACCCCGATCGTGACACCTGTAAAGCCCAATGGGGATGTCCACATATGTGCAGACTACAAATGGACCATCAATAAAGCATTGCAGGACCACTCCTACCTGGTCCTGGTAGTCAGCCACATCTTGGCTTCTCTGGCAGATGCCAAATTATTTGGAAAGTTAGACTTGGCCCAGGCCTACCAGCAGCTTCCTGTGGATAATGCAACTGCAGAGACCCAGACCATTGTAATGCACCAGGGTGCATTCAGGGTATGGCAGCCACAGTTTGGGGTCAGCATGGCTCCGGGAATCTTCCAAAATCTAATGGACTCTCTTCTTTTTTATTTAAAAATCTATTTTATTAAAATTTCCACTATACCTATAGAACCATATACTATAAAACTCAACCATAAATCATCATAAATATAAACTACTTCTATCCATAATCAAGTACAACACAGAGAGAAAAGATCCAAAATATATTCATTGTACATAATTTCTTAAGTCCAAACATTAAATAACTCCTTGTAATGTATATTAGAGGAGAAGATTTCCTTATCTTGCAAAAATTTAGCAATAGGAGACCAAATTGCTTGAAAATTTTTACAATAAACTTCAAAATTCTGAATACCAGTAGAATAATCTATTTTACCCAGCATGAAGTGGTTCCAGATAGAGTCATACCAATTTTGTATTGAAGACCCTTTCTTCTGTTTCAATTTCTTAGCAATCTCTAACCTCACAATTGCCAACAAAGTTATTATTGTACCCAACTTGTCTTTATTTACTTGATCTGTTAAGCCTATTTCTAAAAGGATGTTTTCTGGATTTTTGGAGAACTGTTGATCAACTATTATCTCAGTTTGACATATTACTTTGTTCCAAAACCTTTGAATAGAGGGACACAACCAAAAACAATGCATGAAGTCTCCCCTCGAGCCACAACCTTTCCAACATTTTGTACTCAGATTTTTTGAAAATTTAGCTATTATCGTCAGAGTTAAATAGCTTCTATGTAAGATCTTAAATTAATTAAAATGGGTAGATGAAATCTTGGAGTTAACACTTGGGGCCTTTCAGGCTTTTTCAAAATCATCTCCAGTAATTCTGCCATCACAATCTGCTATTCATGCTTTCTCCCCCTGATAAAATACCATTCTTTTGTAAAGACAATAATAATTTATATATTTTAGATAGCAGACCTTTCTGGCTTGACTCTCTTTGTTTAAAAAATAATTCTAGAGTGGTTAAAGGCATTTCCTAATTTCTCATTATTCCTAACAATTCTAAAATGTGCCTAATTTGATAGTAGTTCAACCAAGATATTTTTTGCTGCAAGCTCACCTCTATCTGTAGTTTGCAGACAATATGGCCATTTGATATTGTAAGGAAGAGACCAGTTCAGCTGTGCAACCCTGAAGAACCAAGCGAAGGGTGGAGGGGGAGTTGTTACAGGAGGGTGTAAGTTGTTACAGGAACGGCTGCTTTTCATCTCACTAGGAGCCATACAGCCAAACTACCTTAATCAACAGCTGGCCAGGATACAGTGCTCAGCAGCTCCTTATGACGTCAAACAGAATAAAGGAGGGGAGAGAAATGGCTGAGAGAGGCATGTGTTGTTTTAGGGAGGATGCTGTCCTTGACCTCCCTTTGGACTAAAATTTTTTAACTGTGAGTGCCAATTGATTTTAATTATTTGTTATATTCTGATTAGCCACAGACTTTTGCTTTTGTTATCATTCTTGGAGTGATACTGTTTCTATTTTGGCTGGATAATAAACATTGCCTTGATTATTGAACTCAAGTGTGGAACCTGACTCTGTGCACCTGGAGGAACACCCTCAACCCTACAGTTATAAAATCCACCAATCTAGCAAAACCTTTAGAATACCAATGTCTAAAAGGAGAATTACCTTGAGCCGGCGGAAACCATGCTTGATTGGTATAAGAAGCATATCTAGAGATTAAAGGTAAAAGATCACTTCTATATTTATCTCAGATTTTCAGAGAAATTGATTTTTTGTAAATTAAAGGTGTTCTATTTATATGTACATTCCAAAAGTTTTCTAAGATTGTACAGTTGTCACAAAAGACTGCTTCAATATGTTGCCAGCTTATTTGTTCTTCTGCGTTTGCCATAATTGCTCTAAAGAGTGTAGTCAAAATCGCTGCTTCATAATAGAGCTGCAGATTTGGGAAATTTAGACCTCCCTGTGTTTTAGAACTAGAAATCACTTTAAATTTAATTCTTGGGGACTTATAAGACCAAAAAATAAATATCAATAAATATTGCCATTTATATATCAATTTACTAGGAATAGGTATAGGTAAAGCTCGAAATAAAAACAAATATTTGGGTAGAATAAAACTCTTAATTATTTATAATCTATCAATTTGTGAAAATCTTTGTTTATGCAAATATTTTAGTTGGGTTTCAGTCTCTTTATGAAGGGCTTCAAAGTTAAAATGGATCAAAATCACTAAGATCAAGTTTGGCTAGAATTTGAACTCCAAGATATTGCCATTTGAATTCCTTCCAAGGAAACGAGAACTGGGAACCTAGTTGTTTGTTTCTCTAAGGATGTTAATAGGAACCAAGAATAAGTTATTTAGATTAATCTTCAAACCAGAGAAAGAATAAAATTGAATAAAAATATCCATTAACATTGCACTAGAGTTTTTTAGGTCCGAAACAAAAAAAAATTAGATCATCAGCATATAATCTAATTTTATTCTCCACAGTGTTTATTTTAATACCTTCAACTCTTCCATGTTCCCTAATTATCGTAGCTAGGGATTCTATTATTAATGCAAACAAGAGTGGGGACATCGGACAACCCTGTCTTGTTCCTTTAGAAAGAGAGAAAGAATCACTTACAGAGTTATTAATTTATAATTTTGCAGTCAGAGAGACTTACAAGGCATTGATCAATTTCTTAAACTTTGGGCCAAAGTCCATATTCTCTAAAACAGAATAAAGAAACAGAAATTCCACACTATCGAAAGCCTTTTCCAGGTCAATCTATAAGAGTGCAGCTTCATGTGATTGTGATTAGGGAAAAGCTATAATATTTAACAGCCATCTTATATTATCCATAATTGACCTGTTGGGGATGAACCTGGTTTGGTTGGGGTTTATATAGTTGGTAATAATGCTCTGAAGTCTTTTAGCAAGAACTTGGAGAAAAATTTATAATTATTTATGAGGGAAATTGGCCGATATGAGGCAGGCAACATCCTATCTTTATCCTCTTTTGGGATAGTGATAATAACAGCCTCATTCCAAGTTAAGGGCATTTTCCCAGAGTCCATTATTTTGTTACATAAATGGGTGAAAAAAGGCATTAAATCTTTGGAAAAGGCCTTTTAAAATCCCACTGTAAAACCATCCTGACCCGGTGCCATATTAGGCCTCATTTGTGATATAACTTCCCACAGCTCCTTCAGAGTTTTTGGTTTCTCTAATAACTTTCTATGTTGTTTAGATATTTTTGAATACATTTTTGCTGTTCTAAAAATAATTTAATCTTATCTACTGAAGGAAATGAAGAAGTATACAAAGAGGTATGATACTCTAAAAACATTGAGTTATTTTCTTAATAGACGTTTGTATGCTACCCTTGTAATCTCTAATAGCAAACATTTGTCTGTCTTCATGTTTCTTTTTCACCCTCCCGGCATGAAAAACTTTAGTGATTTTGGGGTCTTCTGCCATAGCATCTGCTTTATAGATAGCATTCCTTGATGATTTTTTTCTATTTTCAATTAATTCTAACATTTTCCGCTCTGCTAATAACAATGTGTAGATTTTTTAATCATGTTTCCTTATACAAATGTTCTATTTTTAAAAAAATTTCCAACAGTAATTTAGATTTATGATCTCTTTCCTTTTTCAAATGGGAACTAAGCACAATACATTTACCCCACACCACTGCCTTAAAGGCATCCCAAATAGTTTGGATTTCTGGCTGTCCAATATTATTAACCTCCCAAAATTGAGCAATTTCTTTTTGCAGCTGCACTCTATATTGTTCCTCCAACAAAATGTGGTTATTGAATTTCCAATGTTTCTATTGTTCATCTTGATTTGTAAGTGTAAATTGTGCTTATACCAATGCATGGTCTGTCCATACAAATGGACCAATTTGAACATTGTGAAAGTTTTGTAAAATAGAATTTGAACAAAGAATGTAATCTATCCTCGAGTAACTAGAATTGGGGGGGGAGAGAAAAATAAGTATAATCCCTTTCCTCACCATGTAATATCTGCCACAAGTCCACAAGCTCATTTTGTTGTAATAATTCTGCAAGTCTGGTCTTTGTCTTAGAGTTGATAGATTTTTTAACTCTTACTGGGTCAGATTTATCAAGTTTAGAATCACTTATCATATTAAGATCACCCCGTAGTTTTAAGAATGTTTCTTGTAGAAATTCCTCTTGTGAGGTATTTGGTGTGTTTATTGTAGCCAAGGTGATATAGCCTGTAACGGTCTTGCATCTTCATCATGTACTCTTTTCTTAAACAAATTCCTGGGGTCCAGCTGTTCTTTGACGACGCTCTGATTGCCGCTCCCATGGAAGAGGACTTTGCCAGCAGGCTGTGCACCATCCTGCAGTGATGCCAGGCAGCCGGCCTCAAGTTGAAGCAGGAGAAGTGCCTCCTGGGTATTCCATGGGTCGAGTTCTTCATATGGTGTTGGTGCCATCCTTGGACACCAGCTGCCAGATGACAGGGAGGTCCCCATGGCTTATTACTCCCACACCCTGTCTTCAGCCAAGCACAACTATGCACAAATCGATAAAGAGGCAATGGTGATCATTGTGGGAGTGAAGAAATTCCATGATTACCTCTACAGGCAGCCATTCACCATTGCTCCAGATCACCAGACCCCCAGATGCTTTCATTTCAGGTACTGCATTGGTCCATCTTCCTGGTGGAAGATGAAAGGAAGAGTAGAGAAGGAAGAGTAGAGAAGGTCAAAACCATGGGGAAGCTTGGAGACTATTTAAAAAGACAATCCTAGAAGCTCAGAAAAAATATATACCGCAGGTTAGGAAAGGTACAAATAGGTATAGAAAAAAGCCTGCATGGTTAACAAAGTAATGGAAGCTGTAAAAGGTAAGAAGGATTCCTTTAAGCGGTGGAAAGCTAGTCTTAGTGAGGTTGATAAAAGAGAACACAGACTATGGCAAATAAAATGCAAGTCTGTAATCAGGCAAGCAAAAAGGGAATATGAGGAGCATATCGCAAAAAACATAAAGACCAACAATAAAACTTTCTTCAAATACATTAGAAGTAGGAAGCCAGCCAGGGAGGCAGTGGGGCCCTTGGATGACCAAGGGGTAAAAGGAGTAGTGAAGGATGATAGGGAAATGGCTGAGAAGCTGAATGCATTTTTTGCCGCTGTCTTCACTGTGGAAGAGGAGAAGTGTTTGCCCACTCCAGAAGCACCGATTTCAGGAGGGGGGTTGAAAGACTTGAATCAGATTGCAGTGACAAGAGAGGAAGTCCTATGACTGATGGACAATTTAAAAACTAATAAATCACCAGGCCCGGATGGCATTCATCCGAGAGTTCTGAAAGAACTCAAATGTGAACTTGTGGATCTCCTGACAAAAATATTTAATCTTTCTTTAAAATCTGCCTCCATTCCTGAGGACTGGAAGGTAGCTAATGTCACTCCCATCTTTAAAAAGGGCTGCAGGGGAGATCCGGGAAATTACAGGCCAGTCAGTCTGACCTTGATATCGGGTAAGTTGGTGGAAACTGTTATTAAGGAAAGAATTAGTAGGCACATTGATGAACAAAAACTATTGAGGCAGACTCAGCATGGGTTCTGTAAGGGAAGATCTTGTCTCACTAACCTGTTAGTGTTTTTTGAGGGAGTGAACAAACATGTGGACAAGGGGGACCCAATAGATATTATTTACCTTGACTTCCGGAAAGCTTTTGATACAGTTCCTCATCAAAGGCTCCTAAGTAAGCTCAATAGTCATGGGATAGAAGGACAAGTCCTCTTGTGGATCAAAACTGGCTTATAAATAGAAAACAGAGAGTGAGTATAAATGGGAAACTTTCTCAGTGGAGGGTGGTAAGCAGTGGGGTACCACAGGGATCAGTACTCGGTCCGATGCTTTTTAACTTGTTTATTAATGATTTGGAATTGGGAGTAAGCAGTGAAGTGGCTAAATTTGCAGATGACATGAAGTTGTTCAGGGTGGTGAAAACCAGGGAGGAGTGTGAGGCACTCCAAAGGGATCTGTTGAGGATGGGTGAGTGGGCGTCAAGCGTGGCAAATGGGGTTCAATGTGGCCAAGTGCAAAGTGATGCACATTGGAGCCAAAAATCCTAAATATACGTACACGTTGATGGGGTCTGACATGGCAGAGACGGACCAAGAGAGAGATCTTGGAGTCGTAGTGGATAACTCAATGAAAATGTCTAGACAGTGTGTAGCTGCAATAAAGAAGGCCAACGCTATGCTGGGGATTATTAGGAAGGGAATTGAAAACAAATCAGCCAGTATCATCATGCTCCTGTATAAATCATTGGTGCAACCTCATTTGGAATACTGTGTACAGTTCTGGTCACCACATCTCAAAAAGGATATTATAGCACTGGAAAAAGTGCAGAGAAGGGCAACTAGAATGATAAAAGGGTTGGAACACCTTCCCTATGAAGAAAGGTTAAAATGCTTGGGGCTCTTTAGCTTGGAGAAACGACGGCTGAGGGATGACATGATCGAGGTTTATAAGATTATGAATGGGATTGAGCAGGTTGAGAAAGAAGTACTTTTCTCCCTTTCTCACAATACAAGAACTCGTGGGCACTCCATGAAATTGCTGAGCAGCTGGGTTAGAACAGATAAAAGGAAATACTTCTTCACCCAAAGAGTGATTAACATATGGAATTCACTGCCACAGGAGGTGGTGGCAGCTACAAGCATGGACAGTTTCAAGAGGGAATTAGATAAACATATGGAGCAGAAGTCCATCAGTGGCTATTAGCCACAGGGTATAGATAGGAACTCTCAGTCTGGGGCAGGTGATGCACTCTATTCTTGGTGCTGGAGGGGGCAGCAGTGGGAGGGCTTCTGGTGCCCTGGCCCCACTGCTGGACCTCCTGATGGCACCTGGTATATTTTGGCCGCTGTGTGACAGAGTGTTGGACTAGATGGGCCATTGGCCTGATTCAACATTGGCTTCTCTTATGTTCTTATGGAAGGCCAGATCCTGAAGTTGAAGCTCCAATACTTTGGCCACCCGATGAGAAGGGAGCATTCACTGGAGAAGACCCTGATGCTGGGAAAGATTGAAGGTCAAAGAAGAAGGGGACGGCAAAGGATGAGATGGTTAGACAGTGTCATCGATGCAACGAACATGAAATTGAGCAAACTTCAGCGGACAGCGGAAGACAGGAGGGCCTGGCGTGATCTGGTCCATGGGGTCACGAAGAGTCGGACTCGACTATGTGACTGAACAACAACAAAATAGATGGGAACTCCCAGTCTGGGGCAGGTGATGCACTCTATTCCTGGTGCTGGGGGGGGCAGCAGTGGGAGGGCTTCTGGTGTTCTGGCCCCACTGCTGGACCTCCTGATGGCACCTGATATATTTTGGCCACTGTGTGACAGGGTGTTGGACTAGATGGGCCGTTGGCCTGATTCAACATTGGCTTCTCTTATGTTCTTATGGTGGGGTACCAGTACTCCCTCCTCCACCATTCTGGTAAGGCAATGGGGCATGCCGATGCCCTCAGCTGCCTGCTGCTCCACTCCGTCAATCCCGACCTGGTTCCCACATACCAGATCCTGCTAATGGAAGAACGTCCAGACCACTCTCTGTAAGCCAAGGATGTTTCCTGCCACATTGTGAGGGACTGGGTCCTCTTTTGCATTTTGGACTGGGTGAGGAGGGGCTGGCCCACCAGCTGGGTGGGCCCTGAATTTACAGCCTTCTCACCCCACTGGGATGAGTTATCAGCCCACAAGTGATGCCTGCTGTGGGGGAGCCAGGTGGTGGTCCCTGCTCCCTTTTGCCAGCAAGTGCTGTTGTCCCTGCATGAAACTCACCCCAGGATTGTGAGAATGAAGGTGCTCACCTGGAGCTATATGTGGTGGCCAGGTTTAGACAGTGAGATAGAGGCCTGGGTCAAGGCCTGCCAAGAAACCTGACCAGAACTGCCCTGGGCACCCGGGCACCGGTGCAACAGTGGGAGTCTGCCTGCAAACCTTGGTCCCGGGTACAGTTGGACTTTGCTGGCCCCTTTCAAGGACAAATATTCTTCATTTTAGTGGATTCATACACCAAATGGCTGGTGGTCATGCCAGTCACTTCCATGTCCTCCAAAGCAGCAATCTCGGTCCTCTGAATACTGTGGGGTGCATTTTTGGGTTGCTTCTCTCAGCTAGACTGAGGGTTGAGACCTGGAGATAAGCCTTGATTTCCCAGTAGGTACAGAGACTATTTCTGACTTTCAGCTGTATGCGTGAAACAACTTAAGATAATGAACAAAGTGACTCTGTGAACTTCTCAAGACCGTGAGTTATAACTAAAGGTTCAAAGGTTTTCCCTCCCTATCTGACTATAAATACTTCTACACAAGGAAATTTGGAGGAATGGGGAAGTGAGAGACAGTGTTTAAAGCCTGCTTACCCTATCCTTTTTTTCCTACCTACTTTTGTTGGATTATAAATTTTGAGAACATTGGCTTTTTTGATTTGGAAAAGATTGGTCTATATATTTTTTATTTTTAAATATTACTGGAAAATTGACTTTGGTTGAATTTTATTGGATTTTACTTGATTGGAATATAAAAGAAGTCTAAATTCCTTTTGTTATTTCTTATTTGCTGTTGGATTTGGATTTGCCTTCTTTTTTATTTACACTTGGAATATATTGGGAGTTAATTAAACTGGAACTGGAAGTTAACTGTGATGTGGACAACTATAAACTGTGTGTGTGCATGTTAAGAGATGCTTAGAGAATTTTTTATTTGATTAATGTTAGATTTAAATTGTTATAAACCAGTTGAATAATTTAAGTGAATCTGCAGCAGCATTGCCTACTCCACAGACTAAATCACTGGGAACTATGCTGACACTGGAATCTTTGAAAGACTTTAAAAATTATATGCAAGTTATCTTTCAAACTAGCCTGAGCCAAACTCAGAAGGACATGCAAACTAAATTTCATTCAAGTTTAAGCCAGGTTCAGAATGACCTGCAAGGCAGACTACAATCGGGCTTAAGCCAGCTGCAGATGGCCTTAATACAAGTGACAGATCAAATGAAGAATTTAAATACAGAGATTGGAGATGTAAAAGTTAAAATGGCTGATCTTAATAAACAACTAATAGAAAATAAGAAGGAAATAACAGAGGTGGCACAACAAGCCAAGAAGGCCAAAGAGAAAGCTGAAGCAGCATCATTGAGGATGGACGGGTTGGATACACAGCAGAAGACTGCTCTGGACTCTCTGATTCAACTGAAAATTGATAGAGCTGCTTATGTGCTGAATTTTCAGAATGTGCCTGAACAAAAAGGAGAAGAGCTAATCAGAGTTATGGCAGAAGGATTGGCAGACTTCATGGAAGCTGAATATGAAGAAATGGAGAGGGAGATTGACTTTCTATATAGAGCCAACTCTGCCTTATGCAAGGAAGAATAATCTTCCAAGGGAAGTACATGTGAAATTTACTAAGAAGATGGTCAGAGATCGTGTGTGGAAAGAAGCACAGAATAATATACTTAAAATACAAGACAAGGAAATAAAGATTACAAGAGAAATTCCCTGGAAAATGAGACAAAAAAGGAAAGAATATGTATTTTTACTTCCAAACTTACAGCAAATTCAATTTGTGGCTCAGTGGTTAAGATGTTTCAAGAAGGATTTTTTTCACATCTGAAGGTCAAAGATTCAGACTGGAATCCATCTTCAAGGCAAAAGACTTTTTGGATCATTACGAAAAGCTTTTACAAAGGGGATAAACAAAGAAAGTAAAAACAAAAGTTACTACAACTGAAAAAGAAGAGGAAGCATCAGCCTACTGAATAGACTCGGATGAAGAACTTGAGGCCAGTGCAGCCAAAAAACCATCCATGAAAGGTAGAACACAAAGAATGACAATGAGAAATAGAAATGGTAGTACTAAGAACAGATCATAATGGACCTATCAACAATCAAGATATTTTCAGTAAATGTAAATGGACTAAATTCACCTGAGAAAAGACAAAAGATATTTAAACAACTTAAGAAGATAGAAGTAGATATTTTATGTTTGCAAGGAACACACATCAGACATAAAGATGAACATTATTTGGTTAATAAGAATCTTGTTAAGTTATTTACTGCTTTGGACAATGTAAATAAAAGAGGAATAGCTGTATATATCAAAGAAAAACTAAAACCCATTTTGGTATTCTCATCAGAAAATGGAAGACTTCTACTACTTGAAAAAGATATTAGATACAAGAAAATTTTATTGGTGGTGCTATATGCACCAAATGAATCGCAGGGGAATTTTTTTTGAAATGGTGAAGGAAACTATAATAAAATATGACTATATGGATATTTGTATAATTGGAGACTTTAATTCTGTTTTTGATCTGGACCTAGACAGGAAAACTATTAAGAAGATTAAACCCTCCAAAGGTTTACTTCCAAGATCTTTTTTAGAATTGGCTGAAGAATACAAATTGATTGATGTTTGGAGAACTAGAAACCCAACTGGAAAAGATTATACTTTTTATTCTGATAGACAAAAATTTTGGTCTAGAATTGTGTTATGTGTTGGATTGCATCAAGTCTCTTTCAGGAAACTGAAGATATGCCACAAACCTTTGCAGACCACAACCCGCTATTATTGAGGATTAAACATAATCCCAAAAAATTAGATGGAGGCTGAATACACAATTACTTTAAAATGGACAACTTTTAGAGATGGCTAAGAAAGAAATGAGCTGCGGCGGCTCAGTGTTAAGAAACTGAACTGCAGGCTGGAAGGTTGGTAATTCAGCAGTTCGAGACACGAGTTCTCTGGTTCCAGCTCCTGCCAACCTAGGAGTTCAAAAGCAAGACATTGCAAGTTGATAAATAGGTACCACTTCAGTGGGAAGGTAACAGTGTTCTGTGTGCCTTGGTGTCCAATCATGTCAGCCACATGACCACAAACACCTGTGAAATGTTTTACCTGCATCCACAGAGGACTGAGAAAAATTTACTCAAAAATGAGGGATGAAGAGACCTCAGATTATTTATTATTTTAAAAGCATGTCAGAGTTTGCTGAACAAAGCAGAAAGGCTTTTACAGAAATTAAAAGAAAGCCAGGTGAAAATTAAACACAACATAGAGCCTGAAATAAGTGGGTTGCAGGGAGCAAAGTTATCACATTTCAAGAACTGAAGCAACTAATAGGCTTAGATCAATTCTACAGACAGGTTCCCACACAGTTTAGATGGTTTCTGAGGGACAAAAAGCTAAAAACCATGGATGAAGCAGCCACTTTATTAGATGAGATAGAGGAGGATCTAGGAAAATCAGTATTTCCACGCCCTATCAAAAAAAAAAAAATAAAGTCTGTGGCCCCTCAGAGAAAATTGTGCCATCTAAACCCAACCCTGTGAGGTGGGCCAGTCCCACACAAACTAGAAGGGGAACAATAGTATGTTTCCACCACCAGAAGGACACATAAAAGCACATGGTCCAAAATTTGACAAAGAAAGAACCCAAACTTCTGTCCAAACTGTTAAAATTGTAAAAAGGACAGAGACAGATACAGGCATCCCATCAGTCCCCATATTTCTTTCTGTCTTTACTATTTCAATTTATAACCTGCCCTTCCCGTGAACGGGCTCAGGGCAGGTCATAACAATAAATACAAACAATCTAAATTAATACAATAAAACCAGTTTAAAATTTAAAGTAATTAAAATATTTAAAGTGGGTAGTGCATTGCAATGAATTCCAGTCACTATAGCCAGTGGGCCAATGCTGAGCCGTGATGGTCTCATGTAGCAGCAATAGGGAGGCCAGCTGGTAGATGGCCGCTGCCTCAACCAAAGGCCTGGCAGAACAGCTCCATTTTATAGGCCCTGCAAAACTGGGAGAGGGGGGTTAGCAGTGCGTATCACCCAGAAATGGATGGGCAGACTGAGCGAGTTAATCAAACTCTGGAACAATATCTCTGGTATTTCACCAATTTCCAACAAGACGATTGGGAATCACTTTTGCCTTTAGCAGAATTCTGTTACAACAACACCTGCCATACGTCCACAGGGGTCTCCCCTTTCATGGTGGTACATGGTTATGAGGCCCCTCCTCTCCCGTTCCTGTCACAGCAAATGCTGCCAGCTGGGGAGGTGGGGGACTGGTGCAAACAACTCCAGGCTGCATGGCTGATTTTAGCACAGACTTTGTAAAAAGTTCAAGCGGACAAAAAGAGAGACAAAGGGTGGGATCCCAAACCAGGGGACTTTGTATATGTATCCACCCAAAACATCAAAGGACTTCAGCCCAGTCGGAAACTGGGTTGGAAATATGTAGGGCCTTTTGAAATTAAGCGAGTGCTTAATGCTGTGACTGTTGAACTGATTTTGCCCAAATTGTTGAAAGCAATTCATCCTCAGGTTATTAAAACGTTCGCCTGGGAAGAACCAATGGAGGCCACAACAACTGACGCCACCCCCCTTGATGGTTGGGGGGGAACCACACTACGAGGTTGCTGAAATCCTGGATTCCAAAATTTCTCGGAACCAATTGTACTATCTCATTGAGTAGGTGGATTTGGGGCCTGAACAGAGGGAGTGGGTGAGGGAGGAACATGTTCACGCCCTGCGTTTGATCCGCCGATTCCACAAATTGTACCCCCATAAACCTGGGGGGGGGTCTATTATCGGAGGAGCAGAATGTCAGGCAATCCTGACATCAGATGGATGGAAGGGTAGGAGGGATGGTCTGCAACATTTCATGCTCTGGAATGTAGGGAGGTGTGCAGTTTGCCTAGGAGACTCAGGATTTCACCGCCTGGGCACTCTGTTATCTCACCAAATGTCCTTGGTCTCACAGATCTTGTTTCCTCTGTTTGGGACAGCTCTGGGAAGTTTTGGTTATTTACTGCTTTAGTGCTTTCACACCTTTTCCTGCGCGCGGGCTCAGCAACTATTGGTAGATAGAGAGGGGGGGCATTTTGAGCTGGTATAACTGTGGTGCTTTTTTAGATTTAGTCATCACTGACAATGAAGAGTTACTGTGTCCTTTAGAACTGCTTTCAATAAATGCTACCTTCTTTATGAAGCCTGGTGTTTGACTGACTTTCTGGGGAACCTGACAAGGGTGGGGGTTGGCTAAGCCTTACCTTTTACAGTTAATAACTTTGAGGGAAAGTTTTAATTGCTTGTTGGTGTGGTGGTGGTGGGGGTTGCTCAATGTTTTTAATTTTGTGATTCAACTTTTGTTATTGGTTGTTGTTTAAATATTGTAATTTTCAGGTTGGTTTTTAAATATATTTATTGAGACTGTACTGCTGTGTGCCTCAAAGAGTGCCAAATTCTTTGTAGTCTGCAGAAGTTATCCAAATGGAGCACATTTAATGGGAAAAACCAAGGATTACAAATTCTGACTCCCTTGCACTTGGGCTTGTGAGAGGCACTGAGACTTGGTTGCATGCTCTGAAGCAGGACCTTGCAGCTGGGAAGCCAGAAGTTAAAGTGGAAGTTCTTGAGAAGCTTCTCTTTCTATTTGGGACAGCCATCTGGTCAGTGTGGTACAGTGTTTAAGTGTCAGACAACTGTCTGGGAGATTTGGGTTTGAATTCTTGCTCTGCCACTGATATGTAATGATTTCAAGATTAAAGAAATTGGGGTATTGGATTGTTCTTTGTATTGCACTATGTAAACTGCCTTGCACCTAGTGTGGGGGTGCAAGAGAGTAATGATTTCCAGATATTTCAAAGCTGGCTTTCCCCTAACAATTCGTGTGAGTGTGTGTGAGAGAGAGGGGGTGTTATTCCCCAGTGGTGGGAAGAACTATAATTCATGCCCACTGACAGTAATATTAATTAATTATTTTATAAATAAACACAGAAATTTTACTTTTTTACAGATAATATCATGGCTGAACCTAAGAAAAAGTGTAGACAATATAGTATTCAATATTTGAACTATGGCTTTATTCAGTTGCCTACAAACAGTACATTACCAATGTGCCTGATTTGCCAAAAACTTTTATTAAATGAAGCTATGAAGCCTTCAGGACTACAAGAACATTTAACAAAAGTTCATGCTGATAAGAAAAATAAGGATTTATCTTATTTTCAAGCACTTAAAGAAAACTTTTTGAGACAGCCAACATTGGCAAAACTCTTTTCAATAGCATCCAAACAAGATGATGATGGCTGCGTGCTTCTTACAACATGTTGTTACTGATTGCTAAGTTGGGAAAACCGCATTCTGTTGGTGAAGAACTAATTCTACCGGCTATAAGTGAGATAATACCATGCTACACAAGCCAGCATCTGATATTACCAAGAAAATTTCTTTAAGCAATACAGTGTAACAAAGAATTGATGAAATGGCTCAAGATGTTGAGGACTCATTATGTGAATATTTTAAAACATCTCAGTTCTCTATACAGCTTGATGAGTCAACTTTGCCAGGAAATGAAGCTTTGCTTTTAGCATATGTGCGATTCATAAAAGAAGGAAAAATTTGCCAAGAATTATTATTTGCTAAAAATTTGCAAACTGATACCAAAGGAGAATCAATATTTCATGCATTGGAAGAGTTTTTTAAAGAAAAAGAAATTCCCCTGAGTAATATATTGTCAGTTGCTACTGATGGTGCTCCAGCAATGATGGAGCACTACAGGGGGTTTCTTGCATAGTTAAAAGAAGTGGTTCCAAATGTATTCACTGTGTACTGTGTCATTCATTGTCAACATCTAGTTGCCAAAAATCTGAGTGAATGCCTACATAAGTCATTATATCATGTCATTAAAGCGGTCAACAAAATCAGAAGCAATTCACTGAATGACAGATTGTTTGGACAACTTTGTATTGAAAACGGTGAAGAATTCAATTGCTTGCTGCTTCATACAGAAGTTCATTGGCTAGCAAAAGGTGTCTGTTTGGATCGGTTTTATAAACTCTTTGACTCAGTGCTAGGGTTCCTAGAAAACAAAGATGATGCTTTACGAGCCACCTTGATTGATTCCAAAAAAGACATAGCTTATTTGACAGACTTGTTTAATAAATTTAATGAAACAAATCTACAGCTCCAAGACGATGAGCTGAATTTAATCAAAACAAAAACTGTCATTTCTGCATTTGTGGCAAAACAACTTCAGTACAAACAAAACTTAGGACAAGGGGAATTCAGCCGGTTTCTAAATTTATCAGCAGTAGAAAAACATGATGAAGACTTGCTTACCTATTGTCGCTCTCTATTCTAACTTTAATCAACGATTTGAAGATATTCTTAAAATGAACATACCCAACAGGGTTTTGGACCCTTTTTCAAGGACAGACACAGAAGAATCTCCAGAATTACAAGAACTTATAGAAGTAACAACAAATGAGGAATTGAAATTTAAATTCAAAGATGGCTACCAACAGTTCTGGCTGCAAAAGCAGATACCTACACTTTATCTTGGATTATGGGCTATAGTACAAAAGTTTCTAATTGCATTTCCTTCAACATATTTAGTGGAATGTGGGTTCAGTGCGGTCAAAAATCTGTTAACTAAAAAAAGAAACCGACTGCAAATAGCTAATCACGGTGATTTAAGATTGCTGCTGACAAAAATAGAGCCAAACATTAATAAATTGATAGCAGTGCCCCAGGTTCATCCTTCTCATTAGGATTATTTTAATGCCATTTCTGATTTTTATTTTAACATCCTTTGTTATCTTAATTTTCTGTGTGTATGCAAATGTTACTATGGTTGATTTTATAAAATACTTTTATGATTTCAAGCTTCAAAGTGTTTTATTTACAACAACATCTTTCTTTACTATGTGCAAATTTGTCACTGCATCTTTTTGTCCACTTCTTGAAGGTAGATTTCCAGGGGGGCGCTGAGTAATTTTTTTCTGAAAAGGGGATGGTAGGCCAAATAAGTTTGGGAACCACTGCTCCAGAGCAAACTGATTTATGCAGTAGCCAAATTACTCGCTCACAACTGTAATGCCAATAGCTCACAAGGTAGAATTTTTGCTCATGGGACTCCAAACCTTAGAGGGAGTGTATTGCCACACACTGGGGTGATGGCTGTGGAATAGGAAATTAAGAGCACTACAGGACATGGTTGCCATTTCTGCTGTTATTTGTTATTTAATGTTGTCTTGTGGTTTTGTTATCTTAAGCTGAGCTTCATAGATCTATGAGTACTTAAACACTTCTACTATTTAGGAAAGAGAAAGAGGAGGAGGCAGTGGCAGCAGCTGAGGAGGCTGGGTAACATAATTAACATAAGAAGAACCCAGCTGGATCATACCAGTCCCTGAAGTTGGGAGGGGCTGATCTTTTAGTTTCACAATGGGACCAGAAACATAAAAGGAGTAGCCTGGTATGGTCCAGGCCTTTTATTATCCAGGCCCTGAAGAAAGCATGGTTTTTCACATTCTGTTTCTCATTCATAGGGTTGTGGGAAAACTAAGTGTAATGTATCCGCTTGAGAACATGGGCTCAGGGCAGCCATGTGCTTGGACTGGTTCTAACTGGTCCACCATGTGGCCAGGCGAAGGGCCTGAGCTTCGCCCCGAAGGACAATGGACTAGAGGAGCCTGACTCCCCTCCAATAGAGGAGCAGGAGTTAATCCAATCAATGTAAATAGTGAATCACCGGGGGTGTGTGTGTTTAGGGTGAGGTCCACTTGGGGATAAAAGCCGGCCTGCGAGCCGGCTTAGGTGTCTTGTTCTGCAACTAATAAAGTATGTGAGAACTGAAATCACTAGTAAGTCTCAGTACTTTTCACTGGCGACGAGGATGGGATGCCAACTCCCTCCATGAACAACGACCACGAGACGAGCACCGCTGACCGCCCCAACACCGAAAGCACCGAATGCCACCGCCGAGCTTCGTGTCCACTTCTCCGGTTCCTGGACACAGCACCGCTCCCAAGCACCGCTGACCCCAAGAGCAGCCTCGCTTCCAACGCCGCCAACTCGACACCGCGACCTCCACGGGTGAATGCAATGGCTGCCAGCAACGAGAGCTTCCCTGCCTTCGACATCTCCCATCCCGCACATTGGGAGACCTGGATCGAGATGCTGGAGCGTCACTTCGAGATCCATGGCATCACAGATGCGGGTACGAAGAAGGCCTACCTCCTACGCTACTGCGACATCGAGGCACACCTCCTCCTGAAGGACCTGGCCGAAAGATGCGGCCACCACCTACGAGATGCTGGTCAAGGCGTTTACTGACCACTTGGCCCCAAAGCCCACCAAGTTCGCGGAACGAATGGAGTTCTTTGCAAGAACGCAGGGCCCCGACAAAACATCTCCGGAATTCCTGGCTGGCCTACGCCGCGCAGCAACAAGGTGTGCCTTCCCCAGCCTCACAGATGCCCTCCTAAACCAGTTTCCTGGTGGGGCTGAAGGAGACAAAGCTGCGCCGCAGGCTCATCAGCCAGGACAACCTCACTCTGGAGGCCGCCATCAAGGAAGCGGCTGCCTATGAGAAGTCTCACGCAGATCGCCGGCCGAAGATGGTCCATCGCCTCCAGGACTCCGCCCCCTCGGACGACTCGAACGATGAGGAGGTCCTACAGGTAAACCGACGATCGCAACAACGCACCCAACGCCACAAGGGATTCCCCGCGGCACCAACTCAGCCCAACACATCTGCCTGTGCCAGCTGTGGCGACGTGCACGAGCGTTGGACCTGCCGTTTCTGGGACGCCGTCTGCAGGACCTGCAACAAGGCCGGACACCTCGCCCGAGTCTGCCGCTCCAAGGGCAAGCGCCTGGGATCCACTGCCCAGCTGGACGCCGCAAGCCTGCACACCATGATGACCCAGCGCCGGCAAATGGTATGTAACTTGCCCCCTGAAAGCCCGGACAAGGTGCATGTGACTGTCCAAATAGAGGGGTCCCCCTGCCAAATGGAAATAGACTCAGGGTCCTCTTTCTCTATAATTTCCGTGGAGACCCTCAAAATGCTATGCCCCAAGGGGGGACCCCGACTGCACAAGCCACGGGGTTTGAAACTAACGGACTTTAACAAAAACCCAGTGGCAGTCCGTGGCTGGGGCAAGTTTCAGGTTCAATTTAAAGGGTTCTCGGGCTTGCTGGACCTGCTGGTTGTGGAAGGGCACCTCTCAAGTCTCCCAGGGTTGTCGTGATTTGAGCCTTTGGGACTCCAAATAGCAGGAGTAAACCACCTCGGGACCGCAGACTGGGAGGCGGTGTGCCGCGATTTTCCCAAAGTGTTCGATGGGACCCTGGGGAGGTACAATGGGACCCTGATTTCGCTAGACCTGGACCCCAAGGTACGGCCCATCTGCATAAAGGCACGGCCCCCTCCCATAGCCATGCGGGAAAAAATAGAGGCTGAGCTCGACCGCCTGGTTGCCCAAGGAGTGCTGGAACTGGTCGTGTCAGCGCGCTGGGAAACTCCCATTGTGACGCCAATTAAACCTAATGGGGCTATACGCATTTGTGCAGACTACAAATGCACCATAAATAAGGCCCTGCAGGACCACGTCTATCCAGTCCTGGTAGTGAGCCATGTCCTGGCCTCCCTTATGGGGGCCAAGGTTTTCGGTAAGCTGGACTTGGCGCAGGCTTACCAGCAGCTGCCAGTGGACACAGCCGCTGCGGAAGCACAAACCATCACCACCCACAAGGGGGCTTTCTGGGTCAATAGACTGCAGTTTGGGGTTTCGGTGGCACCAGGGATTTTCCAATCTTTCATGGATTCCCTTCTTAAAGGAATTCCAGGGGTCCAGCCCTTTCTAGATGATGTCATCATCGCAGCACCGGACTCCACCACCTTCGCCGAACGGCTGCGTCAGGTCCTGCAGAGGTTTGACGATGCCGGCCTCAAGGTGAAGAAGGAAAAATGCCTCCTGGGGGTGACCTGCATCGAATTTCTTGGTTTCGCAGTCAGTGCACAAGGCATCCACCCCACAGACGAAAAAATTAAAGCAATCACACAAGCCCTGGTCCCCACGTCCAAACCAGAACTACAGGCCTTCCTAGGCCTCTTGAATTTCTATCACGCATTTCTGCCCCAAAAGGCATCAGTGGCTGAACCCCTCCACTGGCTGCTGGACAAGGATGCACCATGGGCCTGGAAGCCAGAGCATGCGGCGGCATTCCAGGCGGTAAAAGACTTGTTGGTCTCCAACACGGTACTGCATCATTTCTGCGAGGCTTTACCGGTTGTTCTGCCATGTGACGCGTCGCCCTACGGGGTGGGGGCGATGTTGGGGCATCGGTTGCCAGATGGCCGGGAGGTTCCGGTCGCATATTATTCTCGGACCCTGTCTTCTGTGGAGCGTAACTACGCGCAGATAGACAAGGAGGCGCTAGCGATAGTGGCGGGGGTAAAAAAATTCCACCATTAACTCTATGGCCGCCCGTTCAAGATCCTTACGGACCACAAGCCTCTCCTGGGCCTCCTCGTGCCCGATCGGCAGACGCCGCAGATGGTCTCTCTTAGGGTTCTCCGCTGGTCCATATTCCTGGCGGGGTATTCTTATGCCCTCACCCACCGCCCGGGGAAGGCCATGGGTCACACGGACGCACTCAGCTGCCTCCCGCTACCCACAACGGACCCAGCCCCGGCCCCTGCCCACGTCATCGCTCTCCTGGAATCGCTGCCCGGTCACCCAGTCCACGTCAGGGAGGTGGCCCATCTCACAGGCCACGACAAGGTTCTCCATCGGGTTTTGGACTGGGTGGGGAGGGGGTGGCCGACAGCAAGACAAGACCCGGAATTTGCGCCCTTTGTCACAAGGCGCGATGAGCTGTCGACCTATAAGGGGTGCCTAATGTGGGGAGGTAGGGTGGTCATTCCAAAACCACGACAGCTGTGGGTGCTGAAGGACCTTCATGAGCATCACCCTGGGGTGGTCAGGATGAAGGCTTTGGCGCGGGGGTATGTCTGGTTGCCAGGGTTAGACCGGTATATTGAGGACGTTGTAAAAAGGTGTCAGCCCTGCCAGGCCTCCCGACCCGCACCCCCGGCGGCCCCAGACAGGGCCTGGGAATCCTCTCACCGCCCCTGGTTGCGCCTGCACCTCGATTTTGCGGGCCCGTTCCAGGGGCAGCTGTTTTTTATACTTGTAGACACCTACAGCAAGTGGCTAGAGGTAGAGCCGGTGCCGTCTACCTCCTCCCGGGCGGCCATCTGAGCGATGTGGCGGATTTTCAGCTCGCACGGACTCCCTGACACCCTGGTCACTGACAATGGGACGGCCTTCACGTCCGGGGAGTTCCAGGAGTTCACCCAGCAGCACGGGATTCGCCACATCAGGTCGGCCCCATTCCACCCCGCCACCAATGGCCAAGCCGAACGCATGGTGAGAATGGCAAAAGAGGCGCTCCGCCGGACAGAAGGAAAGGACTGGGACTTCAGGCTGGCGCACTTCTTGTTTGGCCAAAGAACTACGCCCCATGCGACAACCAGCCGAAGCCCGGCAGAACTACTGATGGGCCGACGTCTTACCACCAGGCTAGACCGTTTACACCCCGATCGAGCACCAGAGCAGGAGCCCTCCATGGAAACCTCAGCGGCGGCACGGGGGGGTTTCCCGGAGGACCCGGTGTACGCACGGAACTACGCGAAAGGGCCCCCATGGATTCCCGCCCGAGTAGTACGGGTCCGAGGGCCCCGTTCTTATGAAGTCTCCGGAGAGGATGGCCAGATCCTGCATCGCCACATCGATCAGCTACGCCGCCGGGTGCTACCCCCGGAGCCGGACGAGGGGGAGGAGTGGAACGAGCCAGCTCAACCAGATGCGGGGGCGGGCGCACCGGAGGAAATCCCTGTGGACTTCAACTCCGGACAGCCAGCAACCGAAAACGACACACCGGGCGAGATGGTGAGCCCAGCCCCTTCGACACCAGAGCGGTCGCCGGTCCCCACGGTCGCCCGAGAGGCCGTCAGTTCCCCCATGCCAGAACCCCGCCGCTCCACGCGGGAGCAGCAGCCTTCCAGCTATTTGAAAGACTATGTGTGTGGGTGTTTATTGGACCAAGGGGGGAGGGGTGTAATGAGAACATGGGCTCAGGGCAGCCATGTGCTTGGACTGGTTCTAACCGGTCCACCATGTGGCCAGGCGAAGGGCCTGAGCTTCGCCCCGAAGGACAATGGACTAGAGGATCCTGACTCCCCTCCAATAGAGGAGCAGGAGTTAATCCAATCAATGTAAATAGCAAATCACCGGGTGTGTGTGTGTTTAGGGTGAGGTCCACTTGGGGATAAAAGCCGGCCTGCGAGCCAGCTTAGGTGTCTTCATCTGCAACTAATAAAGTATGTGAGAGCTGAAATCACTAGTAAGTCTCAGTACTTTTCACTAAGAAACAGTATGCCTGCAAAAAGGTCTTCAAAGCAGCCAGGTATCTTTTTTGTACTTCTTTATTTTGAGTACTGTGTTAACACCATGTGCTTCACATGGCTGATGTCTTTGCTGCATCATATGTCTGTGGTTTAGTTTGGTGGATGGGGGTGCTTTTTAAAAGAAAACAATATAATCCCAGGGTCAATGCTTTTTTTTAAAAAAAAAAACGTTTTTGCCTTTTTTAGGCCATGCTTCCAGTAGAAGAAGAAGAGAAAAGATTGGATTTATAACCCGCCCTTCACTGCCCAAAGGCGTCTCAGAGCGGCTTACAAACTCCCTTCCCTTCCCCTCCCCACAACAGACACCCTGGGAGGTAGGTGGGGCTGAGAGAACTTCTGACAGAAACTGACCTTGAGAGAACAGCTGTGCCAGAGCTTGTGACTGACCCAAAATCAGATCAGCAGCTGCAAGTGGAGGAGTGGGGAATCAAACCCGGTTCTCCCAGATAAGAGTCCGTGCACTTAACCACTTCACCAGAGCCAGTTTTTTGTGGGGGTTAGCCAAACTCAGTGTTAGCCAATGCTGTCCTTATTTTAAAAACAGATTGTGATTTCACTCTTTGTTTATGGGTGGTGGGTCTTTATTTTTAAACTGACTACCTATTTAGAAAAAAGAAGAAGTTTCTGCTGATGGCTGTCTTCCTATTTAGGTCAGGGTGCCAGCACCCAAAATGGTGGTGATAAGCTGGATACTCCCAAGCCCCAGGGCTACAGATCTAAAGGAGGGAAGGCAACTCTTCAAAGCTTCTGGGACTTCAAAGCTATGAGACACAAATGCACTCAGACTGGTAAAAATATTTGAATTTACAGGGAGTTTTGTGGTGTTTTCACAGTTTTGTGTGGGTGGTGTGTGTTAACAATTACATTTCCAAAGAATTTATTTCCTTTTTCTCTACTAACAGAGCACAAGTCTCTGCAAAGAGCCTCAAACCAGAGCTGGGTACTGCAAGGCCCCAGTTTGGGCCACCATTCTGAAAAGCCCACCTCCTCTGCCTGTGAATCTGTCTGCAAAGCCCTGGCACGGCAGCCCATGCAACAGACCTGCATTACAGGATCATCAAACCCACCCATCCCATGCAGTAAATCCAAAAGAACACACACACTCCCCAAAATGACTGTAAATGGTTAGGGTAAATTTTATTAACTAAATAATATTAACTAAATAATATTAATCATTTGAAGAATTTAAGCCATATAGTTGTTCAAAAGCTGTGTATATTAGACAGTCTATACATAATTTAATCTAATGACTTTCTGTCTTTACTTTAGAAATTACTTCATCCCAACATTACAAAGGTTGTCGAATGGTAAATTAATAAATTTAAAGTATTTAATTTTATTTAAAAATATTTCTATATAGAGTTTAATTTCTGTTGTAATTGTTGTTATTGTTTTTCCTTCTTAATAAAGTTTGTTGATAACAAAATGGTCACTTTTATTTCCTGTATTTTCCCTTCCAAGCCTTTACACTCAAGAGCATTAGAGCCCTCTTCATAAGGCCACTTTTAAAACCTCACCCTCTCCAGGCTCCACTCCTCAAATCTCCAAGAATTTTCCAACCTGGAGTTGGCAACCCTATCCTTCCCAGCCAACTATCAACCTAGTGTTATCTGCCCCTGATCTCTATCATCTGGAGAGTAGTTTTAATTCTGTGTGATCTCCAGCCCTCACCTGGAGATTGGCAGCAATGATTCCCCAGGAGGAAAAGTACAGTCTTTCTCCATAGTGGAGACCAAAGCAGATTACATAATTCTCCTCTCCCCCTTTTGATCTGCACAACAATCCTGTGAGGTAGGTAGGTTAGGCTGAAAGTCTGTGACTGGTCTGAAATAACCTTCTCAACCTCTACAGCAAGAACCTGGGTCTAACAGACCCTGTTCTGAAGTGCTAACTGCCACACCTAGAGTAGCCAACCTATAGGTGGAGCCTGAAGATCGCCAGGTATCACAACTGAACTCCAGTCAACAGATCTCTCCCCCCTGGAGAAAATAACTGCTTTGGAGGATGGGCTCTATAGCATTCAATTCAGCTGAGGCCTTTCCCCTTCCCAAACTCTGGCTTCTTTAGACTCCATCACAAAATATCCAGGAATTTCCCAACCTGGAGTTGGCAACCCTAGTAAGGCCTGGCCCTTATGAGTTCCTCACAATGGCCTGGAAAGGGTTTTCTTCAGCCAGTGGGAGAGGTGGAAATGGCCAACGTGTAAGCCAATTATATATATAAGATTACACTTGATAAAATCACAACACAAATTGTTGCTATGGCACTTTACATGGTATTTTTCCGTGTAGGCTTTTTTCCGTGTGGGCTTTTATGTCTGTGGGCTATTCTCCATGTGGGCTTTTTTCCTGTGAGCATTTATGTCAATGGAGTTTTCCTGTGGGCTTTTTTCCAGTCACCAATATAAATGTAGATGTTAAGATGTAAATACAGACACCAGAAGTAGGTTTTTGGCTTCAAATCTGCAGGCATTCCTACAGGGGTGGCCAAACTGTGACTCAGGAGCCACCTGCGGCTCTTTCACACATGTTGTGCAGCTCCTGGCAGGGTGGCTGGGGAAGTGAAGGGGAGGCAGTCTTCCCTTCCCCTGCTGGTGTTCTCCTCCGTGGGTAGGCTTGAGGTGGTGGTGGTGGGAGCAGAGAAAGAAAGCAACTTTAAATGTGTTCTCAAAGTGGGGGAACAAGTATATCCTGACCATTGTTGACTTTGCTACAAAGTTCCCAGAGGCGATACCACTAAAGGACATCGAGGCAAAGACTGTTGCTCAAGCCTTGCTGACTGTTTTTTCAAGGCTAAGCTTTCCAAAGGAGATGGTCACTGATTTGGTCATCCCCTTCATGTCCCAAGTCATAAGAGAGCTGTTGCAGGCACATGGCATCAAGCACCTCACCAAAACAGCATATTACCCGCAAGCAAGTGGCCTTAATGATGGCATCCTGAACCACATGCTGAAAACGTATGCAATCAAGCATCCCAACAAGCGTCTATAACACCTAGTTTTTGGCTACAGGGAAGTGTCATAAGAAAGTTCTGGGTTCAGTCCTTTTGAGTTACTCTTCAGATGTCAGGCAAGAAGGCCAATGGACATCCTGAAAGAGGCATGGGTGGGACGAGAGAACATCCAAAGCAAAGATGTCGTCACCACCATATGTGGTGGACATGTAAAAAAGCGGTTGCTTTTTGGACTGAGGTTCATAACGAAATTCAGAAGATCCTGAAATGTACTTTGAAAAAAGAGCCAGAAATGTTACTTTTAGGGCTTAAAATGGAAGAAATCAAAGTGACAAAGAGAACATTGTTGTGGTATTTAATTACAACGGCAAGGATGACTTATGCTCAATTTTGGAAACAAAAGAAGATATCAGATAAATGGGAATGGATAAAGAAGATGATTTTTATGGTAGAAATGGACAAGCTGACAAAAAAACTCAATGGAAAAGAAGATGAAGAATTTTTAGCAGATTGGAAAGACTTTAAAGTTTACTTAGAATTGAATTGGGATGTTAAAAATAGATTACTTTGCTTTGATGATTACTAAGAATAGAAGTAGTATAAGAAATTGATTGTATTTAAAATGTTACCTGAGAAGGAGGAATAGAAAAAGAAAATGTTTAAAATGAAGATTTGATTACTGAGTAAGAACTGAATGTAAGAGAATATAGACTGAAATATTAACGGGGGTGGAGCATCGCTGGGAGCCGGGGGAGGGGAGGGAAGAAAAACCGTAGAAAAGGATATGTTAAGAATTGATTATTAATTATGGATCATGCTATTATATCCTGTTAATAGAATTTTATTTTAAAAAAAAACACCAAAGATGTTGTCACCTACCTTTTCAAGTGGTCCTTAAGGTTTCCAATGTTAACAATTTGGTTGATATAAGTTGTAATGAAATGGCTGTCAGGCAGCAGTTTACCTTAAAATGGCTGCCAATCTGGTAATCCCTCTGGAGAGGTGAGGTGCTCCATAGGTGACAATGGGGCTGCCATAACTCCCTGCGTACATTTCCCAGCAGCTTTGAAGAAAAAGTGTGGGAAAGTAGGGACCCACCCCGGTGGTGAAGCCAGCCAGATAAAGGCTTCTGCCCATCCAGGGAGGAGTTAGTCTCAGCCTTCGTCTCAGCCTTGGACTGCAGTTTTGAGGGGCTGTGCATAGCTGGGACTCCTGCTACCTCACATTCCATGGGTCATCCCAGCCACTATAGATCATGGTGGAGAGCCAGAAGGGTAGCAGTATTGGTGACCAGTCCTGAGGGAGGGGCTGGAGTTTCTCTCCAACAACAAGGAGGGGGAGAGCAACTCCTGTCCTGCAGCCACCCATCACAGAGGTGGTTAGATCAGGGATCAGGGTGTGTGTGGGGACAGAGGAATTGCGGTTTGATCCTGTTTATTTTCTGCCTGGTTGTGCTGAAGTGATTGTGTTATGTCTGTGCCTAACCTTGTACATAGTTTAACTTTTGAACTATAAAACCTGGTAGTACTTTGACCACAGAGTCCTCCCCGCTCAGCACATTACACATGGCAAAGGAAGATAAGGGAAGCCAAACGGGCCCAAATCAGAGGGGTTACCAACGCTCCAGGGGGCACTCAAAGATTAAGGTATCCACTTCCCAAGGTTGGGGAATCAGCCAGAGGGGTCTCACTGTCCCTCTGGGAAAGTGGTGTAAATCCAGTGAGTGGTGGCAGCAACTGAGGAAAGGAAATAGTCCCCCCAGGCAGGGTGGGCAGGTGAAAACAGGGGCTTGTGAACCACCGAACGGCTGCTCAGTCTCTCAGGGCTGAGGGCGGGTCCCCATTTTGCCACATACGTGGTGAAGGGGAAGAAGGCAAAATGTTCCACATAAACATGCTGAAACCTTATTTTGACTGAGGTAACCTGTTTGTTATGTCCAGAGGTGGGAAGGAAGAGGTAATGGATTTGATGGGTTGGGGGCAATGCTCCCTCTAAACTGTGAGCTTCTGGCATTAAAGTTGTGATCGAGCTATTTGGTTACTGCATAAATTAGTTAGCTCTGGAGCCATCCTTCCTGAGCTAAGACAAAAATATGTGAGCTGGAGGCTAAAAACTGAGGTGGCTCACACTAACTCATCTTAGAGGGAACACTGGTTGAGGGGGAAGTATCTAAGGGGAGTACCTTGCAGGAAGTAAATCTGGCCCCATCCCTTGCAAAACACCAGCAATGGCAGAAAAAATTGGTCTTAATGAGGTTCCAATCCATCTTTTCAAACTTCCCGGGGAGAACCAGCCTCGCCCAACATAGGATCAACACAGGTGATGCAAGACCTGTTGCTCTCCCACCATACAGAATAACTGGTCCTAATTCTAACAGCATCGCAAAGGAGGTTAAAGATATGCTAGACCTTGGACTGACTGTACCATCAGAAAGTCCTTGGGCCTCCCCTGTCATCTTGGTCCCAACACCAGACAACACCTTAGGATTCGATGTAGACTATAGGAAGTTGAATAAAGTTACTGTACCGGATGTGTATCCAATGCTCAGGGTGGATGAGCTAGTAGAAACAATTGGGGCTGCCCACTTCATTTTCACCCTAGATTTAATAAAAGGGTACTGGCATGTGGCTATGGACCCAAAAAACCAACCAAAGACAGCATTTGTGACTAGGGACTCTTCTTCAGAATGCCCCAGCTACATTCCAGAGGCTGATAGACAAAATGTTGTCAGGGCTGAAGGATTTTGCCCAGCCATACATAGATGATATTACAGCCTTCAGCCAGACCTGGAAAGAGCACCTCCAACATCTTGCCATTGTGTTCCAGAAGATAAAAGAGGCTGGGCTGTCTGTGAAAGTGTCAAATCACTATGAACAAGGTGAAGTACCTAGGACATATACTGGGAGGTGAAGAAATCACACCAGATTGGAGTAAGTAATTCAGGAGTGGCCTAGACCCACTACAAAGAGACAATAAGAGCTTTTACAGCGGTTGTGGGGTATTAGAGAAAGTTCATTCCAGAGTTTAGTACCATTGCAGCTCCTGTGTGTGAATGTACTAGGAAAATGTACCCAAACAATTATCTAACCAAAAGTGGGACAGTTTCAAGTTTATACCGATAGAGAGGGTACACATGCTACTATAGGGAACTGAAGTTTTGGCAGGAGAAATCTGCCAGGCAGGGAGATACAGGGATCCGTCTTAGCAATATATGGCTAACACTACAGTCACACAGTCACACATGTTCCTTTGAATTATTAAATTGAGAGCAAGGTGGAACACTTCTTCCCATAGAACTGAAGGCAGCATGGCATCATCACCTTTTTATAATGCTTCAGAAACTCCCCGAACTTGTTTGACCAGAGACAACAGTGGGACAAAGTTTGTCTCCTTGTCAGCCTCAGTCAGCATTCTTGTCAACCATTCTGAACCTGTTTCCAACACCGCACAAAGCTGTGCAATAATTGACCCTCCCAAACTTGCCCCCCAGGACCCAGTCCTATACCCCTAGCCTGCTAATTACTGGGATGCTCCTGAAGGGTTGAGTCTCAGAGTGAGGCAGATGGGAGCGTGCTGGCTGCTCCACCCTGCCTTTAAAAGCACTCAGCCCACAGACTCCCCTGATCGCCAAGGAAAGAAAGGCTCAGTCCCAGCAATGCATTTCCCCCTTGGAACAGGAGCCCAGCTAGTCTCTCTCCATCAGGGCCCATGGCTGAGTGTGGAGAGGGGCAGGGGCGAGTAGAATTTGCTTGGTACGAGGCTTCAAAATATGGAGGGGGAGGATGCGCTGGTGTGAGGCACGGCACCTCTGGCCTCCCCCTCAGGGGTTAATGTGAATAATGATGGGCCTGGTCCATCTTGCAGGTGTTCCTAATTGGTCTCTTAGCCTTATATCATCTTCAGGGTCAGAGATGGAGGTGGTGTGATTAGCTTCTCATTAGAACTTGTGGCCTGGCTAAAAACTGTAATTTAGCTATAGACCCTGATGAAGAGCAACTAGCTGAGATTCTGTGGACCAGAGGCTTGAATGGCAATTACTAGCAATGTAGACAATGCCTGAGCTTTGGCCTTTGACTTTGAAATGTAAGGTTTGTGCCATCTAACACAAGCCCTGAAAGTGTTCAGACAGTTGAGCTAATTTTTCTTATTTTCTTGCTGCATGATTTTAGAGTAAGGTGTTGGCTGTATATTAAACCTTTGAAATTAAAATACATTTTATAATTCTTTTTAAAATAAACAATGTTCTGTTTACTTGTGTGAAACTGCCCTGAGGACCCAAAGGGTTCGGGCTTTTGAACTCCTTGACAGCTGGACAGCACATTTTTCAGACTTGCATAACTCCAGCTTCTGGAATCCTCTCCCAAAACCTGACTCAAATGGCTGCAAGTAGGTCCAACTCTGTTGGGGGCGGGACGGGGGGGGGCAGTGCTAGCAGAGAGCTGGCCTTCCGTTAACAGCGCTCAATACAAAGAGCAATTAGGAGGGTTCACTCAGGCTAGTGACCTGTCATGTCTAATACAAGGCACCAGTGTCTATTCAGGACGGACAGCTGTTGGACTCTCCCTTCTTTTCAGAATGCCAGGCAGGTAGGATTTATTACGCAGCAAAATGTTAAAGTGTGTGTATGAGAGTGAAATCCTTCTCTACTCCTTGCTATTGACTGATATCTAGTTTCTTAGCAGATGACACTCTCTAAGGTTTCTCTCCTAGCCCATCCTACGATTCCATGCCCAATTCACTATGGGCAAATAGGGCTTGGTACTGTTTCCATGCTATACAGTACTAAAGAAGAGTGTACATAGTGAAAGGAAGAGTGTATATAGGCAGGAGAAGAATGGGTCAGAAGATACTCACTGACAGTGGTAATGGGCCTGGGGAAAGGCAGGAAGCCTCGAGAATGGACAGAGGTAAATCCCCTTCCATAAAAGAAACAGGGAGCAAAGCCCAGCAGTTTCTGGAATCTGTTCTGAAAGCTCTTCATGCAGGTGCCTTCTTCAAAGACCATCTGCTGGAAAAGATCATTCTCTCCAAAAGAGAAAGCGGGAACCAGGTGGGCCCTGTGTGGGAGAGATCATCATGAATAAGAGAGGGCAAATGACAGTATGAAGAAAAAGAGGAGGAGATTGAATTTATATTCCGCCCTTCACTCAGAGCATCAAAGCAGCTTACAATCTCCTTCCCTTCCTCTCCCCACAATAGACACCCTGTGAGGTAGGTGGGGCTGAGAGAGCTCCTTGAGAACTGCTCTTGAGAGAACAGCTCTGAGAGAACTGTGGCTTGCCCAAGGTCACACAGCAGCTGCATGTGGAGGAGTGGGAATCAGACCCAGTTCTCCCAGATTAGAGTCCGTGCTCCTAATCACTACACCAAACTGGCTCTCTTAAATTCAGGGCCGGATCGCCCATTGGGTGAACTAGGTGCTTGCCTAGGGCACCCCAGCCTCAGGGGCACCAAAAGGTGCCCCACTCCCCCCAAAGCCCCTCCCCCCGCCCTAACTGGGTGCCCACTGCTGCCACCGCCGCTAGACCCCTGCCCCCTTCCCGGCTTTCCTGGGGACCCTGCAGCCGCGGAGCCCCCAGGAAAGCTGGCGCTGGGAGGGAGGGGGCGGCGGCTAGACCCCCGCCCACTTCCCGGCTTTCCCAGGGACCCCGCAGCTGCGGAGCCTCCAGGAAAGCCAGCACTCCGCCACCGCCCCTGGTCTCCAGGCCCCACCGGGAGGTTGGCATCCCCATGGGGGGCACCCCAGGCTGTCCTGCCTAAGGTGCCCAGACACCTGGAGCTGGCCCTGCTTACATTGCTTACATTGTGTTTGCATGACTTTGCAACTCATCAGGTTGAACACTGTCTCCATTAACACATAATGGCTTGAGAGTGCAAAAACAAGGGGCCACACATTGGGCTGGCTTAAGCAGAGACTCTCCAATCCACCCAGCTGGCAGGATCTTAACAGTTTGTGGTGTCTTTCGTTTTTTTTTTTAAAAAAAACCAACACATCCAAGAATCTTTGCAAATAGTTCCTGGTTGGTTGGGTCACTAGGCTATTTCAGACACAGCCTTTGAATTCAGCCTCCATATAAGTCTTGATGGCCTGAATATCATGAAAGGAATGAGTCCTGAATTTCATAAAACACTGGTCAGGGAAAATTGCATATGGATACTTTATGATCTGTTCACCCCCAGCCAAGTGGTAGAGTGACCTGGCATTTGAATGTACGTACCCATGCTGGAGTGCCATCCGGACAAAGCCTTTGCGTTTTTTAAGTGTTAAGGTGATCAGTCCTGGCCTGCAGGTGAGAGATTCAGCTGCACCCCCAACTACAATTGCCACAGCATTTCCAGTGCCATTCATGGAGATCAGGTGCCCTATTGCTTCACGGGTCACAGGACACAGACCTGCAGAGCAGGAAAGTTTGAGAACCAACTCCAAAAAGAGTTAACTCATCTGGGGCCTTCCATTGAGTTGAGGTGCTGTTTCTTTAATTACTTTACCCTTTACATCACCTTTACATTATCCAAAAAGACTGAGATAAGTTATAAAATTTTAAATCAATATCCAAATATAAAATAGAACAATATGAATAAAGAATAATATGCCATAATTTAAGATTAAGTGAATGATAAAATGTCAACAAATTTGTTGGATGAGGAGGGACATGGATGGACTCACCTCCGCTCATTAAGTATTCCCTGAAAACCGGCAGGCGGAAATTGCCGGCAAGCGTGGCCAGGAAGGGCTTGATGCCCGGGAATTTTTCACAGAAACCCGTGGAATGAGTGACAAAGTTGCAGAAAGCACCGACACAGAGGATCCCGTGGGGGTGGATGCCAACAATATAATTGTGGCTCGGGAGCAAGTTGTGAGTCTTCACCAGCTGGAGGATAAAAATAAATAAGCAAAAAAAAGGGATTGGAAGCTCAATTTTCATTCTCGGCATCAATGTATCTACTGAGAGGCTACAGCAGAGGCATCCTATGTGCTTGGGCTGTTTGCAAGCCCTGATAAGAAGGTGTGGGGTGTTAGGAGAGCCCTGAACAGCTCAGCAGCGAAGCACCAGCTGCTGCCCAAGGAAGGTTGTCCTTCACTGATCCCCTTGAAGCCCTGCAGAAAGGAAGCAGTGTGACAAAACTGGTCTCTTCCTTTTGAAAGAGTGAGCAAACGGATATGCAGACTTTGTTTATTGCCTCAAAATAATTAATAATAGATAACATTGCTTGTTGTTTAGTGATGGGAATAATTTCTAAGTCAACAATCCCCAAAAGTCGTGCCCGGCACCCACTTCACTGAAGGAGGAAATGCTTCCGAGGCGCTCGCCTTGGTGTGTCCGCTAGGAGAACCCATCCAGAAGCCGGTTCTTACTCAGGAGGGTGCTTGACTTGGAACAGTCTAACATATGGTTGGCTGAAAGTTATAAAATATTTTTACTGTATTTATTTTCAGGTGGGTAGCTGAGTTAGTTTGCAATAGCAGAACAAAATTTAAGTCCAGTAGCACCTTAAAGGCCAATAATATTTTCTAGGCCAATAAAGGCCAATAAACCTTTCATTATATTTATTGTATTTATTGTTAGTGTTTAATTTTTCTTATCCACCTTGAGTCTTTCTTAAAGGGTTTATCAAGTTGGAGGACCCCTATTCTAACTTTTTCTAGGTACTATAAAAACCTCTCAGAGACATGGTTTGTCCACAGATTAAGTTGGAACAGATTTTTTTAAAAGTCAAACTCTGTACCATGGATAATGGCAACTCTAGAATATGGCCTCCAACTCCTTCATCTCTCAGAAGCCAATGCCACTGTTTTCTATGAAAATTATTTCCAAGTAAGTGCAGTCAAAGTTTATTAAATTAATTGTCATCTAAAAAACTGGGAAACTGCTGCACGTGGGAGAGCTAGGGAGCCATCCGAAGAAGCTTCATGAGAAAGGAAATACATTTCTGTCCCGTGGAATTTAGCCCTGCAGAAGTGTTCTGTGTGGTCTGCCCAAGTGCGATAAATCACCAGGGTGGGGTAGGGAAACTCAAGTTGCAATCTGCATTCTGCTGGCCATGCATCTCACTGGATCAGGTCCTTTCTTTCAGACCGGTCTATCTCATGAAAAGAGAACTTGAGTGTACTGCCCTGAGCTCCTAGATGGTGAACGTCTGAATTTAACTGAAATATTTTAGGCTTCCTTTCCCCAGTAAGGTGGACTCAAAGTGTCTTCCACAAATACAGTCAATATAAATATTTATATCAGAGCATATACCTCCCTCAGACACAGATTCATAAAATTTAAACAAAGTTCATCTAAACAGAACCTCTTTACAATCTTCATGAAAGACTGGTAGGAAAAAAACAGTTCAATTGGAAGCCCATTATAAAGCATCAAAGAAGGGATGGGAAGGGATGGCAGGCCTCAGCTCATACAGAGCTTTAACATTTAAAACCAGCACTTTAGATTGAATTGGGAACATACAACTACCGCCCCAGTGGCTAACATTCCATTCTTGGACTTGAGCGGATGCTAACTACACAGCTTCAGGTGGTCTCAGAGGAGAATAGGTTATCTAGATCCATTTCAATCTGGATTCAGGCCTGGGTTTGGGATAGAAACACCCTGGTTGATGACTTTTGCTGGGAGAGTGAGAGGCCATGTGTCCTTCTCCTGGGCCTCTCAGCAGCTTTTGATGTCACCGACTGCAGGTGGGTTGGGAGTGAGGGATACTGTGCTCTGGTGGTTCCACTCTCACTCGCATGGCAGATTCCAGAAGATGCTGCTGGGGGGTTGCAGCTTGGCCATGTGGCATTTATTTATTATTTATTATCTTATAGCTCTCCCTTCCCTGCAAAGCAGGGTTCAGGGCAGGTAACATCAGGTACATCAATTTCATTATATACTTCCTCTACATTATCTGCACCCATATATTTGGCCAAGGTCTGCACCATCACAGTCTGTATGTTTTCATCTTTCTTTTCTGGGATATTTTGAAATCTTAGAATATAGGCAGCTTTGTCCAATTCTAACCTAATAAGGTCTTCTTCTATACAATTCTGTTTAGAGTTCACTGATTGTAGCTTCAGTTCCATCTTTTCTGCCTTAGCTAACATCTGGTTTGTTGCTTTAGTTAAATCCAGGATTTCTTGTTTATTTTCTTTAAGTTGGTTTTGCACTTCTTCAAACTGGGAATCCATTTTCTGTATTAAAGAATCTAAGTTGGTCTGTATTGGTTCCATAGCAGCTGAAACTGCTGATTGCACTGGTGTTGTAATTTCAACTTTAACTGTTGTTGCCATTGAGTCCTGTATTATTGATTACAGATCTTTTAATGACACTTGTCCCAAGCTGGAAGCAACAGATTTAGCTACTACAGGGGATGTACCCTGATGTCTCTTTTTTGGGTCTATGCTAGTGGTCATGTTAAAAGTTTCTCAGTCCCTTTTCCAGTAGAAACCTATAAAGTCAAGTAGTTATTATATTTATATAACAGTTGAACACAATACAAAAACTTTGAATCAAAAAGTTGAATCAGCGGAAAAGGAAAGAACCTCAGCAAAACAACAACTATTACAACTTCAAGTGGAAAGATCCTCATATGTCCTCAGATTTCCAGGAGTCCCAGAAAAAAAAGAAGAAAATCTCAGACAGATCTTAAGTGAAGCATTGGCTCCTCTGATAAGTTGTGAACCGGAAACATTACAATTGGATATAGACATAGTCTATCCTATCTACCCTGAGTTTGTTAAGAAAAATATTCTTCCAGGGGAAATTTTTGTGAAATTCTTAAGAAGATCAACAAGAGATTTGATTTTGAAAGCAACTAATGGGACAAACTTAAAAATCCAAGGAGAAGAAATAAAGACTTTGAAAGACATTCCATATGAAATATGGAAAAACAGAAAACAATATAAAAATGGTACAACACTACTGCAAGAAAATTCGACTCCATATTGATGGCTTATACCACGAGGACTGACTTTCAGTTATAAGGGGGGGAAAGAAAAGATTGACTCCTTGGCTAAAACTAAAACATTTCTGGAACAGCAACAAACCCCAGCAAAACCAAAAGGAGAAGTAAAGGACAATAATGCTACGGATGCAAGCGAACAAGATGACCTTCGGAGGCACCTGGATCGAGGCGGAATGGCAGTGCTGCTGTTGTTAGACCTGTTGGCGGTGTTCGACACGGTCGACGACCAGCTACTGATCCACTGCCTCACCAACATCAGAGTTCAGTGACTGGCCTTGCAGTGGTTTGCTTCCTTTCTCCAAGGTCGGGGACAAAGAGTGGCACTAGGGGACCAACTGTCCCGAAGGCACCCACTTGAATGTGGAGTGCCCCAAGGGGCAGTGCTGTCCCCAGTGCTCTTTAACATGCTCTTTAACATCTATATGTGTTCTCTTGCCCAGATTGCCTGGAGGCATGGGCTGGGTTGTCACCAGTATGCGGATGACACCCAGCTGTATCTGTTGTTGGGTGGTCAGTCCAACTCCAAACCATAAGATCTTAACTGGGCATTGCAAGCCATGGCTGGTTGGCCTAGGCTGAGTCGGCTGAAATTGAATCCAATGAAGACAGAGGTCCTGTGCCTGAGCCTGGGCGGTCCGGGGGTAGGGATCCCACTCCCAGCCTTCAATGGGCACCATTGGTGCCAGCGCCAGAGGTCAGGAATTTGGAAGTACTCCTAGACGTCTCCTTAACAATGGAGGCCCAGGTAGCAGCCACTGCCAAGTCGGCCTTTTACCATCTCAGGCTGATTAGGCAGTTGGTTCCCTTCCTTGAACGCAACGACTTGGCAACAGTGATCCATGTGATGGTCACCTCGAGACTGGATTACTGTAATGCCCTCTACATGGGGCTGCCCTTGTCCCAAATGCAGAAGCTGCAGCTAGTGCAGAATGCAGCAGCGAGGCTGTTGTTCTGTTGTCCTGTGCAGGAACACATCCAGCCTGCCCTAAAACAACTGCACTGGCTGCCTATAGCATACCGGATTCGGTTCAAGGTGCTAGTTATTACCTTTAAAGCCCTTTATGGCCAGGGACCTGCATACCTGAGGGACCGCCTTTCCCCATATGTCCCTCAGAGGGTGCTCTGATCGGGGACCCAGAATTGCCTGGTTCTCCTGAACACCAAGGAGACCAGGCTAGTGACAATGAGGGCTATGGCTTTCTTGGTGTCAGCTCCATTCTGGTGGAATGAGCTCCCCAAGGAGATCAGGGCCCTGCAGAACCTGGTGCAGTTCTGCAGGGCCTGTAGAATGGAGCTCTTCCACCAGGCTTTTGGAGCTGCCACCACTGTCACCACTGACAACTGACAGTCTATGAAGAGTGAGCTGGGCCCCCCAAGTATAGCCTGACCTGAGTGCCTCGAACATCTGAAGGAGACTTAGAGGTTTCCATTCTTCATGTGAAGGACATTTCAAGGAGACATGGCTGACTGTTACGCTGAGGAATTAAATGTTAGCACTTTAATAGCTGTATAGTTATGGTTTTAAATGTGTTGATCAGATTTTATTGTTATATTGTATTGTTTTATATTGCATGTATTGTTTACATTGTGCTGTTTTATACTGCTTGTAAGCCACCCTGAGCCAGCCTAGCTGTGAGGGTGGGGTAAAAAAACTAATAAATAAATAAATAAATAAATAAATAAATAAATAAATAAATAACTGTGTATCTTCATTGCCATGGCCCAGCTGGTTGGAAATGAAACAGAGTAGTCCCCCTTGGGGGCACCCTTTGAGCTTCTCAGCCAGTAAACAGAAGGAGCTATATCTATCCAGGTCATAAGGATCACAGAGCCAGGATTCTTCAATCATAATACAGTCAAAGTTGGCCAGCATAGTGGAGACTGTAGGATCAATTATAGCTGTCCTCCACCCAGCTGTGTTCCAACTAACTATTTTAATTTGTTTGGGTAAAGGATTGATTTTATGTAAGAGTCTCTTTACTCTAAAAAAATCAATTTGGTTTGCTGTTTGGCCAAGAACTGAGACGTTAGAAATATCTACTTTAGGTGTCAATGGAATAAGGAATGGTTCTTGAAAAGGTGCTGTGATTTCCATTTCACTTGGAGAGGTTAGTTGTATGTTACCGTCTGTCTCTTGGGTGAGATCCAGCAGTGGCTCTTGTTCAAGAGTAATGAGCTCAGCAGTTTGTACTTGCTTATAGAACCCTGCTTGGCATATAGGGGACTTTGCTTTTGGTTATTTTGAGGAGTTCCTTTGTTTAGACTTTTTTCCATTTCTTGCTTCTGTTGGATATTTTCTAAAGATGTTTCCACAGATTTCAGGTCAGCTAGAGATTTCTTTAGCTTTAATATAGTGTCTTCTAATTTATCTAGCTGCTCTAGTGATGATTTCTCTTGGTTAAATACCGTATTTCCCCCCTGATATTCTTTCACTGGCCTTTGCTGAGACTTATCAGTTGGCTGAGAGCCAGCTCCTGCAGTTGTGGATAGAGATTGTTTTTGGGGACATAAATTTCTTAAAGGGGAGGAGTGAGACTATTGCTTCATTACAGAAAATCCTGTTTACTCCAATCTCAAAGGTTCTTAAAAAACTTTTCAGCTTTAAAAGTATTGTTGGCATGTCTGGGCTTTTGAATTTTAAAAGCAATCTGAAAAGTACTGAGACTTACTAGTGATTTCAGCTCTCACATACTTTATTAGATGAAGAACAAGACAACTGAGCCGGCTCGCAGGCCGGCTTTTATTCCCAAGTGACCCACACCCCAAACACACACACACCCGGTGATTCGCTATTTACATTGATTGGATTAACTCCTGCTCCTCCATTGGAGGGGAGTCAGGATCCACTAGTCCATTGTCCTTCGGGGCGAAGCTCAGGCCCTTCGCCTGGCCACATGGTGGACCGGTTAGAACCAGTCCAAGCACATGGCTGTCCAGAGCCCATGTTCTCCTGTGGATACATTACACAATCTCTCATAATAGGAGTTCCTAGGGAGCTTTTCAAAGTTCTCTAAGTCTACAAAATGAGCAAGCAGCTCAATGACTCATGAATTCCCTTTTTATTTATCCAATGTCTTCCAATGATTGTCAGCTATTATCTAGGCTATTTGATTTTTTTGAAGGTGATGCACAGTGCCAGGGATATTTTGCTTTTCCATTTCTGCCTCCACTTGTTTTGATTTAATTTTTGATTTATAGTAAGTGCTCTCCTTGGTGACTTTGATGCCCCAATTTTATTCTGTGGTAAATTTAGATTATGGAGTATAAGGTTCAGTTTCTTAAAAATAGCCTTGACTGTTTCACCGACATTAATGCAATGTTCTCCTATTAAGTTAAACAAATAACTTTCTGTAGAACTCACACCACTTTTGTGTTGTTGATCTGTGTTATTAAGAGGAGTTTGGTTTACTTCAGGGTTATGTGTTATTGATGTTTGCATAAATTGGGCAGGAATAGCTGTCTGCACTGTTTTATGCTGTTTGTCCCTGGGCTTGTTTTTTTAATAGCTTGTTGTTTTCATATTGTTTAACTTACTATTTTAATTTTAAGTTACCTTGAGCAGGACTCTGATGAGGTACCATAAAAATCTCTGAAATAAATATCAGCAGCCAACACAAGTGCTCTAAAACAAGCGTCACACAGAATCATAGACTTAGAAGGGCCATCTAGTCCAAATCCCCTGATCAATGCAGAATCAGCCTAAAATATAATTAAAATGATACCTGAGCCACTGTATTTTGAACTCACTGAAATTTCTTGTTTGTCATAGAGGGCAACCCCATGTAGATTGCATCGCAGCAATCCAGCCTCAAGTGTTGGGTTAAGAATATGCCCAAGTGAGCCAACAAATCTATGTTCAAGGCATAATTTGGAAAGGTTATGTTTTGCAACAGCACCTATTTCCTTCTCCATCAGTAAAGATGGTCCAAGAATTTCACCACAGTCTTCACACTTTCTACCAATAACAGAGCTATCCAATGCTGGCAGAACAATTACCTAGACTTTTCTGGCCAGCATCACCTCTGTCTCATCTGGATTCAGCTTCCTCTTGTTCCTCCTTAGCCACTTTAACACAGTGTCCGGGTAATGGCCTAGTGTAGAGAAGGCTGCCTCTAGGTGATCAGTTAAGGAAATATAGAATTAGGTCATCAACATATGATGTCCAAACCCCAAACAATGGACAAGCTCAATGAATGGCTTGACAGAGATGTTCAATACCATGGGTGAGAGGACTAATCCCAGAAGAAATCCAAGGGAACCAATTCTGCATCCCCAATCGTAACTCTCTGTTTTCAGGGAGACAGAGAAGAATGCAACTACTAGAGTGGCACTGTTCTTTCTCCCAATTCATGTCCTAAACACCTCAGCAAAATGCCTCAGCAAAATATAGCTATTTGGTTACTTATATAAGCATGTCAATGTATGTCACCACTAGTTTTTGTCCCATAGGTTCAGAGTGGCTTAGAACATTAGAAAAGTTAAGTGCGTCCACCTTGGTTTCACAAAAGAATGGAAACAATGTATTATATTTTACCCCAGTGTAATATATTGTTACATACTCCCCACTTCACTGAGAATTCATAAATTCCAGGGACAGTGGTTTCCCAGTGTAGTTCTCTTTGGAAGGAGAGAGACTTATGGCATTTTGTAATAGAAGTGGAGCACAGTTAGAGGCAAAGAAGCAGATTTTACCCCACATCAGATCCCCAAACAGCCAAAAGATCCTACAGCCCAAGATGTTTCCCAACAGTGTCTGACTCTTTCTCTCTCTGACTCTGCCAGAATCTAAAATTTCTGTTTCTTCACACTGTGAGTCATAATCTTCCCCCTCCCTTTGGCAGAAGGCTCATCTCCTTCAAGCCCTCATAGGTGTTTGGACAAAGCCACTTCCTAAAATTTAAGGCCCATTGAGGAGATATCTGCACTCATTAAGAAACATTAAGAAACCGTTGTCTTTTTTTTTGCCCACCCCCACCTTCCAGGAATGCTAATTCAGGCCAAGCTCATAGGACAGACTCATTAACAGTTTATTTGACAACATCACTATAACCAGGGCAGCCTAGACTGACTATTAATTCTTCAATATAAAATTCTTCTTGATAAACCGAACCTGTTTGTTTATTACTGTCTTTAGATCAGCATGCAGTTTACCAACACCTAATTCAATTTCCAAAAGATAATTGCAAGTCCAAACTATGCACTTGAAATTCTTTGTTTGCAACCGTTAGAGGACATGCATGCCTGCTTTCCAAAACTTACCTGAATAGGAAAATAATCTCGAAAATGATTCCAGATGAACCAACTCCGTATCCAGGAAGAGCTTCTCCCACCTACAAGATACAGAAGATACTCAAGGAGCACGGCAACATTGTGGGGCCTCGCAAGGCTGATGCTCCCCTGTCACAGTTCAAGGAAGGGACTCTAAAGAGCCTTCAGAGCATTAGTGCTGCACTACGTGAACTTGGACACTACCTTCAGATTTTTAAACAAATATCTAGCCCCAACCATGAAAAGTAGAAAGGCTAATTTGACTTGTAAATTTGAGAGAACAAAAATTTCACTAATCTTCACAGCTACAGAAAATTTGCACATGTGAATTGACTGTAAGGACTTAATTACCTGCTACTTTTTGTTCTTTTGATTGCCTTTTGTTATGTACTGAGCCTAAGCCAATAGCTTGCCAGGATCCTGGAACAAACCAATAGATAAGTGTTGTAATGTAATGTAAATAGCCTATCACTGGGATTGGGTGTGTGTTGAGTGTGATGTGTGCATGCTTTATAAGCAGGGGTCAAGCCCTGCTAGTCTTTCCTTGTAGTTTGTTGAAACCACTGAATAAACAAGAGCTGATCACTGCAATGTGTCTAAAACCCAGTATTGAACATTGGCGACGAGGATGGGATCCTGTTGAGCAAGCCCAGCATCCATCGGTACCGCAATGCACACCGAGCTCCAGTCCTACTCAAGCATCACATTGCTCCTGGGACCATGGCTGCCACTCCAGGACACACTGACGCATTCAACGCCACCATGGAAGACTAGGAGTCCGACATCTCCTTGTTCGAGTTCTTCTTCGAGTCCTCCAAGATCGAGGAGGAGAAGAAGCATACTACCTTCTTTAGAGTGTGTGGCTGCTCGACCTTAGAGATTGCTCGCTCGCTGCTGGCAGAGCTCAAGAACACCACGTACCAGACAATTTTGGACAAGCTAAAGGAACACTTCTCGCCAAAGCCCTCCATCATAACTGCCCTCCACACATTCCAGACAAGGAACCAGGCCGTGAATGAGTCAATCACAGCCTACGTTATGGCTCTGACAGATTGCCTGGCACTGTAATTTCCATGACATCCAGGACTCATTTCAAGATCACCTGGCTGTGAGGGGGGTGTGCAGCACCGGAATTTTGATGGACTGTTGGACTTGCAGGTGGTGGGACTAGTCTTTTTGGACTAGCCTCGTTCATGCCCCTGGGGTTCCAAGTTATGGGGATGCACCATGTGGCCACAGAGGACTTTCAGCAGGTGTGCAACGAGTTCCCAACCATCTTTGATGGGATGCTCGGTTGCTACACTAGACCCCCAGTTTCACTACAGCTCAACCCAGAGGTGCAGCCCATACAGCTGAAGGCTAGGCGTGTCCCATTTACATTGAAGCCTAAAATAGACATGGAGCTGGATCAGCTAGTGGCCTAAGGGGTTTTAGAGCCAGTTCTGCATGCCCTCTGGGAAACCCCAATTGTGATGCCAGGGAAGCCCAATGGGGAGGTCCGCATCTGTGCAGATTACAAATGTACTATAAACAAGGTGCTGCAGGACCACTCTTATCCAGTCCTGATAGTCAGCCACATCCTGGCCTCTCTAACAGGCACCAAGGTCTTTGGAAAGCTGGACTTAGCTCAGGCCCACCAGCAACTCCCGGTGGATGATGCTACCATGGAGGCCCAGACTATAGTGATGCACAGGGGTGAGTTCTGGGTGTGGTGGCTGCAGTTCAGGGTCAGTGTAGCCCCGGGAATTTTCCAGAACCTACTGGACTCTTTCCTTAAAGGAATTCCTGGGGTACAGCCCGTTTTCAATGACATTTTAATAGCCTCAGGGTGAAGTGGGAGAAATGCCTCTTGGGGGTTCCATGGGTCAAGTTCCTGGGATTCTCCATTGATGTGGAGGGCATCCATCAGGTCCAAGGCAAGGTGCGCACCATCGTTGATGCCCCCGCACCAACCTCCAAGTCAGAACTCCAGGCCTTCTTGAGGCTTCTGAGCTTCTATGATTCCTTCCTGTCCCACAAAGCTGTGATAGTGGAACTGCTTCACTTCCTTCTCAACAAGAAGGCCCTGTGGGTCTGGGGCCAGAAACAAGCCGCCGCATTCTGGGCCATCAAAGAACTGCTCACCTCCAATGCAGTCCTGGCCCACTTTGATGAGGTGCTGCCCATCATCCTCACCTGCAACGCCTCCCTGTACAGGGTAGGAGTCATCCTGGGACATCAGCTACCAGATGGCTGGGAGGTCCCCATGGCCTCCTACTCCCGTGTGTTTTCAGCCGAGCGCATTTATGCTCAAATTGACAAGGAGGTGCTGGCGGGGGTGTAGGAATTCCATTACTACCCCATGGGTGGCTGTTCACCCTCATGACTGACCACAAGCCCCTGCTGGGTCTGCTGGCTCCGGACCACCCTCTGCAGGTAATCGATGTGTCCCACTACACTGTGAAGGACCAAATCCTCTCCCACATTTTGGACTGGGTGGGGAGGGGCTGACCCAGCAGCTGAGTGGGCCCAGAATTTGCAGCCACTGGGAGGAGTTATCAGCCCACAAGGGTTGCCTACTGTGGGGAAGCCGAGTGGTGGTTCCCACCCCATTGTGCCAGCAAGTGCTAGTGGCCCTGCATGAGACACACCCAGGAATCACGCAGATGAAAGCCCTGGCCCAAGGTTACTTGTGGTGACCAGGCATGGACAGTGAGATAGAGGCCTGGGTCAAGCGCTGCCAAGCCTGTCAAGAAACATGACTAGAACCTCCCAGGGCACCAGTGCAGCACTGGGAATCCACCCACAAACCCTGGTCCCAGCTACACCTGGACTTTGCTGGCCCCTTCCAAGGACAAATCTTCATTTTGACTTCCACCTCCTCCAAAGCAGCGATCCAGGCCCTCCGACTGATCTTTTGCACACACAGCCTGCCTGACACAGTTGTGACAGACAATGGAACAGCCTTCGCTTTGGGAGAGTCCCAGGAATTTATGGGCCACTACCTCATCTGGCACATCTGCTCTGCTCCCTTTTACCTGGCCACCAACAGACAAGCAGAGAGGATGTTGCAGACAATGAAGGAGTCCCTTTGGTGGATTGTCCATGGAGACTGGGACCACAGACTAATGGCCTTCCTTTTCAGCCACCGAGTGACCTCGAGCACCACCACTGGCCACAGCCCCATGGAACTCCTCATGGGCAGGTGTCTAACTACCCGACTAGACAGGCTGCACCCAGATCGAGCTCCGGAACACCACCCATCTCCAGAAAGCCAAGAGGCACCCCGAGCTGGTGACTCCATCTACGTGATGAACTTTTCCAGCAGTCCTGCCTGGATTCCCACCAAGGTCATCCGAGTGACCGGACCACTCTCCTACAAGGTGTCTACTGATGATGGTCAGATCCTTTGGAGGCAAATAGACCAGCTCTGCCACCGTCTCCTCCCAGACGAACCAGAGTTGCTGCCAGCAAACTCAGAAGATTGCGATGCAGAGCTGTTGCGGCCCCAGAAACCAGAGCTGCAGCCAGACAACGCACAGCTGGACAGGCCAGCAGACACAACACCTGAGCAAGCGGCCACAGACTGTCCCGACGTCATGCCAGCACCACTACCATCTGCCAGCACTACCCCAGCAACGTCAGACCCAAGCCCAGAGACTGCGACCCCTCTGATAGAGCCGTGACGTTCAACCTGTGAACTACGCAGACCAGCCTACTTAAAAGACTTTGTCTGTTAAGGAGTTTTGGAACTTAGGAGGGAGGGGTGTTATGTACTGAGCCTAAGCCATTCCTCAAGCTGTGCTAGGAACGGGTTGAGCTTGCCACTTTAGAACAATAGCTCACCGGGATCCTGGAACAAACCAATAGTTAAGTGTTGTAATGTAAATAGCCTATCATTGGGAGTGGGTGTGTGGTGTGTGTGGTGTGTGCATGCTTTATAAGCAAGGCTCAAGCCCTGCTAGTCTGTCCTTGTAGTTTGCTGAAATCCCTGAATAAACAAGAGCTGATCACTGCAATGCGTCTAGAACCCAGTATTTAACACCTTTAGTATTTAAATTTGTTTTATTGAATTTCAGGTGTATTTTAACTTGTATTTTAGAGACCATGAAAGCCTTTTAATGTTAGTCTATTTATTTACCCATTTTTACGCAACTTTCTGGGCAGCATACATAGTTCTCTCTTCTTTCATTTATTTTGGAAATATACGTGGCTGCCTCTCCAGAGACCTGCTCAAGGTGGTTCACAAAACAAAAGCAAACACAATAGCATAATAAAAACAACTGCTATGAGAATCTTTGTATCAATACAAACAAGCCATGAACCCACCTTAAATAATATCGACAAGACAGTCTTTGGACTGGAAGCCAACATATTTTGGCCTACTGCCTCAAGGCACCAGGTGGGCCTCACGGGGAAGGGCATTTCACAGCTGCGGTGTCCACTGAAAAATCCCTGTCTCTGGTTGCCACTTGCAGGGGTAGTGAGAGCAGAGCTTGAGACCAGAACCCAAATTTGCAGACTGAACACTGTAAGAGGAAGTGGCCCTTCAAATACCTCAGCCCCAAGCTCTTTAGACCCTTAGAGTTATGAACCAACACTCTGAATTTTGCCTGGACATGGATAGGATGCCACTTTCAACACAGTGTTGATACGATCCCTGTGTGATGATAGCTTTGCCACAGCATTTTGAAACAACTGCATTTTTGGATGTGACCAGATAATGCTTTTTGAGGAATGGCCATAACTTATGTATCAATTGAAGGCGACAGAAGCACGATGTCATATGTGTGATCATAGCACTGAGGAGATTGGAGACTTCAGCTGCAGAATCCAGCAGCACCCCCAAGCTACAAGCTTCCTCCTTCGGGGGAGTGAAATGCTTCCCAGGACAGAATGACACTGCAGTCCTTGACCAGCTTTGTCATTGACCAACAAGACTTCAGTCTTGTCTAGATTGAGTTTTAGTTTATCAGCCCTCATCCATCCTGTTACTTTCTCCAGACACCTGTTCAGGACATCCATATCAACAGTCAAGGAAAAATAGCGTGAGGTGTCATCCTCATATTGGTGTCACCTCTGTGTGCTGATGCAGCCCTGCCAGGAGACTGGGGCTAGGGTTCAGCAGGGAAGGTCATGGGCAAGGGTGCAGAGAGGAACCAGGGTCCAAAAGTCAGGGGCTCCAGAGAACAGGTATGCCAAGTCCAGTCTAGGGTCATGGGATTCAGGCAGCAAGTCCAAGACCAGTCCATGGTCCAGTCCAGCATCAGGGTTCCAGAAAAGCAGATAGTCAGGTCCAGTCCAAGGGTCCAGGTTCTAGCGGTCTGGTAACAGCAAGGTCAGTGGTTCAGTAGCAATGTGTACTTGTTGTGTTCAAGAAACTGCTGTTTCTCCTGGCAGCCATCCTGAACCTACTCATCCATCTCATCAGTTGATAGCTGATGACAGGCCATGAATCTTGCACTCCTCCTTTCCTGCAACTCAGCTCACATCTGACAGCATTGACGCTGCAGGGGTGTGGGTGAGCTAGGTGGGTGGGGAGTGGCTACTGAAGCCTTGTTTACTGCTTCAGAGCTACAAGACATTGGCTCGGTTTCAGCTGTAGGCTGTGACTTCTGCTCAGCCAGTAACCTGGTCTCTTGCTGCTCTACTCCTGGCTCAGAGCCAGCTGCAGCCAGTTGTTCAATTACTGGCTGAGGGCCAATTGCAGGTAGCTCTTTGTCTGTGAAATCTGTGTTGTCACTGAGCACAGACTGACTTATGGCACTGTGATCTGTTCCATGATTTACTGCAGTTTCAGGTTACCAGAACCTTGAGTAGCGCCAGGACAAGTTTTATTTATAGCTCACTACAGGCTATATCTGGAAAAGTCACTATGGACATTGGCAGGTCTCATTCTTCTTTCTTTGTTTTATACCATTTCTCTTGAATAATGTTCTACCCTGTTATTTAAGAAGGACCTCAACATACAGGGGTGTAGCCAGAAATTTGTAGGTGGGGGGGCACTGAAGGTACCGAGGGGGCATGACATATGCCAGGGCTCTTTTGTAGCAGGAACTCCTTTGCATATTAGGTGACACACCCCTAATGTAGCCAATCCTCCAAGAGCTTGCAGTAGCCCCTGTCAGAAGAGCTCTGTAAGCTCTTGGAGGATTGGTTACATTAGGGGGGTGCGTCACCAGATATGCAAAGGAGTTCCTGCTACAAAAAGAGCCCTGCTTATGACGCTCCCATTTTAAATTCTCCTCCAGCTGCGAGTGGCAAGCCTGTCTGCTTTCTGTCTGCTGGCTGTGGGCGGGCTTGCCACTCATGGCTTGAGCAGTGTTTAAAAGGGGGAGTGGAGAGCCGAGTCCTCAGAGGACTCAGCTCTTGGTGTCTCCATTTGAATGCCGCTAAAGCCATGAGCAGCAAGCCCACCCACAGCAAAGTCTACTGGCTATGGGAGGGGGGGCTGCTCAGTGGGCCATAGCTAGAGGGGGTGGTGCTCACGAATGAGGGGGTGTGGCCCCAATATGCCCCACCATAGCTACATGCCTGCCTATTGAGCATGCCTGGTTCTGGCCTACCAAGGGATGCCCCATTTCTCAGGCCGGGGCAAATCAGCTGGGCTCTTTCTCTGCATCCAGAAACTAACAGGTTTAAAACAACAACAAAAACTAGGAACCCAGAGCACTCTTTTGGTTCATGGGGGGGATTTTCTATCACTGGAATGCTTCCAGTCCTGGATACAAAGGCTTGCTATAGATTTGTATACCTTCATTACATCTGTGACCCAGATAAAATATTCACTCTTGACCTCACCTTTCAATGGGTTCCCCTCTATCTACTAACTGCCACCAACATTTCCAAGTTCTAAGTGCCAGTCAACATGCATTGTGATGGGAACTGCTCAGCAAAGACAGCAACTGCAGCCAGAAAACAGATGCAGGAAGAGCGATCAGTCACAATCAATGCAACAGCATAGGGTTGCCAGCTCCAGGCTGGGGAATTCCTGGAGACTTGGGAGTGGAGCTGTGGGAGGGCGGGGGCCTCAGTGGGGGGGTGCAGTGCCACAGAGAGCCCTGCCCTCCCAGGCGCATCCTTGTCTCCAAGAAAGGACTGTCTCTGCAGTCTGGAGACGAGCTGTAGTCCCAGGGGATTCCCAGGTCCCACCTGGGGGCTGGCATCCCTATGTTACACACAGAAATTCAGCCAGCTTGCTTTCCCTGGCATTGAGAGGAAGGGAGGGATGGAAGCTGGTCCTAAGGCTCTGTCCTCTCGTAATGCTTTAATGCACAAATGCTCTGCCACAAAATACCAGTAACAATAAATAACCAAGCCTGTGAAAACAAGCAGACTCAAGTTCAAGGAGAAAGAAGCACTTCCAATTGAAGTTAGTTTTGGGTCCTTCCTTACCTTTTTTAGGTGTGTCCCAATCAAAAATAAGCCAAGTCAGGTAAAGGGCAGGAATAGGCCAGAAACTGGTGAAAAGCAGATAGATGAGCAGCAGCAGGAAAACAGCCCCTGGGGGAAGAAAAGATGTCAAGAGTCATCTGTTTCCCGGGTCCCGTGCCGGAGCTTGCCTGCCCCCCTTGCAGCAGGAGCCCCCCGTGGGCCACACAAGCACCTCTCCACTTTTCAGTGGCTATATTTGGAAACTGGTTGACACATAAATGTGGCAGCAGCTGTCCTTGGAGGCGCATCGCTAGAGACAGATGACCATTTTCTTAGACCACTGCATGATATGAAAAGTACTTCCAGATGAGTAGTAAAATTTTGCAGAAGCAAAATCAGAGAGAAGTTCAGTTGCACTTTAGGAAGCAACCTTAAGAAGGTATACTCAGAATTGAGCCCCATTTTATTCGGGGGGGGGCTTAATCCAGGAAAGGATTCTTAGGTCTGTCGCCTTAGAGATTAATATAATCTACTTTGGCAATAAGGATTTGTGAATCAGAGAAGTGAAAGAGCGATCCTTGCCAGGAATTGCTCCTGGTCACTGAGGCTCTAGTATTTAAAAAGCCTGCATAAGGAGGACTTGTCTGCTAGACCAAAATGGCTCCACCAAGCCCATTATCAGATACTTCACAGAGTTCTACAAACAAAGCATTCCCCTCCCCTTCACTGCTTGACCCCAGCTACTGGTATTCAGAGGCAGGTTGCCTCTAATAAGGGACACCTGTTCTTTCATAGCTCAGCCTTGAAGGACATGGTGCTACCCACACTGACAGGGCCCCGCTGACCCTTGCTAACGGAGTGAAAAGCTGAGAGGTTACATAGGGCCCAGCACCATAGCCGGAGAAAAAAGATAATGCAGCTGCAAAAAATGCTTCCTTCCTTCCTTCCTTCCTTCCTTCCTTCCTTCCTTCCTTCCTTCCTTCCTTCCATAGGATGGTTGCTTCCTTCCTTATGATGGCTCTCATCTTGGCTGATCTGGACAAGTGGATCCATGCCATGTGCAACTAGACTACTGTAAAGCACACTACATGGTTCTGCCCTTGACTCAGAGGCTCCAATTGGTAAAGAATGCCACAGTTCAGTTGCTATCACAAACGAGGTGAGAAATGCACATTACATCCATTCTGGAGTCATGCCATTGACTACTACTTGGTCATTATGTTCAATTCAAGGCACTTCTTATCACAAACAAAGCCCTGTCAGAGATGTCAAACTCATTTGTTGTATTACAGTAACTAAGAAAACATGGGATTTTCTTTTCATTTAAAGATATCAATTTTTACTGTGCTTATGAGGAAAGTGTTCCAAGGTTTGTTCAGTGGCATTACCCTGGAGCATTCATACAGGTTTCAGTTCAAGTCACAAAAAATGGTTACTTCTTCCAGAATGTCCCAAATTATATGTTAAATCACACAGAGTAGAGGAACAGATTTTGAGAGATGAGAAAGTAATTTGGTTCCATTGCTGAATGGCTCTCACTGTTAGGACCTGTCTCTTAGTGTTAAATCAAATCCACTCTCCTGTACGTCTCCAATCTAGCCTTGTCCTCTGGAGCAGCAGTGAACAAATATTTGCCCTCTTCCATGGGACAGCCTCTCGGAAGGAGTGCCTATGAGCAGCAGGCCAGCCCCTGCTGGTGTTTAGTGGAGTGGAGGGAAACCTGAGGGAGGGAAATGGCATCACAGAGTGCCACGACATGACTTCTGTCTGGAACCCAGAAGTGATGCCGCTGTGATGCACCAGAAATTTTCCTGATCTATATGGGTTTTACCATTGTGATGCACAGGGAAGACTGGGAAGCTCAAATAGCTCTGGAGAAAGTCAAGTTCAGCGGTCCCTGCAGTGCCAAAAAAAATGGGCATTGGCTTACCTGTTCCTTCCTCCAGCAAAGTGGCAGCAGCTCAAGAAGATGCAGCCGAGGAGCTGACACTGATAATAATTGGCCACCGAAGGATCCAAGCCACATGGAACCCGAGGCTCTGGTAGAGTCGCTGGTCTTGTTTGCTCCTGGCTACCTGTAAGTTCAATGGCCAGTCTGCTCCTGGTGACACGGTGATGTCACTTCCTGGTTCCTAGCCAGAAGTGACCTTGTGATGTCACCCGATGCTGTTTTGCAAGGCTCATCCCCCACAAGTGCTCCTGCTGGTGCACGGGAGGGGGCTAGCAATCCCACCCTTTGGGTACGCGATGAGAGAACCACCCTGTCCCCTCAGTCTTCTCCAGCCATCTTTAGATACACAGTTCCTTTAAGCTTTCCACACAGAACTTTCCCAGGCCCTGACCACGGGGACGCAGGGTCTTTCCGTTTTAGGGCAAGGAGCTGGAAGAAGCCTGGGCAAGAGGCATGGTCAACCTGGGGGAAAACTTTGGCACAAAAGCCAAGATCCAAAACAAGGTCAAAAATAATTTTTAAAACAAATTTAAAACCAAATGTATTACAGCTCCCCAGAGTATAAACCCAGGTTACTTACACATGGAAGTTTGTTTCAGTTTGGCCTTCAAAACAGAGTGGGCTCTTTTGGAGCATCCGCATGGTATCATGGCCTAATTGTCTACTTACCAGATTTTCCCTTGCTTTGATGTGATCCCCCCCTCTCAGGCTTTTCCCTCCTGAGGAGACCAGTGAGTCCGACAGCGAGGCTGACAGCGTATGCAGAACCAGGGAGACACATCCACTGCGGACCAGACCGAAGGCTCCAGTAGTGCGTTCCTGTACCGGCTGCGGAGGCGAGCATGACAGAGACCTCTGTTGGGCCAAGGAGCTGATCTGCCGCTCCTGTGGCAAGCGGGGTCATCTGGCCCGAGTCTGTTGTGCCACCAAAAGATCTCCATCGTCTTCGCAACATGCAGACCCCAGGGTTCATGTTCGAAATGACGACAAGGCATCTGGCTGTCATCAGACCGACTCCTGCTGCTGCCCATCAATGATCCTGGCCACCGGAGGCAAGCCCAGCAAGAAAATCTATGTGACGGTTCATCTGGATGGCGTTCCCTGCGTCACGGAGGTGGACTCCGGATTGTCCATCACTGTCATCTCTACAGAGACGTGGCAATGCTTGTTCCCGAGGCAAAGCCGCCACCATCTGGCACCAGCGTCGACCCGCTTGACCGACTTCCAGGGACAGCACATTCTGTTGGTGGGAAAGGCAACCTTCCACATCGAGTTCAAAGACCGTAAGGCTGAGCTGTCTCTCCTGGTGGCAGAGGGTGAGTGGGTTAGCCTGTTGGGCCTCGACTGGTTTGAGGCATTGGGGATTGCTATCACTGGTATCAACAAAATTTGTGTAAATAAACAGGACTCATTGTATAGCAAGTTTCCTGAAGCGTTTGGTGAAGGGCTTGGCACGTACACCGGCCCCCCGGTTTCTTTTGATTTGGACCCTTCAGTTCATCCGATACGACTGAAGTATAGGAAGGTCCCGCTCGCGCTCAAAGCAAAAATTGAGTCAGAGTTAGATAAATTGGTCAGTCAGGGTGTTCTTGAACCAGTACCCTACGGGAAGTGGGAGACTCCAATTGTGACGCCTGTCAAGGCCGACGGGTCTATACGAATATGCGCAGACTACAAATGTACAGTTAACAAAGCTCTGCAGCAGCATTCCTATCTGGTGCCAGTAATCAGCCACGTACTGGCGTCACTGGGAGGGGGGAAAGTCTTTGCCAAGCATGACCTGGCTCAAGTTTACCAGCAGTTGCCGGTGGGCGACGCAACTGCTGAAGCCCAAACAATCGTTACCCATAAAGGGGCTTTCAGGGTAAAACGATTACAATTTGGAGTAAATGTCGCCCCAGGCATTTTTCAAGGGCTAATGGAGGGGCTCCTGCGTGGGTTACCCGGTGTCATGCCCTATTTTGACGATGTTTTAATTGCGGGCACAGATGATTGTGAACTGATGGCTCGCTTAAGAGCAGTGTTGAGTCGTTTTAAAAATGCCGGGCTGCGGGTTAAGCATTCGAAATGTGTTGTCGGGGTAAAAAGAGTTGAGTTCTTGGGGTTCCTCGTAGATGCAAACGGGGTCCACCCCACACCCGACAAGGTGGCAGCAATCCCAAACGCGCCCCCACCCCAGTCCAAGAAAGACCTCCAGTCCTTCTTGGGAATACTCAACTTTTATGGTGCCTTTCTGCCACACAAGGCATCGGTCGCTGAACCTCTGCATGCTTTGCTCCACAAGAACGCTAAATGGGAGTGGGGTGAACGGCAGAGGCGTGCATTTGCTTCAGTGAAGGAACTTTTGTCATCGAGTGCAGTCCTGACGCACTTTGATGAAAACAAACTGCTGGTGCTTGCAGCTGAAGCGTCTCCTTATGGGGCGGGTGCCATTCTCAGCCACCTGATGCCGGACGGATCTGAGGCACCGATCGCATTTTATTCCCGATCCCTCACTAAGGCAGAAAAGAACTATGCCCAGATCGACAAGGGGGGCCTCGCCCTAATCGCAGGAATAAAGAAATTCCATGACTTTGTTTATGGGCGGCGGTTCCTCCTTGTGACTGATCACAAACCATTCCTGGGCATCTTCTCACCAGACCGGCCAACACTGAACATTCTATCGCCCCGGATGCTAAGGTGGGCAGTTTTTCTGTCAGCATACAATTTTGAGCTGGAGCACCGTCCGGGGAAGGCTATTGGGCACGCAGATGCCCTTAGCCGCTGCCCCGCACCACTAACTGACTCTGACGAGGAGCCAGAACTGGACATTTTGGCGCTGGAAGAGCTCCCGGAGGCACCGGTCACCTCCACAGACATTGCTGCTGCGTCGGCAAAGGACCCTTTAATTGCCCGAGTTCTCAATTGGGTGTGGAGGGGGTGTGGAGGGGGTGGCCGGCCGGGAAAGTGGAGGCGATGGGGCTTCCACAGGGCAGGTTCCCTGGTCTCCCATCAGCTGCCCCCTGTCCCCCCGCCCCATTCTACTGGAGTATATTCAGGTTGTGGGTTTTTTTAATGGCAATTGAATTGTTAAATCATTATAATGTTATAGCAGCATAATCTGGGGAGGCGGGGCTTGTATGTTCACCAGCCCTTCCTGCTCATCAAAAATCTCCCAAGCGGGACTGGGAACAGCCAAGACTTGTCACATGTAGTTTTGCTCTCAGGAAGGCAGGTGATTCCTTCAGATTACTGTGCTGCCCCCTGAGTATGCACCCAGCACAAAATTTGTGAGATTTTCAGGATCTGAACAGCTTTCTTAGGACTTGAATCAGATGGCCAGAGAGGTCAGTACTATGTTTGCCACTCAAGGACGTACTACTTTTATTTGCAGGGCAAGAGGTAAGTAGACTTTGTAATCAGAGGAAGAATTTGGCAACTGCAGCAACATTCCAGAAAAAAAAATCAGTTGACCAAAGAACAGAAGGCACTGCCAAGGCGCACTTCACTGCTGAATGGCCTGAAACTTACACACCAGATAAGATATTTTTTTTTTAAATTAAAGCCTGGTTGTGGGGTTTCTAACAGGTTCGGAGTTCTCCTGCAATTACAAGTGATCTCCAGACTACAGAGATCAACTCCCCTGGAAGAAATGGCAGTTTCAGAAAGTCATAGAATCATAGAGTGGGAAGGGGCCATACAGACCATTCAGTCCCACCCCCTGTCCCATGCAGGACTGACCTAAAGCATCTCTGACAAATATTCGTCCAGCCTCTTCTTGAAAGCTGTCAGTGAAGGGGAGCTCACCACCTCCTCCCTAGGCAGCTGATTCCACCTTTGAACCACTCTGACCGTGAAAAAGTTTTTCCTAACCTCCAGCCGATACCTTTCTGCATGTAATTTAAACCCATTGCTTCGAGTCCTATCCTCTGCTGCCAACTGGAACAGCTCCTTGCCCTCCTCCACATGACAGTCTTTCAAATATTTAAAGAGCACAATCATGTCCCCCCTCAGTCTCCTCTTCTCCAAACTAAACTTTCTCAAGGCCCTCAGCCTTTCCTCATAGGGCTCAGTCTCCAGACCCCTGATCATCCTCATCACTCTCTTCTGCACCCTCTTGATTTTGACCACATCCTTTTTGAAGTGAGGCCTCCAGAACTGCACACAGTACTTAAGGTGCGGCCTGACTAAGGCAGTATACAGCAGGGCTATGACCTCCTGTGATGGCCCTTTTAATACAACCCAAGACTGAATTAGCCTTTTTTGCCACTGCATCATACTGACTGCTCATATTTAGTTTACAGTCCACCCTTACCCCAAGATCTCTTTCACATACACTACTCCCCAGAAATGTATCCCCTATCCAGTATTTGTGCTTGACATTTTTGTGGCCCAGATGTAAGACTGTGCATTTATCTTTGTTGAATTGCATCCTGTTTGCAACTGCCCACTTCTCCAGAGAAGAAGAGAAGAAGAAGAGATTGGATTTATACCCCGCCCTTCACTACCCAAAGGTGTCTCAGAGCGGCTTACAAACTCCTTTCCCTTCCCCTCCCCTGTGAGGTAGGTGGGGCTGAGAGAGCTCTTGATAGAAACTGCTCTTTTTCAAGAACAGCTCTTATCAGAACTATGGCTTGCCCAAGGTCATCCAGCCAGGTGCAAGTGGAGGAGTGGGGAATCAAACCCGGTTCTCCCAGATTAGAGTCCGTGCACTTAACCACTACACCAAACTGGCTCTCTTCCAGAGTATTCAGGTCTTCTTGAATTTTAACTCTATCTTCTTGGGTGTCTGCTACTCCTCCCAATTTGGTATCATCAGCAAATTTAATGAGTAGCCCTTCTACCCCTTCATCCAGATTATTGATAAAAATATTGAAAAGTACCGGGCCCCAAACTGAGCCCTGCGGCACTCCACTGGACACCTCCCTCCAATCTGATGAAATGCCACTGACCACCGCTCTTTGGGGGCAGTCCTCTAACCAGTCCCCTATCCACCGAACTGTCCTATAGTCCAGTCTACAGTCTTCCAGTTTGCCCATCAGAATGCCATGGGGAACCTTATCAAAAGCTTTACTGAAATCCAGGTAAATCACATCAACAGAGTTCCCATGATCAAGTAAGCTTGTCACACGATCAAAGAAGGAAACCAGGTTGGTCTGACAAGATCTGTTGGGGACAAATCCATGCTGACTTCCCTGGATCACTGAGTGGTCCTTCAGTTGCTTACAGATTGATCCCTTTAAAATCTGCTCTAATATCTTCCCAGCAACAGAAGTCAGACTGACTGGCCTGTAGTTTCCCGGGTCATCCTTCCTCCCTTTCTTAAAGATTGGGATAACATTTGCTCTTCTCCAATCTTGTGGCACATCCCCAGTCCTCCAGGAGGCCTTGAAGATGATGGACAGAGGCTCTGCAAGTTCATTAGAGAGTTCTTTGAGCACTCTTGGGTGCACACCATCTGGCCCAGGGGATTTGTATTCGTCCAGTGCAGCCAGGTGCCTCTCCACAACCTCCCTGTCAATGTCAACTGGACACTCAGCTGTCCTGTCATGTCCTCTACCATCTCTAGATGGGCTTGAGTTCTTCTGGGAGAAAACTGAGGCAAAAAAGTCATTAAGCATGTCCACTTTTTTCTCTATCCTTGTCTGACTCGGGCTGTAAATATGGTCCACCTAATCACTGTATTGCAATTGATGACCCCATCTGTTTCATGTCTCCCTGTTTCCCCCCCTTTCTGTCTCATCCTCATCCTCACTGACATTTCTACAGGTGGGGAAGGTATGAATGCAGATGTGTGTGAATGAAGGGGTAGAGGCCTCTGCTTTGTAACAGTTTTCCCATAACAAGTGTACCTTTAGGAGAGCCTGTTCTCAGCAGGATGTCCTTGGAGTCTTTAGATAACAACTTTCACAGGGCTAGTTGACTAGGAGCACTTGTAAGATGAGAAAAGGGGGAGTAGATGATGTACATACAGAATGTATCATTTGACTGTACCTTGAGTTACTTTCGCTTTTGTACTTCAGTCTTAGCAAGGAGTTCATCCTTGCAAAATCCAAATCTCTTTTCCTAATAAACTCACTTCAAATGAGTTGTGGACTGAGAGTGGATTATTGGGAACCTGACCTCCACCAGAGTTTCTCCTTCTACTCCCAAAAGTGGTCCAATTGCCTCTTTTACCTTGTGTTTTCTTTTCACATACCTGTAGAAATTTTCTTATTGTAGCACGCCCCCCTGGCCAGATCCAACTCATACTAAGCTTTGGTGTCTCTGATGGCTGATCTGCAGTACCTAGTAACTCTCATATATTCCTCTTTACAGCCAACAATAAAACTTTCTTCAAATACATTAGGAGTAGGAAACCAGCCAGGGAGGCAGTGGGGCCACATCTCAAAAAGGATATTATAGCATTGGAAAAAGTGCAGAGAAGGGCAACTAGAATGATAAAAGGGTTGGAACACTTTCCCTTTGAAGAAAGGTTAAAACGCTTGGGGCTCTTTAGCTTGGAGAAACGATGGGTGAGGGGTGACATGATTGAGGTTTATAAGATTATGCATGGGATAGAGCAGGTTGAGAAAGAAGTACTTTTCTCCCTTTCTCACAATACAAGAACTTGTGGATACTCCATGAAATTGCTGAGTAGTCGGGGTAAAACAGATAAAAGGAAGTTCTTCTTCACCCAAAGAGTGATTAACACATGGAATTCACTGCTGCAGGAGGTGGTGGCAGCTATAAGCATGGACAGTTCCAAGAGGAAATTAGATAAACATATGGAGCAGAAGTCCATCAGTGGCTATTAGCCACAAGGTATAGCTAGGAACTCTCAATCTGGGGCAGGTGATGCACTCTATTCTTGGTGCTGGGGGTGGGACAGCAGTGGGAGGGCTTCTAGTGTCCTGGCCCCACTGCTGGACCTCCTGATGGCACCTGGTATTTTGGGCCACTGTGTGACAAAGTGTTGGACTAGATGGGCCATTGGCCTGATTCAACATTGGCTTCTCTTATGTTCTTATGTCTGACTTTCCCTCCATTTCCCTCCATTTCTTTTTTCTCCCTTGGTTTATTCTGAAGCTCTTGGTTCATCTACATTGGTTTCTTGGAGCCCTTACCATGTTTCCATCTTGCTGGAAAGCTGGAATACTGAGAGCTTGAGCTTGCAAAAGCTCATGTTTGTGAATAGCCCACCCTTCACTTGCACCTTTCCCTTCCAGCACATTCCCCCCATGGAATGACTCCCATCAAGCCTCTGAGTTCATTGAAGTTGGCTACAAACTTCCTTGACCCCCCACAGCAACTGGAATTCAAGGAGGACATGGTTACTTCCCCCACCACCTTCACCCCATCTACCGATTCTTCCCTGTTGGTTAATATTAAGTTTAGTCTGGCCGAGCTTCCTCCACCATATGAAAAAGGAAGTTGTCAGCCAGACAAGTCAGGAAGTTGCTTGATTCTTGTTGCTTTGTTGAGCCTGTCTCCCAGCACACATTGGGGAAGTTGAAGTCTCTCATACTTATAAGGTTCTGATGTCTGGATACTCTACCAATCTGTTCAAGGAGGGCAGCATTCACTTCCTGTCCCTGGTCAGGTGGTCTGTAGCAGACTCCAACAACAATACCCTTTGTCCTACCTCTCCTTATTTCCACCCATATACTTTCCACGGGGCTGTCAAACCCACTCTCCAGAACTTCCTGACACTTTAGCCCTCTCTTCACATACAGCGCCACTCTGCCTCCTCTTCTACCATTCCAGGGTTTTTTTTAACAATTCATACCCATCCACTACCACATTCCAGTCATGAGAATCATCCCACCGAGTCTCAGTGACTCCTATTATATCATAGCCCTCTGTCTGCAAGAGAATCTCCAGCTCTTCCTTCTTATTACCCATACTACGGGCGTTGGTATATAGGCACTTGTAGCCTTGTACCCTTGTTTGACCTGTCCTGCCGAGGTGGGCCCCCACTGTTTTCTCTTCTTCATTCAAGTCCCCAAGTTGATCATCCCCTTCCCTTTGTGGCTTCAGGTTAAAGCTCTCCTGATTAAGCTCTCCAGGTTCTTTCCGAACGTTTTCTTCCCTGACCTTGAGAGGTGAAGTCCATCATGTGCTAGAAGGCCTTCTCTAAGAAAATTTATCCCATGGTCCCAGAACCATCTCTGCCAACAGTTCACCTCGAGTATGGTCTGTTCTCTTCGCACTCCTCTTTCTTTGACTGGAAGGATAGAAGAGAATACCACCTGTGTCCCCAATGCCTTCAACTGCCTTCCAAGAGCTTCATAGTCCTGTTTGTCGTGATGGTATTCACAGCCGTGTCATTTGTCCCCAGATGAACCAGCATGAACAGGTAATGATTAATAGGTTGTATCAGTTTTGGCAGTCGGTCTGTCATGTCCTGAATTCTGGCCCCAGGTAAGCAACACATTTCTCAGAGTAGGGGATCTGGCCTGGACACATTACGTTCCATACCCCTGAGCAGAGAGTCCCTGATGACCACCACTTTCCATTTCCTTCCACTTCTGTGCGGCACCATGCCCTCTTCACTCCCTTTTCCAGGTCCTTCCACTCTTGTCTCCGTCACCTTGTCAAGCACCTCAAAACAATTCTTGAGCTCCAGTGGACCAGAGCGTCATCTTAGTCAGCATCTTCAGGTTTGTACTGTAGAACTGAGAGGAGGCTCAGAAGGGAGATCCCTTCTTCTCCTTGACTTTCTTCATGTTCTTGCAGAGTTCCCAGGCTCTTGTCAATAAAATCCTCCCCTTCCTTGATTTCCTGAAGGGTGGTGATCCTCCCCTGCAGGCTCTGAATGTTCTCCTCCAAAAGCCTGACCAGATAACACTTCTGACAAGTGAAGTCCATCTTCTCTTCCAGGAGGAAAACAAACATGGCACACTCCATGCAGGTGACTGGAAAGGGGCCTTGAGTTGACATCATTGCCATCCATATTCCAAGTAGACTCTGAGCAGAGTTTCAGAGCCCTCAGGCAGATCCTCAGGCCAAGAGCCCTTTAGCTCTTGTCCTTTGGCTCCAAGGCCGGCCCACCTACTAGGCAAGCTAGGCACTTGCCTAGGGCACCGGTCCCACAGGGGCACCAAAATGCCCCCCACCCCGCAAAAAGCCCCCCGCCACTGCCACCAGCAAAGAGTGCCCGGCGGGGCTCAGGAGGTGGTGGCAGAGCTTGCCCGCCCTCCCCCTCCCCCATGGGGGGGAGAGAAGGTGGGGCGGCACCACCAGTGAAGGGGCGCTCGCCTCAAAGGGAAGAGGCGGGGGTTTACCCCACCTCTTCCCTGGCTTTCCTGGGCGCCCCGCAGCTGCGGAGCACCCAGGAAAGCCAGCGCTGGGAGGGAAGGGGCGGGGGTTAGAAATGCAGTGAAATTCCTAGTCATGCTTCATCCTTCCAAGTGGGGAAAAAAAATCAACCCAAAACTTCGGCCTTCTACAGAAACACCCCCAACCATGCTCCAGCAGCTTTGGCTGAAACTGCCCCCTTTCCCCAGCCACGGCCAGCTTCCTGCTCCGAGGTGTGAAAGGCTCAGATCCCACGGGGAGGGGGACGGGACTCAAACGCTCTTCTTCATCCAGGCAGGCATAACTTGAAAAGATGGGGGGTGGAAAGGCTGCAGGGTTCTCCGCTGCAAACCTCCCCGCACCCGCGCGCTGAGGCACAATGGAAGGTTGGCCCAGGAATGGAAGGTTGGCCCAGGAATCTCGTGCCGCCTCCCATGCGCTGCCACTGATTTCTTGGAAAGGAGCACAGTGCAAAGAAGGCGCCGGGCTCCAGGCCCTCGCCATTGGCCAGTGTGCCTCCGGCACCTGTCTTCTGATTGGCTGAGAGCTCCCCGAGGGGTGGGGATCCGAGATCCTGCAAGCTGGGAGATATAGGGATGCCTTTAGCTGCCTTTCGTTTCTTGTGACCTGGCAGCAATGGTGGAGGGAGACTGGCGCAGCTGCGACCCAGACAGATGTGGAGGTCATTGTTTTGCATGCATGTGTGTGAGAGAGAAAAACTGTGCACGTGTGAGAGCGAAGTTTGAGTCCAGTGGCCCCTTTGAGAGCAGCGACACTTGCTTCTCTCTCTGACCCCACTTCCCCTTGGTTTGTATGTTTCTTGTGCTGCTGCTTGTGAGAACTCGTGGGAACACAATACAAGAACTCCAGTTAGGTTAGAAAGCCGGCACTGGGAGGGAAGGGGTGGGGGTTAGAACCCCCGCCCCTTCCCTGGCTTTCCTGGGGCCCCCACAGCTGTGGAGTGCCCAGGAAAGCCGGCACTCCGCCCCCCCATCTCCGGGCCCCACTGGGAGGTTGGCATCTCTGGTGGGGTGGGCGCCCCAAGCTGTCCTGCCTAGGGCACCCAGACACCTGGGGCCAGCCCTGTTTGGCTCACACCAAGGCTCATGCCTCTGCTGAGAAGGAGCCTTTTGTTTCAAAAGGTCACTTCCTGCCACGCACAGGAACACTGTAGTACAGACACAAAGCTCCCTCTAAGCTGTGGAGTCTTGTGAGCAAAAATTCTACTTTGTGAGCTACTGGCATTAAAGTGGTGAGTGAGTGATTTGGCTACTGTATAAATTAGTTTGCTCTGAAGCCTTCCTTCCTGAGCTAAGACAAAAATGTGTGAGTCGGAGGCTAAAAAACTGTGAACTAGCTCACACTAACTCAGCTTAGAGGGAAACACTGGAGGTGTCGAACTAATTTGTTACAAAGGCCGGATCTGGCATAAATGTCACTTTGTCAGGCTAGGCCATGTGTACCATATAATGTAATGCCGGGTACCAGAGATATCAACTTTATAAAGGACAGCAGCTGTTAGTCTCCAAGTTGGAGTGTCCTCACTACAAGGCCCTCTGGGCTAGAGAGGGGGATGCAGAGGAAAACTCATGTGGGTGGACTGGAGAGCCAGTAGTGCCATGCTGAGCAGATGCCTCCACCCTCCCTAGAGGGGACAAAGCCCATCTCCAGCTCTCTCCCACCATCAATGCTGTGAGCCCAGGTCCCAGGGTAAAAACGCAAAGTGGCTGGGTGTTGAGAGCTCCCTCTGCTCCCAAGTCACCATGGAAGGGGACTGGGAAGATGAGCTGAACTAACCCCTCACCTGCGTAAGTGGGAATGGTGGCCCAGGTGCAAGGTCATGTGCATGGTGTGACCCAGGCCAAGCAAATCCCAATAAGCCCAAGATGCCCATGTGGCAGTGGCTGCCTCTGGCCAAGGCTGCCAGACTGTCAGGTGCTCGGTGCATCTTTCAATTTACAGTGTGCCTGTCATTGAGAGAGGAGGCCCCCCTCCCTTCCTTTGAAGTCTCTGGGACTTGTCACCTTCGCAAATGCCAAATGGCCTGGCTTCTCAAATGTCTGTGATCTTACTTCCTTGATATGTAAGGCTACGTGCCTTTAGAAGAAGGGGAGGCAACTGACGGTTAATCCTGGCAGGCAAAATACTGGAGGGTGATTACTTGAATCCCCTATAACTGTAACCTTCCCATGTTTAGCTTCAGTCCAAACAATAGATGTGTCTAGGATGGTCTCCATCAACTGTCTCAATAAAGTTAGCTTTCTACATCTGGTTGTCATTGAGAACTGATTGAACCGGGAACCTGACACAGACATCCCATGGCAGGGCAAGCCAGAGATAATCAGAAACCCCTGTTGTCCCCATGTGGTGGCAGCTGCTCCAAGGTGAATGCCACCAGATCATCTGATGGGGGATCAGGCACTGTGCACACAAGGCCTCACATGTTTCAGAGCCCACAGGCCACCCAGTTACCAGTATAGCTGGAGACCACCAGCACCCCCCTACAAGGCAGCAGCTGCCTACGGTTGAAGGCTGCCAGGGGTTCCATGGGGGAGGGAGGCCTGGCCACCAAGTTGTGTGCTTGGTGGAAGGACTAGGCCCCAATGTGAGGAAGAAACTGCTAAAGAATGCCCCCTGCCATGAGCTGAAACACAGTTGCTGCATGGGAGGGACTAGATGGCCCTGGAGGTCCCTTCCAACTTTATGATTCTATAATTCTATGATTCTATGAATATGCTGGTGGTGCTGGCCACCAACAGAGGATCATCTGTGTCCCCCCACATGCAAACTCTGTTCCCCCCAGCCATCTGGGACAGTTTCCCCAGAGCAGCAGGTTGAGTGGAGAAGTGTGCAACCTCACTTCAGAACTCTGACCAGGCGACTCCCGACTTACCAGTAAGGCCGCCCCGGAAGCAAAGGGGTTCTGCTTGACTGCTGAAGATGAGGCTGCTCCTCCCTCACACGGAAGCCATGGCCAGAGTGGGTGGCTGCCCCTCCCTCCTCCCCCCGGCCTGGGCAGCCTCCGGTTCCCTCCCTTGCGCCAGTTGCTCACCGGCTGGCTAAGAGCCCTGGGCGTGCTGGTTGTGGTGCCCAGGCCTTGTGTGTGTGACACCCCTGTGGTGGAGTCTAAGAGAGACAGATGCTCTTGATGGAGGTCTCGTCTCTACTGAGCTGCCTCTTCTCCCCAAAGTCCACTCTCCCCTAGGCACGGCCCCAAAATCTCCAGGAATTTCCCAGCAAGAGTTGGCAAATCTGTCTTGTTGCCAGAAATTAGCACAGGAAAGTTCATTCTGGAATTTCCCAGCAAGTCAGATGACTGTTTTTGTTTTCATTTGTATTTACATTAATTTCTGACCGGTACCATTTTCCCATGTTGTCGGCATGTGGGGCAGTCCCATTTCCAGATCATGTGGGAGAGCCAAGAGCTCTGTGGACATGCCTGCCTGGGAGGGGGCTTCATGGCCCACCAGCTGTCTCTTCTATTCAAAAGGGGTGGGGGTTGGGGTGGGGGTTTGCCCCCCACTCAGGGCTGCCAGCTCCGGTGGGGGAAATAACTGGAGATTTGGGAGGTGGAGCCGGAGAAGCTTGGGGTTTCGGGGGGACGGGACGGACGGACTTCCACGGAGTGCGATGCCACAGACCCTGCCTTTCAAAGGTGCCGTTTCCCAGGAGTTGTGGTCCCAGGAGGCCTCCAGACACCAGGTTGGCCCACCTGCCTCGATTCACCAGCTGCTCCAGCGCACAAATGGGCAGAAGAGGGGATTCAGGCCAGACCTATAGGCAGGGCTCGCAGGGGTTCCCTTGCTCGAAAGCCGGTTGAATCCAACTCTGGGAGGTGGGGCTCCTCTCTGTTTCAAAGCTGAAGAGCCAAATGCTGTCCAGAGGTGTTTCCGGGGTCATGTGGCCGGCATGACTAAAAGCCGAGTACCCGTTTATCTCCTCGCACCCAGTGTGTTCCTTCTAAGCTGAGTGAGTGTGAGCTAGCTCACAGTTTTTTAGCCTGCAGCTCACACATTTTTGTCTTAGCTGAGGAAGGAGGGCTCCAGAGCAAACTAATTGATGCAGCAGCCAAATTGCTCGCTCACCACATTAATGCCCGTAGCTCACAAAGTGGAATTTTTGTTCACAGGACCCCACAGCTTAGAGGGAGCTCTGCTTGCATCTACTTGCAATTTCTTGCTTTCAAACTGCTAGGTTGGCAGGAGCTGGGGCCAGAGACAGGAGCTCACTCCACCATGCGGCGCTCGGGTCTCAGACTGCCAAACTACAGACCTTCCAGTCTGCAGCTCAGGGTCTTAACTGCTAAGCCCCCACAGCCCCCACTGCAGGCTAGTCAAAGAAAAAAAGGGCTTCCCTCCATTTTAAGTATCCTGTCCACAGGCACATTTGAACCAAGCCCACCCATAGGGCATTTAAAGGAGGAAAAATATATTTCCTCCTTTTATATAGCCTGTGTACAAGCTATCTGGGATCAGGTCTCAACACAGGCTACTCAAAGGGATAAATGGGTTTTGAACCTAGACCAAAGAAGCTCAAACAGGGCCCCAGGCAACAAAATTGTACAGCTAATTCCCAAGCCCTGGCTTGCTGAGCTTTAGGCAAGTCTGTGTGAAGGCCAGGATGCCACCGGGGGCAAAATTCAGCCTTCTGAAAAGCTCAGCTTGCTTGCTTTGTTCCCATCCCTTCTGGTTGTGAAGGTATTCGTGTCCACCCGTGGGCAATGGCAGAGGCGTAGCTGGCTACAATTGTCAGTACCTGGGAATAATTCTTCTTCTTGCCCTCCCAATGACAAATGAAAGCAGAGAAGATTAAGCAAAATTAGAGAGCAGAGGTAAAAAAACGGATCCCTTCCCTCACCCCCCCTTCCTACTCACCCATCAGCAGGAAACTGAGCACCCACTGGAGGACTGACAGCAACTGGAGGCAGGCCTTGAAGTCCTTTTCGGAAGGCCAGCACACATCAAGCAGAGTACGAAGGGCAGCCTGGATGCTGGCACGACTCCCTGCAAAGGAAACGCTATTGGCACAGTCCCTGTGTGCCCCTGGTCATGTCACGTTAATTTGTTGACCTGACTTTCCTTATCATCAGTGCCCTCGGGCACCTCCTTCTGCAGCTAAGCTTATTCCCAGAAATGGGTCGGTATTTCACCTAAATTGCAGCAGACATGCACGCGCACACACGATCCACACATGGGGCATTCAGAGAGACCAAGGACAGACCCTCTCACACCCAGTCAAAACCAGAGAAACTCCTGTTCCATGTAGTGGCGTAAGGTCTCAAGTAGCACCCATGAAGCAGAGCCCACTCGGCCAAACGTGCCAGTTACCAGCTGTTGAACTCCCTGGTGCATCTGGTGCTTAATGGAGCAGCAGGGGAAACAGTCTCATGTGATGCCACAACATTACTTCTGGCTGGGGAACTCAAAAGTGACATCGCATCATGTGTCGCATCATGCAACATTCAAGAAATTTTACCAGTCTCTCAGGTTTCTACCATAGAGTTTCAAGGAATCCCTAGAGCTTCGTGCAACATGGTGACATCACTTCCAATACTGCAGCCAGAAGTAGTGTTGCAGCATTACGCAATTCTCTGCTTGCCTCTGCTCCCTTGAGTGTCCTGCCAGTTGCCACCCCTCAGGTCTCCTGTCTGTTGCCCGCCAACCCCAAGGGGCAGACCGATTTATGCCCAGACTTACAGACAGTAGGGCAACAGGGTGTGTGTGCGTGAGACAGGGACACAGAGAGAGATGCTAGAAAACTGGCTGCCAAGGATGAGGTGTGCCATATTTTACTGCAGAGCACAGATGAAAATTGGTGGCTCCACAATTATGGCGTAGCCTCCCCAGGGAGGTGTGCTGGGCCCTTTCCTTGTCACTCTTCAGGAGGCAGCTGAGGACAGTTTTATTTAGAACTTTGATTATTGGCAGTCCTATTTGGAGTTTTGAAATTGTTGACTTTTATAGGTTTTATAACTGTTGTTTTTATTGTGTTTTTATGTTTTATTTATATTGTAAGCCACTTTGAGAAAGGTGGCTAATAAATGTTTTAAATAAATAAATGAGATCCAACTGAAAACAAATATACTCAGCATGGCTGTAGACCACTGCTGATCAGTTCGCAAAATAGGGTGTATATTAACAGTGCAGGTAGCTGTGTGAGGAAGGCCAATTACTCTTTGTAGTGAGCTAGCACCCCCCCCCACCTGTCAGTATCATGTGTGCATATCAGTTCCAATTCAGCAGCTTCTTACTGGAGACTTTCTTTACATGTAAGTCTATTACTAAATGTTAAGAAATGTTGAAATTCTTCCCCTGCAATTTCTGAGTGACCTTGATACAGGCAAACCACTAACCCTTGACGAGATCTTCCTCTAAAGATTCAGTGTATAAGGCGGGGGGGGTGGCTCTTCACAACCTGAGGCAGTTTTTGGATGGATCCATCACCAACCACCAGCATCCACTGGCAACCAAGAAGAAGCTAAGATCTAATTGTCATTTACTCCCTGTACTCAAACTGTTTCTATATTATTTATTTATTTTATTTGCAAAAATTGTTCACTTCTTTTCTGCCCTCATCAGGGCCATCAAGGTGGCTATTATTTTTCAAAACTAAGGACTCCCCCTTTACTCTTTTTTTCTATACACAAGATTCATTTTAGATGCCTTTTCCTGCCCTCTTCTCCATTTTTGTGATGAAGCAGCCAGAACTGCTTTTGTATAGAATACACATAATACTCATTATATGAGGCCATTACAGTATTGGTTGTTCAGTTTTCAGTCACCCGAACACAGTAGTCCAAATGAGGTTGTGAAGGAATGGACTCACACTTCTTGGTTTCAGGAAGTCCGAAAATCCCCATGGCCATCAAAGTGTCCGCTTGGCAGTGTTGCCCCTTTCCTTTATGCCGGGGCAGTGGCTGCTGCAACCAGCAAATCTGAGAGCCTCTCCTGCTAGACAGATCTTTATCTGCATGGCCATTTAGAGAGTCCAGCTAGTTACCACATCTTCTGCAAGGAAAATCAATTGCACTTTTGTTTGAGCGATCACACTGAATCGGTGGCAATCTCATCCACTAGCCATTTTGACCGCTGTGGTGTGTTTACAAAAGATCAGGCTCTGAGCATTCAAAACATGTGAAAGTACAATAGAAAAAAATAAAAAGAACAGTTCGATCTGAGTCCACTAGCGCCTCAGAAACCAAGAAGATTGTCCGAGACTGGAATGCAGGCTGCAGCCAGACGTGCCTTTAGATCTGACTCAGCTGCGAATGCCTGACGGATCTAAAGGGCACGATCAGACAGCAACATCTGGGAAAGGTCCTGTAGTTGTCGGCACCCCGTGCTGCCCTGCCACAGAAATGGAGTTAAAGGACACCAGGGAAAGTCCGGTCCTAATGCTTGACAACAGGCCACAGATGGGGTTTCCCTAGTCTGACTGCTCAAGCGTGCTCTCAAGCCTTCGGAATGGTCTGTCCAGCCCTTCCTGACTCAGTGCCATCCCCGTCCCCCCATCCCCACTTAGCAGTATGCACATAACCAGGGCATCCTATCATGCAGTGACGAGCTGAGCCCGCAGCACAAAGGGATGGGAGCACAAAGATCAGATGGGAAAACTTACGAAAAAAACACAACCTACAAACAGTATTCAGACCCACCAGAAAAATACAACAAATGCTACTATCAGCAAAAGACAGAAAAGACCCCCTCACTTCTGCAGGAGTATACCGCATACCATGCAGTTGTGGACAAGTTTACATTGGGACCACACAGCGCAGCATTCAGACAAGAATAAAAGAACATGAAAGACATTGCAAACTTGGCCAACCTGAAAAATCAGCAGTGGCTGAACATAGCCTAACCCAAACAGGACACAGCATTTGGTTCCAAGACACTGAAAGACTGTACAACACTTTCAATTACCATGTCAGATTACACAGGGAAGCCGCTGAAATTCATAAACATAAATACAATTTCAAAAGGAAAGAAGCGAGTTTAAAAATAAATAGGGCATGGTTTCCTGTCCTGAAAAACACAAAATGCTCTACAGCTGACAATAGCACTACAGATAAGATTAGAGTTTCAATGGCCATTCCACATACAAAAGAACCTCCTCAGGAAACAATCCATAGACAAAAGAACCTCCTCAGGAAAGCTCCTCCATTAGCATGTTCATAGCCTGGAGAACTCCTACAAGATAATGACTCAGCCCTACCCCACCTTCCGGAGTAGATATAAATTACCTGCCTACCATTTTTTCTGCTCACCTTGACACAGAGACTACTCCATCTTTCTGTGTTGTACCTCTGAGGATGCCAGTCACGGCTACTGGTGAAACATCAGGTCCTACAATGCCAAGACCACGGCCACACAAGCCGGGAAATCTACAGCAACTAATGGATGTATGATTGCTTGACTGTGAGTCAGATTCCACTGGAGGTAATAGAGGTGCTTCCCCTCTGTGGCAAATGGCACGTCTAACCACAGCCAGAGATCTCCAAGCCCTTAAATCCCACTCAGGAAGATGTAGGGACTCAGAGGTCTCCATTCTATCGTGCGTCTGGCGAAGGGAGCCTAAGCTCTCAAAAGCTCATACTGCAAAAATTATATTGGCCTCTAAGGTGTTACTGGACTTGAATCGAGCTCTTCTACTGCAAACCAACATGGCCGCCCTCTGAAGAATAAAAAGAACAGACATCTCTTGTTCAAGCATCAGAAATGGTGCAAACACACAGCACTCTCATCCTTACACCTTACACAGCTCTCTAAACCTTAAACTCTATACTTATTCTAACCATGTTTTTGCTGGGATACCTTGAAAACTACTGGACTTAATCTACTCTGAAGTAAATAAGCATATGACTCGCTTGACATGACGACTCCTTCTAACAGTGCAACGCTATGCAGAGTTACTCCAGAGTTACTAAGACTATTAACTTCAGTAGGCAAACTGAAACAACTCTGCAGAGCAATGCTCTGTAAGGATCTTCTTCTGGCAAGATAGCAACCACCGAGAGAAGCTTTCTAAAAAAAATTATTTGCAGATTGTGTATTTTTGTGTATACTTTCCTCTGCTTTTATATTTAAAGAAGTCTAAAGAATGGAGGCCTGCCAACCAAAATAATAAGTACATGAGGGCAGCCAATCAGCACAAACAGGCCATCCTCCGTGAGACCAAGGTATGTAGAAAAATGGACATGGCCCTGTTGTGTGGATGTTTTAATGCATAGTCTGGAGACATTGCTCAGAACAGAATTACATATGTTGTTATGTAGTGATTAGTATTAGCTGCCACTGACATGTATTTCAAGATACCATAGAATCATAGATCACAGAGATGGAAGGGGCCATAAAGGGCATCTAGCCCAACCCCCTTGCTCAATGCAGGATCAGCCTAGAGCATCCCTAACAAGTGTTTGTCCAGCTGCTGCTTAAAGACTGCCAGTGAGAGGGAGCTCACCACCTCCCGAGGCAGCCGATTCCATTGTTGCGTAACTCTTGCTGTAAAAATGTTTTTCCTAATATCCAGCCGGTACCTTCCCACCCTTAATTTAAACCCATTATTGTGAGTCCTCTCCTCTGCTGCTGGCAGGAACAGCTCTAAGTGACAGCCCTTCAAATACTTTAAGAAAGCAATCATGTCCTGTCCCCCCTTAACCTCCTCTTCCCCAGATGGAACATTCCCAAGACCCTCAGCCTTTCCTCATAGGGCTTGGTCCCCAATATATGTAAACACTGACAAGTATTTCAAGATTTAAATACAGCTATTTAAAATCAGGACCATTGGAGAATGGGGATTTCACTAGGACAAGGTTGTGCTGATAATTATACCTTTATCTCTACCAGAGGGTGTAGTGTAGTGCATTACATTTTAGTTTCCTTAAATCTTCGTTCCTTCATATGTAATTTTTCTATTCAGGAACAGCTTTATAGTGACCACTTGCCCTTAGTTCTCACGCTCGAGTCAGATAATAACATATGATTACAACCTATGATTAAAGAACCTGATTTACCAACTAGGGTCTTCTGGTCTCCAGAGGTAAGGTCATCCCTTTCAACCATTTTGAATCAGTCTTCTATCTTGGACTGTAGGGACAGATTAATAGAGTTCACTGATCAACTTCAAGCGGAATCTAATAACGAGATTCTTCTGGCTCTTGTAAATGAGTCATTAAAACATAAATATCAGAGTATCAAACCAAATCATTCTGATCAATCTGCGAATAGCTCTTGGTTTGATACAGAATGTAGAGAATTGAAATCACTTCTATGCTCCAACTATCAGAAATTCTGTAATTCTTCACACCCAGAAGAATATCAAACATGCAAAAACTACTTAAATAATCATATTAAAATTAAGAGGAGTGCCTTTGTCAAAAAACAGTGGGAGTGACTGTTAACTTCTATCTCCTGCAATGATTCAAAGCAATTTTGGGCATTAGTAAACAGAACACTCAGACCAGGAATATCCAACCCTTCTGTCATTTCTCCTTCTACTTGGTACCATCATTTTTTAATTTATTTCAGGGGAGGCTTCAGAAGCTTCCCATATTACCAACTGTCAGGTAACCCTGCCATGGGGGGGGAGACATCTTTCACTGTCTGGAATGCGGGAGTATCACTAAGGCTCCAGGCGCTCTGAATTACTGTGTCTGTGTAACTTCTTATCAGCACGTTTGACCTTGCGTCCCAGGCCCTTTTGGCATCAGAGAATTTTTCGGGTGAACATGTTTCTTTTTCTTTCTTTTGCCGCGCGCAGGGAATGTAACCATTGGCTTGTAGTGAGGGGGGGCAATTCAAACAGTCTATAATTGAAGCTGGGCTGTAATACCAGTTATCACTGACAAAAGCCTTGTTCATGTAACTCTACGATTAATTTCAATAAACACTATCTTCTTATGAAGCCTGGTGTTTGACTGACTATCTGGAGAACTTGACACCTGGTCATGCCGTTTGGACTTCAAGGAGCCCCGGGGGTCTTTATGAACCTTATTAATGAAGTGTTACACAAGCACCTGTTCAAGGGGGTCCTCGTTTACTTGGATGACATTTTACTGTACTCCCTGGACAAAGAATCCCATGTTAAGTTGGTATGGGAGGTCCTGCAAACGTTGCACAAGCACAAGCTGTTTGCCAAACTGTTTAAGTGTGAATTTCATTGCTCAGAGATCTCGTTCCTGGGATACCGGATATCACAACAGGGAATTGAGATGGACCCTGCTAAGGTGCAGGATGTGGTGGGGTGGGAAGTGCCCAAAACTCGCAGGCAGTTACAAGCATTTCTCGGGTTTGCCAATTTTTACAGATCATTCTTGGTGAATTTCGCTCAGGTGTCCCTTCCCCTCACGGACTTGCTCAAAATGAAGGGGAAGGAAGCAGACAGTACACGCCCCAGGGCTAAGCTAGACTGGACCCCTGAATACCAGTGGGCATTCGAGAGACTTAAGATGCTTTTCACATCCGAACCAGTGTTAGTACACCCGAACGAACTGAAAAAATTCATTGTGCAAGTCGATGCCTCAGACGTTGCTATGGGAGGAGCCATCTTGCAGGAGGGGGAGGATGGGAAACTCCACCCGCTGGCTTATGTCTCTAAAAAGTTTAACGACACAGAACGGAACTGGTTGGTTTGGGATAAAGAAGCGGGGGCGATTAAATTAGCCCTATCCACTTGGAGACATTGGTTGGAGGGGGCCCAGGTTCTGTTCGAGGTTTGGACCGATCATAAAAACCTCAAGCTCCTCTGCACCCCGCAAAATCTTAACATTAAACAATTCTGGTGGGCGGATTTCTTTTCAAAGTTTAACTTCACTCTCCACCATTTCCCGGGGAAGGCGAACTCATTGGCCAACGCTTTATCCCGCCTCCTGCAACATGATAGCAAATGGGAGGAGGTTCGGGACTCCATGTTCATGCCTACCCACCTCGGAGGGGTGGTCACAACACGCAGTCAATCCAAAGGCCTGCCCTCTCCCCCCAGGGACTCTTGGGAAGTGCGGTTTGCCTCCGCCCTGTCCGAAGCAGATCGCCTGGAAGTGGAGAAGGAGGGGGGTTGAGCAAAGGGAGAATGGCTGCTGGTTTAAAGGGGACAAACTGTTTGTACTGGGGGCGCTCAGGGGGGAGATCATGGATACTGCTCACGGTACTAAACTGGCTGGACATTTTGGATTTGTAAAGTCGTTGCCGCTACTCCAAAGGCAATTTTGGTGGCCTGGCATGAGAAAAGATTTATCTCTGTTTGTCCAGTCCTGCCAGGTCTGCCTCATGAGTAAACCCCAGCCAGGGAAACCTCCTGGACTACTTCAGCCGCTCCTGATGCCCTCCCGGCCTTGGGAGGTCATTTCCATGGACTTTATCATGGACTTTCCACCGAGCAAGGGGAAAACAGTGGTATGGGTAGTGGTGAACTTGTTTTCTAAGCAAGCTCATTTTGTGCCCTTTAAGACTATCCCTGCAGCCAAATGGCTCGCCAAAGCGTTCCTCCACCACGTGGTGCGGTTACACACTTTACCCTGGAAAGTGATTTCTGATAGAGGATCACAATTCGTTTCACAGTTTTGGGGCGAGCTCATGAAGCTCTTGGGGGTAGAACAGGGTTTGAGCAGTGCCTACCACCCTGAGACTGACGGTCAGACTGAACGTGTAAACCAAATGCTGGAACAATATTTACGGTGTTTTAATAATTACCAACAGGATGATTGGGAAGAATTGCTACCCCTAGCAGAATTCTGTTACAATAACTCATGTCATTCGTCCACGGGGGTGTCACCATTCATGGCGGTGCATGGTTATGAAGCCCCCCCTCTCCCGTTCCTCACTACGAGTGAGTTGCCGGCTGGGGAGGCGGGGGACTGGTGCAAGCAATTGCAAACGGCTTGGCCTCTTCTGTTTAAAACCTTGGATGAGGCTAAAAAGGTGTATAAGGAACAAGTTGACAAGAAGAGAGATAAAGGGTGGGATCCCAAACCGGGGGACTTTGTCTATGTCTCAACACAAAATATCAGGGGTCTCCAACCCAGTCGGAAATTGGGCTGGAAGTTTGTGGGTCCTTATGAAATCAAACATATGATCAATGAGGTGACTGCTGAACTGATCCTGCCAAAATCGCTGAGTTCTATTCATACTGTATTTCATATTAGGTTATTAAGGCATGACCCTGGAGAAAATACCTGGTGGCCTCACAGAGCAGTGCCACCCCCCTCATGGTTGGGGGGAACTGCACTACGAAGTTTCAGAAATCCTGTACTCTAAAGTATCTCGTAATAAATTGTATTATTTGGTTGAGTGGGTAGATTTCGGGCCCGAGCACAGAGAATGGGTACGTGCAGAAAACGTTAATGCCCCTCACCTTCTCCGTAGGTTCCATTGGCTCTATCCAAACAAGCCGGGGAGGGAGCAATTATTAGGGGGCAGAATGTCAGGTAACCCTGCCATTGCATGGGATGGGGGGGGGAGACATCTTTCACTGTCTGGAATGCAGGAGTATCACAAAGGCACTCCAGGCGCTCTGAATTACTGTGTCTGTGTAACTTCTTATCAGCACATTTGACCTTACGTCCCAGGCCCTTTTGGCATCAGAGGATTTTTCGGGTGAACGTGTTGTTTTTCTTTCTTTTGCCGCGTGCGGGGAATGTAACCATTGGCTTGTAGTGAGGGGGGGGGGCAATTCAAATGGGCTATAATTGAAGCTGGGCTGTAATACCAGTTATTGCTGACAAAAGCCTTGTTCTGACACCAGGGCATGATCTACATGGTGGCAGCGGTTCAAACTGGCAAAAGGTGAGAGAAGGCTATCAACAAGGACTGTTGATCCATGGACTATTCAGAGGGAATATTATACAACATGGATCCAGTTTTAGCCTCAGTAGGATTAGAGGCATCCGGTTACCAGGAAGAGTCCTTTCGAAGATACTCCCAGGAAAAAGTACTTGATATGAAAGAAATCCTAGAGGAGTATGATAACAATGAAGTGGCCTTGAGGAGGAAGGTGTTACAACAGAGAACAGATGTGAAAGCTGGGCAAACAGAAGTACAGAATGATAAGGGAGTAGAGACGGCAGTGAAGGCAGGCGGAGCTGCAGTGGAGGGGCAACCAGTTGACCCAGTGCAGCAGTTATGCACTCTAATGACTCAGCTCCTCGGGCAAAATGGGCAGCAGATGAACATGATGCAGCAGCATCTAGCAGGCAATCAAGGAGATAGATGGACAAAGTTAAAGTTTCCTGAGTTAAGACCTGGAGATGATGTGGCAACTTTTTTTGCTTTATTTGAAGCTTCAGCACAGGATTACCATTTGCCAGACACTGAATACATGGCAGATCTGCGCAGGTGTGTGCATGGGGAGGTTGCAGAGTTACTTGCACAGCTTGCCCCCCAGCAAGCAAGGGACTATTCATATTTTAAGCAGCTAGCCCTGAGGCAGTTTGGACTATCAACAGAACAACTTCGGCAAAATTTTCGACAGGCAGTTCCTAAGCCAAAGGAATCATACAGCTCATTTGTCAGCAGGGTGCAGAGAATGTGTCTTCATTGGACTGAGGCAGCGCAAGCACGGACATTTTACGATCTATTAGAGTTAATAGTTCGGGAGCACATTTATCAAGCTATTCCAGCAGAGCATGCGGCAGTAGCACGTGCGCAGAGGCCCGCCACCACTCAGCAGCTGGCAATAGTATTGGATGAAATAGCTGCAGCTGACTATTCAGCTTCGAACTGGCAAGGAGATGGAAAACGACCAGGAGGAAAATTTATGCCTCCCTCCATGCAGGGCAGACAAGAACAACAAACTAATTTCAGAACAGTTTTTAGACAACAAGCTCAGTTTGTAGCCAAGACTCCAGTTAAGGAAGGAAGGGGATCAGGAAATCTGAGCCCAGCCCAGGTGATCTGTCATTACTGCAGAAAGCCAGGACATATCAAAGCTCAGTGTTTTAAACTGGCGAATAGGGGTGATAGATATCAACCAAAAGTGCAAGTGGTCTCGAGTTGCTCCCAAGCTCAATTAAATGCCGGAGGGGAACAGCAACCTGAAGTTTGGAAAATGGACATTCAAGACCAACTAGCAACGGGTGATGCAAGTGAAAAAGTGCAGACAGACAGGAGGGGTAAGGTAGATCCTCAGGACTTAAGAGGGTTGATAGGAAAAACAGGGGTAAAAAATGAACAAAAGCAAGGAAGCCCCCAAGCCTATAAGCAACAACCAGAGAAATATTCAGAGATGAACTACATTGAGCTAGCCACCTTGCCAAAGAGATCCATTTCTTGTTACATTAGCCCAGAACAAGCACGCTGGTGTGCTCAAAAAGGGCTATGCAAGTGAGATTGCAAGATTGCATTGACCTTCAGGCGGTGTGGGATAGTGGAGCAGACATGTCAAGTGTGTCCGAGGACATTTTTTATGGGTTAGGGCTCCAGGCAGAGGGGAAAATAGAAATACGATCTTATGACTCCAGACCTAAAGAACAACCTGTTACGTTTATGAAAGTAGGAGTGGGCGATTGGAGTGATATCATTCCCCTTCTAGTACATAGGGGCGGGATCCACAGTTCCTTGTAGGCATGGACATTCGATATAGAGTATCAATAGCAAAAGAGTCTGTGTCGCAACTTCCGGTAATGACAAGAAGGCAAGTGAAAGCAAGTGAAGTCAATCCCGAGTTGCCCCAGGTAGCAAGCTGGGTAGAGCAGCCAACAGGAAAGGAAAAGGAGATGAAGGGGAGTGAAAAGGAGCAATCAATTCAAAGGGATGAGCCTTTCCTTGTAAGCACAGATCCAATAGGTTACAAACAGGAGTTAAAAGAGTGCCAGTCCCTTAAAGAATGCAGAGAAGCAGTGGAAGAGAATAAGCCTGCACTGGACAAGCCTGGAGATACCAGGTTTGTCTGGGTAAATGGATTACTATATAGGGAATATATGCCTAAGAAAAGCAGCTCTAATTGGGGGCCTGAAAAACAGCTAGTAGTCCCAGGAAAATTCAGAGAAGAAATCTTAAGGGTGGGGCAGCGTCTGAGCGGGGCTTTGAAGAGATAAGAGGGAAAAGGAGGCTGGGGGGAGGAGGCGCGCGTCCTTTCAGCAGAGCATTCCCTGCCTGTTGGAGTTTCTGTAAGTTTCGGCCATTTTTAACTATTGTTTATGTCTTGGCAATCAGGGAAGCAGCTTGGACTCTCCCTATTCTTTTGAACTTTGTCAAGTAAGATTGCCTTTTTTTTGCTGTTTTGTTAATAAAATATACTTTGCCTGAACTGCCGAGTCTAAGTGTGGAGCCGGAAGCTGGAGAGTCCAGTACAGAACCCGGGGCCTGAATCATACATGGTCTTGGGAATTTCTCTTACAGAAATTATTAAAAGCTGAATGTGGGACACTATTCTATAATATGATCAAGGCAATATACAAAAAACAATATGCAAAAGTTATGATTAACAACGACATGACAGACAATATTGAAATCCAAAAAGGCTCAAGGCAAGGTTGTCCGATGTCACCACTATTGTTTATTTTTGCGCTAGAATCATTGAATGCTTCTATTAGGGAAAATATAGCAATCAAAGGTTTAAGGGTGAGAGATCAGGAATACAAATTATTAGCATTCGCAGATATGGTATTTATTGTAGAAGACCCAGAAACATCGACTATAAACTTAATGAATACCATTGAACAATATGGCCTAGTAGCAGGACTTAAAATAAATTATAAAAAATCTAAAATTATAACAAAAAATTGTTGCCTAAAAAAAACGCAAATACTACAAAAACTAACATCAATGGAGGTAGTTAAGAAGGTCAAATATCTGGGAATTATGTTAACTAACAAATGTAGTTCCATTATACAAGATAACTATTATAAGATATTAAAAGATATAGCTACTGATTTGTCAAAGTGGAAGACCATCCCCCTCTCCCTAATGGGAAGGATAGCTTTAATTAAAATGAACATACTGCCAAGAATCCTATTTTTTTTCCAAACAATACCGTTATTGCAAAATAAAGGTTTTTTTGATGAATTAGACAAGCTCATAAAGCCGTTTATTTGGCAATATAAAAAACCAAGAATAAAGTGGAAAAATATGCAAGATAGCAAAGAAAATGGGGGGTTGAGTCTGCCCAACTGGTACATTTACTATCAAGCAGCAGCGTTGGTTTGGATAAGGGAATGGCTAAACCTGGAAAATGAAAGAATATTAACTCTTGAGGGTCACGATCTACATATGGGTTGGCATGCGTACATATGGTACGGGAAAGACAAAATTTATAATAATTTTGGAAGACACCTATTAAGAGGAGCGTTAAACAAAATATGGAGTTCCGTAAGAGATAAATTTTATAAAAAAACCCAAGATGGGTATCACCCTTGGAGGCCTTTATCAATCCAGTCTTAATAACACCGCAGAAAAAAGAGAGTTACCAAAAGTTGCTAAACCAGTTAGGTAAGTTAAAAGCAGAAGACAAACTAAGACAAGAAAATAAATTATCTTGGTGGGAACATATAATGTTAAAGGACAGATTTGGCAAGGATATGCTAAGAGGTTTTGAGGATCAAAACAACCAAATAGACAAAATCTGGCTCTCGTCAAGTGATAAGCTTATTCAAAAACTATACAAATTTTTGTTAGAGGACTACCAAAGGGACGAGATAGTCAAAAATACAATGATTAATTGGATGAAAGATATAGGAACAAATATAGAGTTAGATCAATGGGATTTGATGTGGAAGTCTGTGAAAAATATGAGATCAATTGCATATAAAGAGAACATCTATAAGATGTTTTATCGGTGGCACTGGTCACCAGACAAGATATCGAAATGTGTTAAAAACTATTCAAATCAATGCTGGAAGTGTAAAGCCAATACGGGAACATTTTACCATATGTGGTGGAAATGCACTAAAACACAAAAATATTGGAAGATGGTATTGGTGATCTTGCGAGAAATCATAGACAAAGAACTTGTATTAAAACCAGAGACTTTTTTATTAAATATTATACCGAAGGTATACAAATCCAATGATAGATATTTGTTATCTTATATAATTTCAGCTGCGCGTATTCTGTGGGCAAGAAATTGGAAATCCGATACTATACCCTTTAAGGAGGAATTAATTTGTAAAATTTTAGATCTCTCCCAAATGGACGATTTAAGTTTAAGACTGCAAAATCGAGATTTGAAAGTACATGTAAATAGATGGTCTAAACTTTATAGTTGGATAGAAAAATGTACTGAGACTTAAAGACTCTGTAAATATATGGAAATGATTTTGAAAAGAATACATGTTTGTTTGTATTGAAAAACCCTAAAATAAATTAAAAAAAAAAGCCTTGTTCATAAGAACATAAGAACATAAGAGAAGCCAATGCTGAATCAGGCCAATGGCCCATCTAGTCCAACACTCTGTCACACAGCGGCCAAAATATACCAGGTGCCATCAGGAGGTCCAGCAGTGGGGCCAGGGCACCAGAAGCCCTCCCACTGCTGCCCCCTCCAGCACCAAGAATAGAGTGCATCACCCGCCCCAGACTGAGAGTTCCCATCTATACCCTGTGGCTAATAGCCACTGATGGACTTCTGCTCCATATGTTTATCTAATTCCCTCCTGAAACTGTCCATGCTTGCAGCTGCCACCACCTCCTGTGGCAGTGAATTCCATATGTTAATCACTCTTTGGGTGAAGAAGTATTTCCTTTTATCTGTTCTAACCCAACTGCTCAGCAATTTCATGGAGTGCCCACGAGTTCTTGTATTGTGAGAAAGGGAGAAAAGTACTTCTTTCTCAACCTGCTCAATCCCATTCATAATCTTATAAACCTCGATCATGTCACCCCACAGCTGTCGTTTCTCCAAGCTAAAGAGCTCCAAGCATTTTAACCTTTCTTCATAGAGAAGGTGTTCCAACCCTTTTATCATTCTAGTTGCCCTTCTCTGCACTTTTTCCAATGCTATAATATCTTTTTTGAAATGTGGCGACCAGAACTGTACACAGTATTCCAAAAGAGGTCACACCAATGATTTATACAGGGGCATGATGATACTGGCTGATTTGTTTTCAATTCCCTTCCTAATAATCCCCAGCATAGCGTTGGCCTTCTTTATTGCAGCTACACACTGTCTAGACATTTTCATTGAGTTATCCACTACGACTCCAAGATCTCTCTCTTGGTCCGTCTCTGCCAGTTCAGACCCCATCAACGTGTATTTATATTTAGGATTTTTGGCTCCAATATGCATCACTTTGCACTTGGCCACATTGAACCCCATTTGCCACGTTGACGCCCACTCACCCATCCTCAACAGATCCCTTTGGAGTGCCTCACACTCCTCCCTGGTTTTCACCACCCTGAACAACTTCATGTCATCTCCAAGTTTAGCCATTTCACTGCTTACTCCCAATTCCAAATCATTAATAAACAAGTTAAAAAGCATCAGACCGAGTACTGATCCCTGTGGTACCCCACTGCTTACCACCCTCCACTGAGAAAGTTTCCCATTTATACTCTGTTTTCTATTTATAAGCCAGTTTTTGATCCACAAGAGGACTTGTCCTTCTATCCCATGACTATTGAGCTTACTTAGGAGCCTTTGATGAGGAACTGTATCAAAAGCTTTCCGGAAGTCAAGGTAAATAATATCTATTGGGTCCCCCTTGTCCATATGTTTGTTCACTCCCTCAAAAAACACTAACAGGTTAGTGAGACAAGATCTTCCCTTACAGAGCCCATGCTGAGTCTGCCTCAATAGTTTTTGTTCATCAATGTGCCTACTAATTCTTTCCTTAATAACAGTTTCCACCAACTTACCCGGTATCGATGTCAGACTGACTGGCCTGTAATTTCCCGGATCTCCCCTGGAGCCCTTTTTAAAGATGGGAGTGACATTAGCTACCTTCCAGTCCTCAGGAATGGAGGCAGATTTTAAAGAAAGATTACATATTTTTGTCAGGAGATCCACAAGTTCACATTTGAGTTCTTTCAGAACTCTCGGATGAATGCCATCCGGGCCTGGTGATTTATTAGTTTTTAAATTGTCCATCAGTTGGAGGACTTCCTCTCTTGTCACCACAATCTGATTCAGGTCTTTCAAACCCCCTCCCGAAATCGGTGCTTCTGGAGTGAGCAAGCACTTCTCCTCTTCCACAGTGAAGACAGAGGCAAAAAATGCATTCAGCTTCTCAGCCATTTCCCTATCATCTTTCACTACTCCTTTTACCCCTTGGTCATCCAAGGGCCCCACTGCCTCCCTGGCTGGCTTCCTACTTCTAATGTATTTGAAAAAAGTTTTATTGTTGGCCTTTATGTTTTTTGCGATATGCTCCTCATATTCCCTTTTTGCTTGCCTGATCACAGACTCGCATTTTATTTGCCATAGTCTGTGTTCCCTTTTATCCTTCTTACCTTTTACATCTTCCATTACTTTATTTGTTAACCATGCAGGCTTTTTTCTATACCTATTTGTACCTTTCCTAACCTGTGGTATATATTTTTTCTGAGATTCTAGGACTGTATTTTTAAATAGTCTCCAAGCTTCCCCAATGGTTTTGACCTTCTCCACTCTTCCTTTCAATTTCTTCCTTACATGTCCCCTCATACCAGAGAAGTTACCCCTTTTAAAGTTAAAAGTGGTTGCGTCAGTCTTTTTGGGCAACTCCCTATCTGTACAAATGTTAAACTCAGTGACATTATGGTCACTGTTCCCAAGTGGTGCAATCACTTTTACATCTCTCACCAGGTTTTGGGTGTTACTTAGGACCAAATCCAGGATCGCCTCTCCCCTGGTAGGATCTGTGACCATCTGTTCCACAGCACAGTCATTGAGAGTGTCTAAAAACTCAATCTCTTTTTCCCGACTAGAACTCATATTGACCCAATCAATGTGTGGGTAGTTAAAGTCGCCTATTACAACACCGTTATTTCGTCTAGCCGCTATCTTTAATTCATTCATCATTTTATAATCCTCCTCTATCTTTTGATCTGGTGGGCGATAACAAACTCCCACTGTTAAGCTTCCTTTTGGACCCACTATTTCAACCCATAGCATTTCCAGAAGCGAATCCAATTCTCTTACCCTCTTAATCTTACTGGACGGTATACCCTCTCTGACACACAGAGCCACCTCACCTCCAACCCTTCCCCCTATCCTTCCGATATAATTTATAACCAGGAATCACCGTATCCCACTGATTTTCCTCATCCCACCAAGTTTCTGAAATACCCACAATGTCTGTTTCCCCCCCAACACCAAGCATTCCAACTCCCCGATTTTACCTCGGAGACTTCTAGCATTTGTGTATAAACACTTATAGTTTCCCATGTTTGTTAAGCCCACAGCCTTCCTCTTGCTGCCTCGAGACCTTGCCAGGCAGTTCCTATCATTAGCCACAGTCTCAGTGGACAATTGTAATCCATTTCCTTGTACAAAAGTAATAGCTACCCCTTCATCTCTTTGAGATGAGCCATCCCGAACCAGAGACTTTTCATCTCCTGTCGGCTTTCCCCCATTATTCAGTTTAAAAACTGCTCTGCCACCTTTTTGATTTTGAGCACCAGCAGCCTGGTTCCTTCTCGGAAGAAGTGGAGACCGTCCCTTTTGTACAGCTCCCTCTTGTCCCAAAAAGCATCCCAGTGCCTAACAAACTTGAACCCTTCCCCCTACACCACCGTCTCATCCACGCATTGAGACTCCTGATCTGTGTCTGTCTCTCTGGCCCTGCGCGTGGAACAGGTAGCACTTCTGAGAAGGCTACCTTGGAGGTCCTGGCCTTGAGTTTCCTGCCCAGCAGCCTAAATTTCTCCTCCAGGACCTCACGACTGCATTTCCCCACATCGTTGGTGCCGACGTGCACCACGACCACTGGCTCCTCCCCAGCACTATCTACCAGCCTATCTCAAACACGTGTAATGTCCGCTACCTTCGCACCACGCAGGCAAGTCACCATACGGTCAGTACGCGGGTTCGCCACCCAGCTGTCTACCTGCCTAAGGATCGAATCACCAACTACCAAGAGCCCCCCTCCCACCCTTCCCAGGGACGGTTCCTTGGTACGAAAGGATACCCGTTCACCAGCTGAAGAAGAGGTCCCTTCTGAGGGCACATTCCCCTTATCCTCAGCATGGTGCCCCGTTTCCCCTTGACCCTCATGCTCCCTGGCAGCAGCTGGGATGCCAGATCCAGAGTGGGACATATCTAACAAGTCCCCGAGAGTCTTCTCCGTGCACCTAACTGACTGTCTCTGCTTCTCCAGGTCAGCCACCTTGGCCTCAAGGGAGCAAACTCGCTCCCTGAGAACCAGGAGCTCCTTGCACCGAGCACACACCCAAGACTTCTGACCAGTGGGCAGATAGTCATACATGTGACACTCCATGCAAAACACTGGATAGCCCCCAACCCCCTGCTGGCATTCTGGCTTCATAATTGTTTTTAAACAAATACTTTTCTATAACCCCCTTTTAAAACACTTTGTATTTATATGGCTCCTGTTGTAGAAGTCTACTTACCTTACTGGGAACCCAAGGAGCCAAGGTCCTGGCTTTCTGGCTCTTCCTGGGCTTCTTACAGAGCCCCTAGGCTAAGAGCCACAGACAAAGAGCCTCACCCTTTTGCTCTCACCCTTTTGCTCTCACCCTTCGGCTCGTGCCAGAGGCTCATATAACTCTACGATTAGTTTCAATAAACGCTATCTTCTTATGAAGCCTGGTGTTTGACTGACTATCTGGAGAACTTGACACCAACTTTGTCTTAGATGATATTCCTGAATGGCCCCCTGTAGTTTCTGACAAAGTTGTTTCTCTTATTGACCAACTACAATCAGGCAAAACTCTTGGTCCTGATGTGGAACCTGCAGAAATCCTAAAAGCTGATCCTGAATGGCGGGCAACCCCTCTGGCCACTTTCTTTACCATTGTAAACTTAACAGGGCACATGCCCACAACATGAACTAATGCAATTATAGTCCTGGTTTTTAAGAAGGGTGGCCAGTCAAACCCTGCAAATTTTAGACCTATCAGCCTCCTTTCTGTCACTGACAAATTGTACGGTAAATTATTACAAAACAAACTCCACAACTGGTTAACAGCTCAAAGATTTATTGGCCCAGAGCAAATCAACTCCAGGAAGGGGAAATCGACTTTGGACCACTGTTTGGTTCTTTTGGTTCTATCCCCAGGAATCGCCTCTGGAAGAAATGGCTGACACTTCCCTGGACAAGATACTCCTTTTTTTAATTAGCAGACTTCATATGTCCACCTCATGTCAAATCAAATACTTTGCTTCAGGGAGATTAACCCCCAAAATTTCTACCAGCAAAGGTGTCAAGCACCCCTGCTTTTCAACTTTTTCCTAAGTGGCCTTGCCCCCTTTTTAACCCAAGTGGATGGCCATAGTCCCAAACTGGGTTCTACTGACGTCCCAATTTTGCTTTATGAAGATGATATGGTTTTATTGTCATGCTCCTGAGTGGGTTTGCTTTGCTTATTGAATTGCTTCCAAGGGTACTGCAAAGTCAACCAATCAGAATTAAACTACAGAAAATCCAAAGTGCTAATCTTCTCCAGTTCTCCCAGCAATTTATCCGGAAGGTGAGCAATCATGAATTTGAACAAGTAAACCACTTTAAGCTACTGCATCATGGACCCAACAACACAGAGTAACAATTAATAATGCTAAAGCAAATGTTAATGCACTTCTGCGTTTTTATTTTTCTGCAAGAGGGAACCAATGTGGCCAACACTACAAGGGTTAGGGTTAATGACCTTTAAGTTTTGGCTTCAGTTACATTATAGATCGGATTCCTCTAGTTACTGCTTCCAACTTTTGACTGAATCTGACTACTCCCCTTGATTGGTTATTATTGAAAATAAATTTCAAACAATGAATATCCCTTACTGAATTGGAGACAATGCAAACAATAAGGGACAGACTATTTGAGGCAGAGCTATTTGAACTGTACAACACAGTTAATATAGACATGCTCCCCTCTAAGCCATGGGATATTGCCCACAGTGGGTCATTCTGCTACCTATCTTCACCAACTTTAGACTCCAGTGTTACGTAGAACCTTTTCACTTGCCAAGTTCAATGCTCTCCCTTCAGTGATCTTAACTGGGAGGTTTAATAGTATCTCTTTCGTTAACAGACTATGCCCCTGTGCAAGCGGGTTGGTTGAAACGGTGTCTCACGTGTTATTGGAATGCCATTACCAATATTCGACACCGCACTTTATCTTCACTACTTGGTGGTATCATAAAACTTCTTGACTCACACAAATTGTTGTATTTGCTAAACAGCAATGATGAAAATATAACCGTTTCTGTGGCAGAGTTCTTGTAGGCTGCTCTTCTTATTCGTAGTACAGTACTGTAATACAAAACTTGTACTCAGGAGATATGAAACTGAGTCTTATTTTACATTGATTTTAGACTATCTTAGTACGTTTTTTTCTCTTTGATTGGTATTCGTTCTTTACCTTATCTTTTGTATATTACTCTTTTTAATGTCAGTGTTAATAAAAGTAATTGAATTGAAGGTTGTGGCTGTTCAGAATGCTGGAGAAAGTCAGACCCCGGCACCATGGAAGGTTGAAGCTGATGATACTGGGGCATTTTGCCAGTAGATTTTCCAAAATCTACAACTTCTAAAAGATGTACCACAGATTTGCCACATACCTCCTACTTGATAGCAAGGCTGGCCAAAGGTTGCACCCTTCAAGAAAATGACACTAGCCCCTATCTGGGCTACTAAAGAGGCCTTATAGTCTGTCCTGCTGTGACTGATAAGGGAGGCCTCAGACCAAGGTCCTGTCCATGTCTCAGCCTCGGCTTCTGACCCTCACGATAATGGCTCACTTTGCTTCTACATTTTCCTTCCTCTCAGCTAACCCTGGTGAAACATTAACTGTCACAGATGTCACTGCAAAGGGAACAAGACAGGGGTTTGATCATTCTTCCCTTTGGAAAGAAGTCTGTGTCCGAAACCAAGAGACAAAACAGCATATTAGGTTCTAAGTAATTATCAAGTGTACACACACACAACACAACAGCCACAAGAGTCCTATTTAAGAAGGTTGTTGTGAGCTGATCAAGTAATCTAATTACAGAAAATAAATACAGCAATAAAGGATGCAGAGGTAAACATTCTCTTTTTTGTCCTGTCCACCGCATTTCCTGTAAGCAGCTATGATCTATTCACACAACTTGGCATGCAGCCCTGGGAAAGAAGCAACCGTACTGCTTATGGTTGCTAATAGGCCTGGAGAAAAAGTTCCTTTAATACAGACTTAATATTAGAAATGGATCAGTGAAGCTTTTCATAGCATGGAATCAAATAGCATCACTTGCTAAATAACATCTCATTATGCCGTCATTAAAGGAACAGAACATGTTCCTCCAGGTTAGTTGGCAGCAATAACGGTGCTCCCATCTTTGGGGTGAGCCATATAAAGTTCAGATTATGGCTTAATATGAATTTAAAACCCAGCCTTCTGTGCTGAGTTGTGCACATACCTTTTTAAAAAACACTTTTCAAAGAGCTTTTTTTTAAAAAAGTGTTCATGGGAATGCTTTAGCAATTTAGTGTCCTGTCCTGAGGTACGGAGGGAGCTGGAAGTGATTATCTCACTGGATTTGTTTGAGTGCTAAGACTCTATAGGATTCCCAAGGGAGCGTTTTTTATGTCCCCTTAGCTGACAGACAGGTCAATTTTTTAACACTCAGCAGAGTTTGCGGATTTTTAGACATTGTTTAAAAGACAGAGTCTTGTGGAATTGTAAGGCTGTCAGGTTTATTATGGTTGAAACTTTCATGACTGTATAAGCTGTGTCCTTCAGACATTTTATTTTGTGCAACAGACCCACAAGGTTTCATTGTGTTCCATGCAATAGATGGGCAACCTTTTGTCCCACTGTAGAAACTGCCAGCCCGGAGAGCGGCTCCACGGCAGCACAGTGGTCAGGTCAGGATCTAGGAGGACCAGGTTCAAACTGCACTCCGCCATGGAAGCTCACTGGGTGAACTTGGGCCCATCTTGCTTTCTCATGGGGCTGCCAAGTCCTGGAAAAAACTGTTGTGTCCCTTTAATAAATGCTTCAGGTGTGGAAATGGAAATGGAGAGCAGAAACCATTTGTGGCATGGATATAAAGAAGAAGAGGAGATTGGATTCATACCCCGCCCTTTACTTCAAGAGTCTCAGAGCAGCTTACAAACTCCTTTCCTTTCCCCTCCCCACAACAGACACCCTGTGAGGTTGGTGGGGCTGAGAGAGCTCTGAGAAATTGCTCCTGAGAGAACAGCTCTGAGAGAACTTGTGACTGACTCAAGGTCTCCCAGCTAGCTGCATGTGGAGGAGGAGTGGGGAAGCAAACCCAGTTCTCTCAGATTAGAGTCCATACACTTCACCAAACTGGCTCTCCCATGACATCCCATGAAGCCTCTTACCAAAGACAAGATGTCTTTTCTCCAGGCAGGCAGCAATTTTACTTAACATGTGCTTAACTCTGGCAGCATTGAACCCTCAGCAATAAGTGTTTTGTATGGGTTAGACAACTAACAGCAGACTTTCACCTTTCTAAATTGCTTTGGATTGTACTGTTGGTTGTTGGAATCATGAGATTTCTGATCCTTCATGCCCATACCATAAAGTGCACAATAAAACCATTGGAAACAATTTCTAAAGCATTTTCTAGTCTCACAAAGTCCGTGTGCCATATCATGATTAGACATAAAGCTGTATCAGTTCCAAATAGATAAAAATAATACCAGAAATGAAGTTAACTAATACTTGTCCTTACAAGAAAATAGCATATTGGAGTATAGCAAGCATCCTAAGCATGTCTACTCAGAAGTAAGTCCCATTTTCATAGAATCATAGAGTTGGAAGGGACTTCCAGGGTCATCTAGTCCAACCCCCTGCACAGTGCAGGAAATTCACAAGGACCTCCCTCCACACCCCCAGTGACCTCTGCTCCACGCCCAGAAGATGGCAAAAAAAACCCTCAAGGATCACTGGCCAAACTCGTCCGGAGAAAATTGCTTCATGATCCCAAAGCGGTGATCAGCATTTCCCTGGGTGTGTAAGTAAGGGCTACCAGAACGAAGCACTGATTCAATAGGGCTTACTCCCAGGGAAGTGTTCTCAGTATTGCAGCTATAGGCCACCATAATTTTTAACTTTTGTTGCACAGATTTCCCAAGTGGAGATTAAGTGAACTAGAGCAACAAAAATAGTCTTCCAAGCATTTTTTAAAATTTTCTTTGCTAAAATTTTCCCAGTATACCAAAGACTGTTGTTTCTGGTTTGTGCACATAAGAGGAGTATAAAATACTAGTTGATTCTTAATAGCACTTAACATTAATCAACAAAAGGTTTTTGACTGTCAAAATCAAATTTCCAGTCTAATTTGAAGGCACTCAAACCCCATAAAGGGCAATGCAACTTTTACTGACAAAATTCCAGTTTGTGTTCCCTTTTATTCCCATACTGTAGTTAGAAATCTCCTTTGATATGAGAGTGGTTTGGTATCAGAACCAAATTCTTCCAAAGTATAGCATATGCTTCAGACCTGTTTGGTGCTAAAAGACTGAATTTGCTAATCTGAAAGCAGATTATACACAATCTAAGTAAACCACATTGGGGAACACCACTGCAAAATGCAATCCTCCCCAGACCCATTTTCAGTCACAGTAACCTTTTGCTGGTGATTTTCTTACCACTCTGGTTCTGGGAATAGGCAGCAAGAATCGTCTTCATGGTGCTTCAGGCTCTTGCTTCCAAGCTTGTTTAGACCTTGGCTCCAGAGGTTAAAAGCTAAATTGCAAAGAGCTGTCTCTGCAGTGAGGCCTTTGACCGCTTCTAAGGTCCACCATCTGGCCAAAGGAAAACTTAACCAGGGGGAGGGAAGGGAAACAGATAAATCCAGAACATACATTGGTGGGGAGGGCATGGGGAGATAACCAGAGCCTTTCAGAGAAGGCATGACTTATAGGCAAGTCCTGGCTTTTTCCACACAAAAGTCTGCAAAATATTCTACTCAGATTGCAAGCTATAATTTTAGCAGAAACCCCAGGATCTCAGTAATTAGGAGGAGTCTTGGGGAACCTAAAAGACGAACACATTTTATTATACAGTATGAGTCCAGTACTGCGGTGGCTCAAGTGGTTAAGACGCTGAACTGCAGGCTGTGGAAGGTCAGTAGTTCAGCAGTTCGAGACCCGGGTGCCGCATGACAGGGTGAGCTCCTGTCTCTAGTTCCAGGTCCTGCCAACCTAGCAGTTCGAAAGCAAGAAATTGCAAGTAGATAAATAGGTACCACTTTCCGTGCGCCTTGGTGTTTAGTCATGCCGGCCACATGACCACAGAAACGTCTTTGGACAGCGCTGGCTCTTCGGCTTTGAAACGGAGATGAGCACCACAACCCTAGAGTCGGATTCGACTGGCTTTCGAGCAAGGGAACCTTTACCTTTACCTATGAGTCCAGAGTGGCACCTTTAAGATCAACAAAGTTTTATTCAAGGTATGAGTTTTTGTGTGCACGCACACTTCCTCAGATACACTAGGACTACTGCCGAAGATACAGAAACCGCTATAAACTGGAGGAGGGAGGAGGGAGGGTAGAGTATATAAGATGTATGCGAACAGGGAGGTGTTTGATTGTAACATGGAAAAAATACAAAAAAACCCCAAAAAACTTCCTCAGATACACTGAAATGGAAGTTGCCAGTCTATACATATAGGCAGCCAGTGAACAGCAAATTAGCATACAACATAATGAAGATGTTTTAATAGATGCAAAGACCAAACAGGAATAACAAGCTAAGTTTTTATTTTCACAATTCATATGGATTTAATTATGGGGGATCTCAGTTATTTACTCTTAATAATGTGAAGGTAAAGGTTTCCCTTGCTCGAAAGCCAGTCGAATCCGACTCTAGGGTGCGGTGCTCATCTCCGTTTCCAGGCCAAAGAGCCAGTGCTGTCCGTAGACTTCTCATCAACAAAAATTTGTAAGAACTGTCAAATATGTGTTCAGACTTTGGAATTATGCGAATTTAGGCATCCTGAAGGTTTGTACACCATTCAATTTAAACATTTGACAACATGTGCATCACGTAATGCAATATATATATACAGCCATTTGTCCTTGTGCCAAGATATATGTGGGCATGACAACCCGCCCAGTTAGAATCTATGCCATGGAGCCACTTCTCTCGCTTAGGGCGCACTGTTCCAGGGGCACCTGTGAGCACTCACTGTCAACAGCTGGGTCACAAACCCGAGGATTTGAGATTTACTGTCATTTATCAGTATGAGGGACATCCCTTCAATAGAATGGATGCCTAAAAAAATTTATTACAACAGGAAGTTTTCTGTATCCATAAGCTGAGAACATTTACGCCTCATGGTCTGAATTCATCCATGGATCTTGCTGTTTTCTCATAGACATTTATGGTTCAGTGTGAACATTATGCAGCTACAGTATAACGTAATATCTTGCAACACCACTAGATGGTACTATTGTTCTGTAAAACTGTAACTTTTGTTGATGAGATTTGATCTTGTGATTATACACACCTGGGGTTCCCAGACAATAGAAGGATGTCCCTAGCCATTCCCTCACCTGAGAACATGCCACTGTTGAATTGGTAGCAGGCTGTGCCACAGGGATTGTGGGGTATTTGTTCCTTTCTGATGTAAGTAGAGGGTAAAATCATTCTTAATTTAACCCAGCTTGTGTTTTTACTTGGGAAGGTAGTTATGTGAATATTTCACTAACAGTTCTCACTTAACGGTGGCCTCCTGGCTGCTTTTTGGCAATTTGCCTGGAGATTGAGGGCATGTGCTGAGAGATTCAAGGATATTTACAAGGGGACTCTGAATATTATTGTAAGTATGACATACAAAGCATTCTTTAAATGTGAGGGTGAGGGCTTTACTGAGCTCCTTATCTTTTATGTCTTAATACAGTGCAGTGAATTATCCTGGATGGGAGACCAGGAGGTTCACATCAAGGTCACTCCTGAGGGAGATTATAAAAGCCCTTGCATTTGTGCCTTCAAGACCGAATTTTTGGTGATTCAGGGCACTTCAGAGCGTGTGATTTGGAAGTTTGCCATGTATGAAAAGGATGCCTACTGTGGTTCACTGTATATTTTGTTTTATTCTAGAGGTTTACAGCAACTGAGGAAGAGAACTTAAGAAACAAGGGAGCTACACCGGGACCTTGTTTTGCTGTAATGGGCAATTATTGCTGTTACTGGTGATTATGAATCTTTGTTTCCACATTGTTATTGTTCCTTATCATGATTACTCTCTGTTTGTATGTACTTCTTGATCTTTTGACTACTTGTATTTTATCTGTCTTGTATCACACTATATTATAATCGATCACTATGTTATAACGGTCATGATATGATTACTGGTGTCATTTTGGTTGTATACTTGCATATTTAGTGGGAGTCTCGGGCGGGCAGGCAGCCCTTCTTCGGAATTTCATCTTGTTGATTCCAGCAGCTCTTTTACTTCATGGGCCTTTGTCATTTGTGCTACTGTTTAACAGCAGCCACTCTGTGAAAGCCAGTGTGGTGTAGCCGAGTTTCAGATTAGGGTCTGTGAGACCCACGTTCAGATCCCCATCTTGCAATGGAAACTCACTGGGTTATTTGGGGCAAGTATTTGAAAAAGTGTGCCCTGCACACGAAAGCTCAGACCTTGAATAAACCTTTGTTGGTCTTAAAGGTGCCCGACTGGACTCTAAATTGGTTCTTGGGGCAGGTCATATACTCAGTGTAACCTACCTCACCGGGTTGTTGTGCAATTAAAAAAGAGAATAATGTAAGTTGGTTTCGTTCTCACTGTGGAGAAAGACCATCGCTTTTCTAGGTAGAGACTATAGGGGGGAGGAGAGAGAAAGCTGAAGCCAGGGAGCAGATAAAGTTACATTGGCTGTTGTGTGGGAAGGAACAGGGTTTCCAACTCCAGGTTGGAACGAAATAAGGCTGCACCCAGTGGGTAGGGAAAAAACAAACCAAGGTGCAAGGCTGAGAGTTTTACTAGACCTTCCTCTGCGTTTCACTAATTCCTTCATCAGGGACTCCTGTATAAAACTTCTCAGCTCCCAGTTGTGTTCAAGCTGGGAGCCAAGAAGTTTTTATGCAAGATCCCTTCACAAAGCAATTAGCAAAACACATTATACCTTGCTGAGGTCACTTCCTTTCTGAAGCCTCACCTTCCCAAAGCTCCACCCCAAACCTCCAGGAATTTCTGGCAATCTGGAGCACCCAAAACAGGAGGAGGAGGAGCATGGACAAATATAACTAACGGGAGCAGGAAACTCAGGAGACATTCTGGGCCTCTGTGTCAACCCACCTGTTGCATCGGGCCTGGTTGCCATGGGTGATGGGATGGAGCCTGGAATGTTCACTTTCGGTTCTGCTTGCTTTGCAGCCTGCCTTCTTTCCTATCTCCCTAGAAGTCGATATGTGGCCTTGAGCACCTGGTGTCAGCTTTCTCTTGGGAATAATGAACCATTATATTCTGGTGGGATCCTACCTTGGTGTGATTGGCTCTAGGCCATTAGAATGTTGGGGGGGGCTTGGTATAATTGCTACCTTTGTGCATTTTTGGGTTAGTTCTAACAAAGATCGTTAAGAGCCTGGATACCTTCAATGTCTCAATAAACTTTTATTCTCTGAATAACTGTTGTTGGGAACTGATTGCTCCAGGGTTCTGACACTCTGTTACTAAGCAATTGGTTTCAGGATCTTCCAACAGACATTGATTCCAGTTTCCCTGAAGCTTGAAGGAAATTTCTCAGTCTCCCGTGGATGAGAGAAATTGAGTTTCTACTCCCCAACATAGGAGAAGGTATGTGCTGGTAATTGAGGATTCTGTATTGAGATGGGTAGAGGCTAAAGTGTGCTGACTGGACTTGGCATCTTGAGAGGTATGCTGTCTACCAAGTACACTCATCCAGGATATGACAGAAAGGGTAGGGACTCATCAAGCCCACAGATTATCCTTTCTTGTTCATCCATATGGGAACAAATGATTCTGCCCGGTATTAAAAGAGATTATGTGATTCTGGGTAAAAAGGTAAAGGACTTGGGAGCACAGGATGTGGAAGGGAAAGAAGAGAAGGGAAAGAAGAATAATGCAAATAAATGACTTGGCTACATAGATGGTGTCATCAGAAAAGGTTTGGTTTTTTGGATCATGGCTTATGCTTTTGAGATGAGCTCTTTTATCAGGAGATGGTTTGCACCTCATGAGGATAGGGAAAAATATGTTTGGCAAGAGATTTGCAAACCTGATACGGAGGGCTTTAAACTAAATCCTATGAGGGAATGAGACAAAAATTCAAAGCCTAGTATGATGCCACTGAGTTAAGAACACTAAAGAGTTGTGGGGAGTGGCACATATGGTAGGAAATATTAACTAGCAAGTAAGTACATTCTGGATGTGGTCAAAAATGAGATGGCAAGACTGAATATCAACATCTTGGGAATCAGTGAACTACAGTGGATGGGAATGTGCGAATTTAACTCAGAGGACCATTATATCTACTACTGTGGCCAAGAATCCCATAGAAAAAAATGGTGTGGCCTTTATAGTCAACAAGAGAGTGAGAAAGGCAGTAATGGGATACAATCTCAAAAATGAAAGAATGATCTTGGTCCGAATCCAAGGCAAACCATTCAACATCACAGTAATCCAAATCTATGCCCCAATCACGGAGAACTCAGACAAAACACAATCCCCTGGAGAAGGAAATGGCAACGCACTCTAGTATCTTTGCCAAGAAAATACCATGGAGAGTAACAAAAGGCTAGAAGATATGATGCCAGAAGATGAGCCCCTCAGGTTGGAAGGTGTTCAATATGCTAGGAAGAGCAGAGGACAAGTACAAGTAACCCCAGAAAGAATGAAGCAGCTGGGCCAAAGCCAAAAGGACACTCAGCTGTGGATGTGTCTGATGGTGAAAGGAAAGTCCAAAGCTGCAAAGAGCAATACTGCATAGGAATTTGGAATGTAAGATCTATGAATCAAGGTAAGCTGTATGTGGTAAAAAATGACCATCGACATATTAAGAATCAGTGAACGAAAGTGGACAGGAAAGTGAAAAGGAAAGATTTACCCAACTGAATACAGATTTCCAGAGAACAGCAAGGAGAGAAAATGAGGTGTTCCTAAATTAACAATGCAAAGTAATAAGAGGATAATAATAGAATGGGAAGGACTAGAGATCTCTTAAAGAAAACTGGAGAAATAGAAATAGAGTGCATCACCTGCCCCAGACTGAGAGTTCCTAGTTATACCTTGTGGCTAATAGCCACTGATGGACTTCTGCTCCATATGTTTATCTAATTCCCTCTTGAAACTGTCCATGCTTGCAGCTGCCATCACCTCCTGTGGCAGTGAATTCCATATGTTAATCACTCTTTGGGTGAAGAAGTACTTCCTTTTATCTGTTCTAACCCAACTGCTCAGCAACTTCATGGAGTGCCCACGGGTTCCTGTATTGTGAGAAAGGGAGAAAAGTACTTCTTTCTCAACCTGCTCAATCCCATTCATAATCTTATAAACCTCGATCATGTCACCCCTCAGCCGTCGTTTCTCCAAGCTAAAGAGCCCCAAGTGTTTTAACCTTTCTTCATAGGGAAAGTGTTCCAAACTTTTTATCATTCTAGTTGCCCTTCTCTGCACTTTTTCCAATGCTATGATATCCTTTTTGAGGTGTGGTGACCAGAACTGTACACAGTATTCCAAATGAGGTTGCACCAATTATTTATACTGGCTGATTTGTTTTCAATTCCCTTCCTAATAATCCCCAGCATAGCGTTGGCCTTCTTTATTGCAGTTGCACACTGTCTAGACCAGGGGTGGGCAAACTGCAGCTCGGGAGCCACATGCGGCTCTTTCACACATATTGTGTGGCTCCCAGCAGGACAGCTGGGGAACTGAAGGGGAGGCCTGCATTTGATCCCTCCCTCCCTCCCACGTCCCTCCTATCTATTTGCTTCCTTTGTTTCTCTCTCTCTCTCTTTCCACCTCTTTCATTCTTTCTTTCTACCTCCCCCTCTTTCTCTCTCTCTTAGACAAATAAATATCATTGGACAAATAAACATCATTATCAATATCTGTTTCTACCCTTCTTGTTCTTATTTTTGGCAGTCTCATTGAATGGCCATAAAAAACAAATCTGCCTATTTTCTAAATAAAAATGGGCACGTAATATTTGTTCATGTCTTGCGGCTCTCAACCATCAGAAATTTATTCTATGTGGCTCTTACGTTGAGCAAGTTTGCCCACCGCTGGTCTAGACATTTTCATTGAGTTATCTACTACGACTCCAAGATCTCTCTCTTGGTCCGTCTCTGCCAGTTCAGACCCCATCAACGTGTATTTATATTTAGGATTTTTGGCTCCAATGTGCATCACTTTGCACTTGGCCAGATTGAACCCCATTTGCCACGTTGACACCCACTCACCCATCCTCGACAGATCCCTTTGGAGTGCCTCACAATCCTCCCTGGTTGTCACCACCCTGAACAACTTCGTGTCATCTCCAAGTTTAGCCACTTCACTGCTTACTCCCAATTCTAAATCGTTAATAAACAAGTTAAAAAGCATCGGGCTGAGTACCGATCCCTGTGGTACCCCACTGCTTACCATCCTCCACTGAGAAAGTTTCCCATTTATACTCAGTCTCTGTTTCCTATTTATAAGCCAGTTTTTGATCCACAAGAGGACTTGTCCTTTTATCCCATGACTATTGAGCTTACTTAGGAGCCTTTGATGAGGAACTGTATCAAAAGTCAAGGTAAATAACATCTATTGGGTCCCCCTTGTCCACATGTTTGTTCACTCCCTCAAAAAACACTAGCAGGTTAGTGAGACAAGATCTTCCCTTACAGAACCCATGCTGAGTCTGCCTCAATAGTTTTTGTTCATCAATGTGCCTACTAATTCTCAACTTAATAACAGTTTCCACCAACTTGCCCAGTATCGACGTCAGACTGACTGGCCTGTAATTTCCCGGATCTCCCCTGGAGCCCTTTTTAAAGATGGGAGTGACATTAACTACCTTCCAGTCCTCAGGAATGGAGGCAGATTTTAAAGAAAGATTACATATTTTTGTAAGGAGATCCACAAGTTCACATTTGAGTTCTTCCAGGACTCTCAGATGAATGCCATCCAGGCCTGGTGATTTATTAGTTTTTAAATTGTCCATCAATTGTAGGAATTCCTCTCTTGTCACCTCAATTTGATTCAGGTCTTTCAACCCCCCTCCCGAAATTGGTGGTTCTGGAGTGGGCAAGCACTTCTCCTCTTCCGCAGTGAAGACAGAGGCAAAAAATGCATTCAGCTTCTCAGCCATTTCCCTGTCATCCTTCAGTAGTCCTTTTAACCCTTGGTCATCTAAGGGCCCCACTGCCTTCCTGGTTGGCTTCCTACTTCTAATGTATTTGAAGAAAGTTTTATTGTTCACCTTTAAATTTTTTGCGATATGCTCCTCATATTCCCTTTTTGCCTGCCTGATCACAAACTTGCATTTTAATTGCCACAGCCTGTGTTCCCTTTTATCAACCTCACTGAGACTAGCTTTCCACCACTTAAAGGAATCCTTCTTACCTTTTACAGCTTCCATTACTTTATTTGTTAACCATGCAGGCTTTTTCCTGATGATATCCAAATTGGTATTATATTTGATTTATGCAAATTTACTCTAAGTCCTGATATCTGATTAATATCTTTAAAGATCTCCTGCAGTTTCCTTAAGGAATTTTCTGGATTAGAAAGATAAATCACCAAATCGTCTGCATACATGCTAACCATGTGAGATATTCCATTAATACTGTTACCTGTTATATCAGATGACGATCATATAGCTTCTGCCACTGGCTCAATAGCCAGAGCAAATAAAAGTGGTGACATTGGGCAGCCTTGACACATGCCCCTTTTCAAATATATCTTTTCTGTTGAATAAGCATTAATTTGAATTCTTGCCATTGGATGCACATAAATCATCTTAATTGCATTATGAAAATTTGGTCCAAAATTCATTAGGGATAATAATTGCAGCAAGTATGGGATCTCTACACTATCGATTGCTTTTTCCAAGTCAACAGTTAAAATTAGACTTTCCAGTTTCTTTTTCTCACAATAGCTGATTATATTTAAAGTGCGTCTTATATTACCCATCAAGGATCTTTGTGGTATGAATCCCACTTGGTCAACCTTAATATATCCCGTTATGATAGTTTGAAACATATTTGCCATAATTTTAGAGAAGATTTTAGTGTCACAATTTAACAGAGCAATTGGCCTATATGAGGTCGGGTACTCTGGGTCTTTATCTTCTTTAGGTATTGTCACTGTTTTAGCCTCACTCCAAGTTAATGGCATCTTACCTTTAGTTAAAATATAATTGCAAAACTCAGTTAATGGCCCAGCCAGAATAGGGCTATAAATTTTATAAAATTCTGGCTGATGTCCATCATTGCCTGGGGCAGTATTAGATTTTAATTGTTTTATTGCATCTAGGGTTTCTTTTAATGTTATCCATATACTGTTTATGGTCTGCTGAAAGAGTTTGCACTAATTTATTATTTGGTACATACTCCCTTAAATGTTCTGGAGAATGGTTTGATATGTCATGTAGTTTATTATAGAAATCAACAAAGCATTGTCCCATTTCAAGTGTATGTGTCTTCCAAATGTTCATGCTGTCCTTAACAGAAAAAATTCTTCTTGAACACTTTTTCCTGTTCACTCTTCAGGCTAATATTTTAAGGGTCTTTGGGGTTTTTTGCCAGAAAGTTTGTTTCATATATAAAATATTGTTTTGAATAGCCTCTGTTTCTATAGCTTCTAATAGTTTCCTTTCTTTTAATAGTTTTTTTAATAAATTTTCTTATTTCCAGTTTGTGTTTTTTCTCTAAAGTTTCTATTGTTTGTAATATAGTTTTAACTGTATGTTCTTTTTCTTTTTTTAGGTATACCGTTAATGCAATAAATTTGTCTCTAAGAACTGCCTTCAAGGCATCCCACACCACCGGCAACTCCGTTTCTCCATTGTCATTTATTTCAAGATAATCCTTAGTTATTTTGTTTATTTCTTCTCTATACCTCTCGTTGAATAAAGTGGTTTTATTTAATTTCCAATGCCTTTGTTTATGTGTGGTGTCTAAGTTCTTTATTGTGCCTTCAACGAATGCATGATCTGTCCATACAAAGGGACTGATTTGAGTATTTATTACAGCATCTTGTAATGAATAAGAACACAACAGATAATCTATTCTAGTATATGTGTGAAATATGTAATATGTATAATCTCTTTCCTTTGTATGTAGTGTCCACCAGCTGTCACACAACTGGTGCTTCTGCAGAAATTCATAAATTTAGTATAACTATTCTTTCTGCATTTCTTTTTTTTACATTTTCCCGACTTGTCTAAGAAGAAGAAAAAGAAGAAGAGATTGGATTTATACCCTAATCTTCACTACCCAAAGGAGTCTCAGAGCGGCTTACAAACTCCTTTCCCTTCCCCTCCCCACAACAGACATCCTGTGAGGTAGGTGGGGCTGAAAGAACTCTAATACAAACTGTTCTTTTTCAAGAACAGCTGCACCAGAGCTTGTGACTGACCCAAGGTCACATCAACAGGTGCAAGTTGAGGAGTGGGGATCAAACCTGGTTCTCCCAGATTAGAGTCCGTGCACTTAACCACTAAGGAAGCTCTCTAAGGAAAGGTCCACAATCATATTAAAATCTCCACCTACTATCACATGCCCTTCTTTGAAATCTTCTAATTAAGACAATGTATCCTTAAGAAATTGAAGTTATAAATAATTTGGAGCATAAATAGATGCTATTTTTGGCTTTTCATTATTCATAGTTCCTTTAATGAATAAATATTGTCCCTGAGTATCGTTACAAATTCCTTCCAATTGAAAATTCACTGTTCTGGCCAGCAATATGGCAACCCCACGAGATTTTGATGTACCATGAGCCTGATATTGTTGACTATACCATTGGGATTTCAGCACCAAATTATTTTCTGATCTTAAATGCATCTCCTGTAGTATTACTATTTCAGGTTTGGATTTTAATATAAATGTTGTCATGCATTTTTGCTTGATTATTTAATCCTCTAACATTCACTGGGTGTACTTTAACAGTATCTAAATACATATTCACTATATCACCGTATATTCAAGTCTTGGATTCTTAGCATTAAATTTTCCTTAAATTTTCCAGCTGGCACTGATAATATTAAATTATCAATCTGTATTATAATATAACTAGGGAGCAAAGCCTGTTGTGGTGGAAGACAACGGGCCCTAGAAAGGAAGGGAGGGAGGTGGAAGGGAGAGAGGGTTGGAGAAAGGAAGGAAGGAAGGAATAGGGGGAAGAGTGAAAGAAAGGAGAGAGGAAGAAAGGAAAAGGGGGAAAGGAAGGGAAGAGGGGCAGAAAAGGGCTTCTCTGGGCCCAGAGAAGGCCTTTTCTATCCCCCCCACACCATCCCCTGGGCCTTCTATGGGGGCAGTAGGCAGTGTGTGGGGGGAAAGGGCTTCTCTGGGCCTAGTGCCCCAGAAAAGGCCCAGGGGATGGCGTGTGGGGGGCAGAAAATGGCTACTCTGGGCCTAGTGCCCCCATAGAAGGCCCAGGGGATGGCGTGTGGGGGATGGAAAAGGCCTTCTCTGGGCCTAGTGCCCCATAGAAGGCCCAGGGGATGGCATGTGGGGGGTGGAAAAGGCCTTCTCTCGGACTAGTGCCCTCATAGAAGGCCCAGGGGTGGCGTGTGGGGGCGGAAAAGGCCTTCTCTCGGCCTAGTGCCCCCATAGAAGGCCCAGGGGATGGCGTGTGGGGGGTGGAAAAGGCCTTCTCTCGGCCTAGTGCCCCATAGAAGGCCCAGGGGTGGCGTGTGGGGGGCAGAAAAGGCCTTCTCTCGGCCTAGTGCCCCCATAGAAGGCCCAGGGGATGGGGTGTGGGGGGCAGAAAAGGCCTTCTCTCGGCCTAGTGCCCCATAGAAGGCCCAGGGGATGGCATGTGGGGGATGGAAAAGACCTTCTCTGGGCCTAGTCCCCTCATAGAAGACCCAGGGGATGGTGTGAGGGGGTGGAAAAGGGCTTCTCTCACTTGCCTCAGCCTTGAGGGCCTGTCCCTGCACTCACACTCCAGACGGTCCTCTCCTGTCGGAGGACTGGAGCTGAAAACAATGACTGGGGCTGACGTGGGCGGGACTTTGTGAAGCAGTCAGTCAGCCCTGGCCAGTGTCTTCTGACTGCCAGTTCTTGAGCCAAATCAATTATGGCAAGCATAGAATGCTGTGGAACCAAAATTCAAATATATATAAGGATAGGATTTATCATGTTAGCAGTCTGCAATCAGTAAGCTACTGTACTTATACCAATCTATACCCCCCTCCCTATACCCCCCTCCCTATACCCTCCCTTCTTCCTCCCCTCCTTCCCTTCCCTGACCCAAACTTAACCCTAAAATACAAAAAATCTCTGAAGTACCTTCAACTGAAAAACCATTCTCAATTGCTTACTCTGCCCCTGTACTTTAAAATAACCACAACCAAGAAACCTTAATTACTCCCCCCAGTTTAACTTATTTCAATTAGAAAAAAAATTAATATTGGCTTTACATTATTACTATTCTGTGTTATTAATGGTCTAGTTTTATATCTTCCAGTCCTCTGTAGCTTCTTTAGGTTGTTCTTTCTCTCGCCAATGATGAAGAATGCCTGCATTGTCTTTTCTTCTTATTTCCCTCTGTCTCCCTTTCTTCATCCTTTTTGATTGCTTGTATCAATTTTAGTCCTGATCTTTCATCATATGCAGAGTGGGTGGAACCTTTATAAGTTACTACTAATTTTCCTGAAGGAGCCCATTTATATTTTTGTCCCATATTTTAAGTGTCATTACTGTCTCTTTAAGGAGCTTTCTTCTTTGCAAAGCTTCCACAGGGGTATCTGGGAATACCAATACTTTACTGTTCTGAAGTCGTGGTGTTTTCCCTTTTCTTGACAGAGATAGAATTTCATCCCTAATAGAATTGTTATTTATCTGGATTATTATATCTCTTGGGTTTTTCCATCATTGGCTTCCCACCCGATGTGCTGTTTCAATAAACTCCGAAATACCTTCCTCCAAATGCAGCATATTTCCAAACCAGCTCTCTTCTGCACCCTCTCAATTTTGTCCACATCCTTTTTGAAGTGAGGCCTCCTGAACTGCACACAGTATCCAGGTGTGGCCTGACCAAGGCAGTATACAGAGGGGCTAGGATCTCCTGCAATTTTGATGCTATGTGTCAGAATCCTGGTTAAATCAGTTCAAATCAACAGCCAGTCTGAAGAAAACTATATTGAGATCATTGACAGATTCCATTCTGTACATGTCTTTTGTTAGAACTAAAGGTTAGTGTGCAAATGTTACAGATATAATGGTTTCAAACAGAAGCAATAAAGATCATCGAATCACCCCATGGAATTTACCCACCAAAACTAACAGCCAACTACTCCCCAATAAACACGTATTCCTCTCGGAGCATCCCTCCTGCCAGAACTAACAGCTGCCTATCCCCCACCTGAGACACATAGCCTCTATCCAACAAGGAAACAGAATAACAAACCAGTAAGATGCTGGGACATTTGGCTCCATTGTGGTGTCAAGCTCTGGATACATCAAAGAGAGAGGAACCCCCTTCTCCATGGCAGGAGAGCTGTAAATTCACAGAGAACCTGACATTCTACCCCTCCCAACATCACTCACCCCTTCAGCTTGTGAGGATATTTGTTATGGAATGTACGGATGAGAGAGGGGGCTCTAATGTATTCACATTTCACCCATTCATTATGCAATTCATCAAAGTCCCACCATTTAATCAGGTAGTACAATCGGTTGCGCCTCAATTGAGAATCAAGAATTTTTTCAACAACTTGGTGGGGTTCACCATCCACAATTTGAGGAGGTGGAGCAGCTGGACGAGGTCTCCATTTGTTTGGTCCTGGATCCTGTTTCAGTAGACTGAAATGAAAGTCAGAGTGAATATGATACAGGTTTTTAGGTAAATCAAGTTCCACAGCCACTTTGTTCAAGGCTCTCACTATCTTGAAGGGGCCAATATACTTCCGTCCCGGCTGGAGCCCCTTTATATTTTTAGTAGAGAGGTACACCGAGTCCCCAGGGTGCAGCTCCCATTCAGGAGCTCTCCCTTTATCAGCTTGCTTTTTGTAGTCCTCTTTCTCCCTGTTCAGAGCCTCTTGTATTAGGGACCATCGATCCTTTAAGGGCCTGCCCCACAATTGTAAGTCCCCCTGTTTGGGCTCCTGGGTAGTCACCATGGGGAGGGGGGCCCCTTGTACCCTTGCACAGCCATAAAGGGGGAGAGGCCCATGGCATGGTGCACCAAGTTATTGTAACTGCATTCCGCGTAAGGGAGGAGGTCGACCCAATCATCCTGTTGGTAATTGGTGAAGCACCTGAGGAACTTCTCCACCACCTGATTCACCTGCTCCATTTGACCATCCGTCTCTGGGTGATAAGAACTGCTGAGCCCTTGCTCCACCCCCAACATCCACAGCATTTCCCTCCAGAACTTAGCAATGAACTGGGGGCCCCTGTCTGAAATTAACTTGTGGGGAAGTGAGTGCAGCCATACGACATGGTGCATGAAGAGCTTGGCCAGAGACTTGGCTGAGGGCAGTTGCTTGCAAGGAATAAAATGTGTCTGCTTGGAAAACGACCATTGGCACTTACTGTGAAGGGTCCTTCTCCTCTGAGGTCAGGAGGACATCTCTATGGGTTATTCCCACCATGCCTTTAGGGAGGCAGGAAATAGATTTTTTTCTCTTCCTGTTGGCGCCCTCGGAATAGCCCATCCTTCAGTTGTGGGACTCTGAAAGCAGTGCACTCAAGTTAACTTAATGGCCTTGCCCTATGAAAACATAACTGGTAGATATAACACTATCCAGAACTAAAACTTGTTAACAATAACTCGTCAGGATATAACAGACCAGAGAATAAGAGGAAGAAGAGATCAGCACAAAACCAGACAGAAAAGATAATGAAAGTGGGAGGGCCAAGATGTCCTCCTGACCTCAGAGGAGAAGGACCCTTCATTTTCCAATGGTCATTTTTCCTCTGAGGTGGAGGACATCACTATGGGACCTCTCAGAGCAGCGTGCCTCATCTGGGTGGGTCATCATCTTCTTCCAGATTCACAATGTGCTGAAGAACTCTTCTTCCAAAAGCCACATCCACAGACACTGCTTTATTGGATCTTGTGGTGGAGACTTCACTGTTGCACCCTGCAAGAAGAGCTGTAAGTGGGGGTGTTTGGTTAACTTGAACCCTCCCAATGATGGAATTACCATGGACAGGGCTACAGTTTGCGCAATGTTGCCGACCTCAAACCAGAGTCCAGACCCTCTTGCAAGAATGCAAGCACCAAGGCAACTGAGGGTGACGGAGGATCCACCTTCTTGTGTCTGCACCACTGTACGAAGGTGGTGTTATAAATACGAATAGTAGATTGCCTTTTAGATGACAACATAGTTTCCATGGCCTTGTCGGAATAGCCTAGACTGGAGAGATTGCGCCGTTCAATTTCCAGGTGGTCAAACACAGCAACTCCGGATGTGGATGCCAGACTGGGCCGTATGACAGCATGTTTGGGGTCACCGGAAGAACTAGTGGAGGAGCAACTGCCATCTCCTTCAGGGTTGAAAACCACCAGTATGACCTCCTCCCCAAGTTCTCATACCCTGCGGATGGTCCTGGAAAGTAGAACAGCGGGAATGCGTATAGTAGGCCTCTTGGCCAAGGGGTCGTCAATGCATCTGCTGCCTCCGCCTCTCAGCAATGGTACCAAGTAAAGAACTGTGGCAGCTGATGGTTCCTTGAGGACGCGAACATGTCTACTGATGGAAGCCCCAATTCTCTGACTATCAGAAGGAATAAGTTGGGATGAAGAGCCCACTCTCCCTCCTGCAGCATCTCTCTGCTGAGCCAATCTGCCTGAACATTCTTGACTCTCCTGATGTGCTCCACCTGAACAGATGTGACATTCTTCTCTGCCCAGGTGAGTATCCTCATTGCTTCTCAGTGGAGTTGAGAAGACCAAGATCCACCCTGCTTGTTGATATACGCCTTGGCCGAGATGTTGTCTGCCTGTACCAAAATGTGGAGGTTGCGGAGAATGGGCTGGAAATGGTTCAATGCATGCATGATTGCCCTGAGTTCCAACAGATTGATGGGTAATGCCGCTTCTGTTGGACTCTATTGTCCTTGTACTGGAGAGCCCTCCAAGGTCACTTCCCTAGCCCTGTAGACTCACATCTGTGAAGACCTCCTTGGTCAGCTGAATATAATACCTCTTGCCTCCACTCACTTTGTCTGAAACCATCCACCAGCGGAGACTGTTTTTTATTTTGTGAGGGACCTGAAGGTTGACGCTCCTCTTCTCCATGATGAAAGTCTGGTAGGGGCAAAGAAAACCCTGTAGGGGTCTGGTGTGGAGACATGCCCATTGGACTGTGTCTAAGCAAGAAATCATCTGTCCCAGTAATATGGCCAAGTCCATCAAGGAAGAGCATGCGCTGTGGTAGACTAGTAAGGCCATTTCTGTGATCTTTTTGGCTTTAGACAACAGTAGAAAGTGGGCGTTGCAAGTTGTGTCAATGACTGCTCCTAGATGCTTGAGCCTCTGCATAGGTAGAAGGGAACTCTTGTCTAGGTTGATCAGGAACCCATGGTTCTGGAAACATTTCAGTGTAATTTTGGTGTTCTGAATGGATTCTGCGTAACTGCTGGCCTGCACAAGCAGGTCATCTAAATATGTCAGCAGGGCGGAAGCGCAGAGCGAAATAATTCCAGTGACTCAGTTATTCAGTGCTCAAATACTTACAGTGGTTTATTTACAGCTACTTACACACAGTCCAAAAAAGCACTGATAGGATCCAAACTTTCCCCTAAACGACCAAGTGCTTCGCCAGTACATCCAGTCATAACAGTGATATAATACAGTCTACACACTGGCAATATATACTGAGGTCAGCCAATCACATTAGTGCTGACTCACAGTGACTCTGGACAAGCTGATGCAATCTTAATTCTATTACTTGTCACATGACATAGTACCTGTCAAAGTTAGATCAGACTCATCTAATTACATCGCTTAGAGCTGTCATCTTACTAGCCATATATTACAATACGTCAACAGTGCATGTGTATCCCCTGGCTTCTGAGGAACACCACAGGATTGATGACCAACTTGGAGAAGACCCTTGGCGCTGTGGAGAGCCCAAAGGGGAGAGCCCTGTACTGGAAGTGTTTGGGTTTTTTTAAACCATTTATTATTGGATATATTCCACATGCTCAGAAATACAACTTATAGATAACACATATCCTTTTCTTTTTTCCCCTCCCTCCCCAGTACAAGGCTTCCCGCAATGCTCTTACCCCCTTATAATCTCTATTATCTAGTTAACATTGACTATATATATCAGTTTCTTTATCCAATTACAGTAACATTTTAACAATCTTGTCATTCTTTTTCATATTTTCTCCTTAATAGCTTTCAAAACAAATCAATTTATTTTTAACATCCCAACTTTTCTCAAGATAGTCCTTAAAGTCTTTCCATTCTACAAAAAAATCTTCGTCTTCTTCATTATTAAGCTTTCTTGTCAATTTGTCCATTTCTGCCATAAAAAGTATCTTCTTTATCCATTCCCATGTTTCAGGTATCTTTTCTTGTTTCCAAGATTGTGCATATGTCATTCTAGCTGTTGTAACCAAATACCATAACAATGTTCTCTTGGTTACATTTAACTCTTCCAGTTTAAGACCTAACAATAATATTTGTGGATCTTTCTTAAAAGTACATTTCAGGATTTTCTGTATTTCTTTATGTATCTCCGACCAATAACTCATGGCCTTATCACAAGCCCACCACATATGGTAAAATGAGCCTTCTTTTTTTCTACATTTTCAACATTTGTTAGACATGCTCTCATTTATATTAGCAATTTTCTTTGGAGTCATATACCATCTATACATCATTTTGTAACAATTCTCTTTCACATTAACACAGGTTGAAATTTTCATTGATTTTTTCCACAAACACTCCCAAGATGACATAGTTATTTCACTATTTACATTTACAGCCCATTTTATCATTTGTTCTTTTACTGTTTCATCCTCTATATACCACTTCAATAAAACCTTATAAACTTTTGAAATCATGTTTTTACCTTTTTCAACCCATATAGTTTCAATTTCATTATTTTTATCCCTGAAACCATATTTTCTTTTATCAGTCTTAAATAAATCATAAATCTGTCTATAATTCAACCAATCATAATCAAATTCAACATCATCTCTATCTCTCAGCACAAAACTTTTCCCTTCTAATTTTAAAAGATTTCTATAAGTTAACCAATCTAATCCTCCATGTCTTGAGTATGGTTTAATCACTTCCGCTGGCACTATCCAAAGTGGTCATTCTTCAGAGAAGAATTTTTTATATCTCATCCAAATCTCGAACAGTGATCGTCTAATAAAGTGATGTTTAAAAAATTTATCCATTTTTGACTTTTCATACCACAAATACGCATGCCATCCAAACTTATTGTCATGACCTTCTAACGCCAACAGTTTCATGTTTTCAAGATTAATCCATTGTTCTAACCACGTTAAACAGACCGCATCGTAATAGAGTCTAAGATTTGGTAGTTGAAGTCCTCCTCTTTCCTTTGCATCACATAATATTTTCATTTTAATCCTTGGTTTTCTTCCTGCCCAAACAAATGTTGATATTTCTTTCTGCCATACATCCAGTATCTTACTTTGTCTTATTATTGGGATAGTCTGAAAAAGAAACATTAACCGAGGCAAAATGTTCATTTTGACTGTTGCGATCCTTCCCAATAATGATAAATTCAGGGTATCCCACTTTTTCATATCTTGTTGAATCTTGTACCAAGTCTTTTCATAATTATTTTTGAATAAATCTATATTTTTCATAGTCAATTTGATCCCTAAATATTTTGTCTTTGTCACCACTTCACACTGGATTTTTTCCTGAAGTTCCAGTTGCTTCCGTTTCGTCATATTTTTACACATCACCTTTGTCTTTTATTGACATAGAAACCAGCTAAATCTCCAAAATCTTTGATTTTTTGCATCAATCGTGGTATATTCTCTATTGGGTCTTGAACCATAAACATTACATCATCTGCAAATGCTCTGTATTTATAAGTAAAGCCTCTCATTGTCAGTCCTTTAATATTCTTGTCATCCCTTATTTTGCCCAATAATACTTCCAGTGTCCAAATAAACAGTAATGGAGATAGAGGGCAGCCTTGTCTCGTCCCCTTTCGCACTTTAAAATATTCCATTCTCTCTTTATTTACATTCAGTGCCGCTTTTTGGTCTGAATATATTGCAGTAATCATATTTAAAAAGGATTGACCTATCTCCATTTTCTCTATCATTTGCAACATGAAGTCCCAATTCAGATTGTCAAAAGCTTTTTCCGCATCTAAGAAGAGGAATCCAACTTCCTTTTCTGGGTGTTTGTCACAATATTCAATTGCATCTATCACCACTCTTAAATTATCTCTAATTTGTCTATTTGGTAAGAAACCAGCTTGTTCTTCTGTTATAACATCTTTCAAATATTTCTTCAGCCTTTCAGAAATTATTTTGGCAAACAATTTGTAATCATTGTTCAGGAGGGATATTGGTCTATAGTTCTTCACATTAGTTAGGTCCAATCCTTCTTTAGGTATAAATGAAATATTAGCTTCTTTCCATGACTCTGGAATCCGTTTTGTCTGTCTTAATTCGTTTGACAAAAGTACAAAAATTGGGGTTAGCTCTTCCTTCAATTTTTTATAGAATTTTGCTGTGAAACCATCTGGGCCTGAAGCTTTCCCCATTTTTGTTTCTTCTATCGCACTAACTATTTCTTCATTTTTGATTGGACCATTGAGCACTTCTTTTATTTGTTGTCCCAGCACTGGTACTTCAATATTCTCCAAATATTTCTTAAGTCTCTGTGGATCAATACTTTTCTTTTGAAACAATTTGGCATAATAATTAAAAAAGACTCTTTTTAAACCATTCAAATCTACAATGTCTTTTCCATCTTCTGTTATCTTATTTATGAAATTTCTTTCTCGTTTATTTTTCAATTGCCATGCTAGGAACTTTCCTGGTTTGTTTGCACCCTCAAATGATTTCTGTTGCAACTTCTTTAAGTTCCAGTATAGTTCTCGATTTGACAGTACATTTAACTGGTCCTGCAGCATTTGAATTTCTTTTATAATCTTTTTCTTCCCTGGTTTTTTCTTTAACTCTTTTTCCTTCTGTCGGATTTTTTCCTGTAATTCATTTTGTTGTTGCAATCTTTGCTTTCTGTCTTTAGTATTTAGTGATATAAGTAGTCCTCTCATTACCGCCTTATATGTATCCCACACGATCTGTATTGCCGTACCTTTATTCAGATTTGTCTCAAAAAAGTTCTGTGTTTCCGTACGCAGTGTCTCATTAACTATTTTTCTGTCCAATAAATCTTCATTTATTTTCCAATATAGTTGTTTAGGCTTTTCTCTTGATATCCAAAGTAAGGGATTTAGATCAGAGTTATTTTTTGTTAAAATTTCAATTTTTTGAGTTTTTAATGCCATCTCCTCAGACATCCAAATCGTATCAATCCTAGAAAAAGAGTTATGTCTATTAGAGTAAAACGTATAATCCTTAGCTTTAGGATTCCATTTTCTCCAAACATCTTCTAGTTTTTCTTGTTTCATCAATTTAAAAAAGATTTTTGGTAATTTCCCAGCTACATCTCCGACTTTTTTTGATTGTCTATCCAGTAAATTGTTCACTGTACCATTAAAGTCTCCTGCAAAAATAACCTGATCATACGTTAGATGATTCATCTCTTTTGTCAAATCTTTAAAAAAAAATTCTTTAGCTCCATTGGGTGCATATAAATTCACAATCAAAGTCTTTTTCCTGTGCATCATTATTTCTACTCCAATATACCTTCCTTCATTATCCACGAAAATTTGCTTGGGTTCCAATTCTTTTCTGACGTAGATCACTGTTCCTTTATTCTTTTTGATCGCTAACGAATAAAATTCTTCTCCCAATTTCTTATTAATCACATATTTATTATCTTGTTTTCTGATATGAGTTTCTTGTAAACAAATTATATTGCTCTTTTGTTTTTCCAGCCAATGTGTCAGGGTCCTTAGTTAGTCAGCCAAACACCAGGCCTTGTTCATTGAAACAAGAATAGTATTTATTAAGCTGCAAGACTAGGTCACTAGAACAGAAGCATTGTTAAGAATACTTTGGATACATGAAGCATTGAGATATACCCTAAAGGGGGGAAAGGGCCCCCACCATTCTACCAATGAATGAACCTCATGCGCGCAGGAACCCCAGAAGCCATAAATAATAGTTCACCCTCCATCCCACCTTTCCCAGCCTAGCTGTTGTCTTTAGAAAGCGATAGGAGACATTCAGCCTGGCATTCAAGGCCACTCCTGGCCTGGGATCTGAGATATGACCCGGTTGCCCGGGCAACCTCGGCAGCTCACCACATTCCATCCCACCAGTCTCAAAGCATCAATCAACACCCTACAGTCCCATCCGCCCTCCCTTCTCCATACAGTCCCATCCTCCCTCCCTTCTCCATCCTTTATGGCAGGAATACCTGACACAATGATTTACTAATTTTCTTTTATTAGGTGAATTAAGTCCATTTACATTCCAAGATAGCAATTTATACTCCATAGTGTCTTGATTTAAATGTCCATAAACTCTTCAAAGTTATTTTCTTTAAACCTATACAGGTCTCCTTCTGTTTTAATCGTATATCTCACTGAGTGATATGTAAATGACAGCCCTTGTGGTATGTCAGGTTTGAAATCAAGTAGATCCAGTCATTCTTGCACAAAGAAAGTTTTATTAGGATTATCTTGCTAAAACCCACAGTAGGAGGTCATTGTCAGGAATGGGGGGCGAAGCAAAGCAAGCCAACTTATAGTGTGATGCAATGAAGCGCCTAGCGAATAAAACTTGAGCACTCGCGCGGGAACTCCCGGCGGGAGAAATACTTAATGAGCGGGAGACTACTCCCCCTCCCCTTGCCTTCCCAGGACTGGAAAATTCTCAGCTTAACAAGAATAGCCCAAAGCCTACATTCAAGGCCACCGTGATAAGGAAAAGCGGCAGGGAAGAAGCTCCCACGTTTCTGCCAGCATAGCTACGCAAGCGCAAAGCGGGGTAGGAAACATAAAACAATGGATACAGTGAGAAACAACAAAGGCACCTGTTCTGACATTCTGCCCTTCCCAAAATACCACCCGCCCACCACTCAGGAAGGAGAGAACAAGGGCCCTCCAGGTTTACAAGGGTATCGAGTGTGAAAGTCTTTTAGGTGATCAGGTGCATTGATATCAGATACTTTCACCCACTCCCTGTGTTGGGGCCCAAAGTGTACCCATTGAATAAGGTACAAGAGTTGACCACGAAGAATCTTAGAGTCCAAAATATCAGCAATTTCATAGTGCTCCTCATCGTCAACCATCAGAGGGGGGAGGAGCCGACATCTCAGCTTGCCATTTAGTCGGGGGTAACGCAGGTTTGAGGAGGCTGTAATGGAAAATTGGATGTATTGCTTTAAGAGATTTAGGCAAATCTAGTTGTACAGTTACTTGATTTATACATCTCAACACTTTGAAAGGACCAATATATTTCCAAGCAAGTTTTCTAGACTGCTGCGCTAGCCTTAGGTTCTTGGTTGACAAATACACAGAGTCTCCCGGTTGCAGCTTCCATCCACCGGATCTTTTTTTATCGGCCTGTTTTTTGTACTGTGCCTTGGCTTCATTCAAAGTTTCAACAATCAGGGGCCAAGAATCACGGAAAGTTTTACACCATGCTGAGGCTTTCCCCCATTCTCACCAGGCTTTAAGAACGGGAGAGGGGGCTGTCATAACCCATGGCAGCTTTGAAGGGTGACATTTTTGTTGAAGCGTGCCATGAGTTGTTGTACGCAAACTCCGCCAATGGCAATAAATCAACCCAATTGTCCTGTTGATAGTTAGAAAAACATCTCAGGTATTGTTCCAACGTCTGGTTTACTCTCTCCGTTTGCCCATCGGTTTCAGGGTGATAGGCAGTACTGAGAGCCCGTTCAATACCCATTAGAGTCATTAATTCCGACCATAACTTGGAAACAAATTGAACCCCCTGTCGGAGATTATCTTGAGTGGTAACGTATGTAGTCGGGCAATGTGTTGGAGGAATGCTTTGGCCAAGACTTTGGCTGTTGGCAAACTGGGGAATGGTATAAAGTGAGCTTGTTTAGAGAATAAATCCACGACCACCCAAATGACCGTCATATGTCTAGAGGGGGAAGATCAGTGATAAAGTCCATAGAGATTACTTCCCAGGGTCTGCTCGGGGTGGGTAGAGGCTGCAAGAGACCTGGAGGTTTTCCTGGTCTGACTTTGCAACGATTGCACGTTGGACAGGACTGTATATAGAGGGATAAATCCTGTTTCATTCGGGGCCACCAGAAACCCCGTTGCAGAAGTCGTAAGGATTTTACATATCCAAAGTGCCCCGCCGCTTTTGAGTCATGAACTGTCTGCAACATTTGGGATCGGGTAGCTTCTGGGACAAACATTTTATTTCCCCTGTACCAGCAGCCATTCGGACCACAACTCACATCGTCTCTGGCTTGTAAATTATTTATTTCCTGTGGGGTGATGTCAGTTAGAAATTGTTTTTCCCAGGTTAATGTCTGGATGGGATTCATTGATGCTTGTTTGGCTTTCCGGGTTACAACTGCACCAACCAACTGTTCTGGGGTGAACATAGACTCCCTTACTTCGACCCTCTTAGAAAAATGTTGGGGAAGGCGGGAGAGGGCATCCGCCAGATGATTGGCTTTCCCTGGGAAATGGTGAAGGGTAAATTGAAATTTGGAGAAAAACTCAGCCCACCTGAATTGTTTAGCATTCAGATTCCGGGGTTTTCGCAGTACCTCGAGATTCTTATGATCAGTCCAGATTTCAAAAGGTACTTGGGACCCCTCTAACCAGTGTCTCCATGTGATCAATGCTAAACGTATAGACGCAGCTTCTTTGTCCCAAATGGGCCAAAATCTCTCGGTATCATTAAATTTTCTTGATACATAAGCAAGGGGTTGTAGCTGTTTCTGAGCGTTCTCTTGCAAAATCACCCCACCCATAGCAGTGTCCGATGCGTCTACTTGGACCACAAATTTTTTTGTTTCATTAGGGTGTGCTAGTATGGGCTCAGACGTGAACAACCGTTTTAGTTGTTCAAACGCTTGCTGACACTGCGGGGTCCAGTCCAAAGGGGCCCCTGGCACCGAAGCCTTAGATCCCTTCCCCTTAGTCTTTAGTAATTCCGTGAGGGGAAGGGCTACTTGGGCAAAGTGTGGCAGGAATTGACGGTAAAAGTTGGCGAAACCGAGGAAACTTTGGAGCTGTCGCCTAGTTTTGGGGGCTCCCACATTAATACATCCTGGACCTTTTTTGGGTCCATTTCCAACCCCGCGGAGGATATGCGGTATCCCAAAAAGTCAATGCACTCCTGGTGAAATTCACACTTTGACAGTTTGACAAACAGTTTGTGTTCTAATAGCTTTTTCAATACTTTTCGCATAAGGTTGGTATGGGATTCTTGATCCGGGGTATAGACCAAGATATCATCTAAATAAACAACCACCCCCTTGAATAAATAGGGGTGTAACACTTCATTAATTAAGTTCATGAAGACCCCTGGTGCCCCCTGTAAACCGAAGGGCATCACCCGATATTCAAATTGCCCCAGCGGGGTATTAAAGGCAGTCTTGTATTCATCCCCCTCTCTGATACGAACCCGAAAGTAGGCATCTCTTAAATCCAGTTTAGAAAACACTTTCCCTTTAGCCACCTCTGCCAGTAAGTCTTTGATGAGGGGCATTGGGTAGGCATTAGTTGCAGACACTGCGTTAAGTCCCCGGTAATCCGTGCAGAGTCTGAGCCCCCCATCTTTCTTTTTACAAAACAATACAGGTGCTGCAAAAGGGGATGACGCTGGTCTAATAAATCCACGGGCCAGATTTTTATCAATAAAACGGCGCAGTTCTTCCTTTTCACTTGGACTCATAGCATAAATTTTCCCTTTTGGTAATTTCTGGCCCGGAAGAATCTCAATTGCACAGTCAGAGTTACGGTGGGGGGTAGTTCATCAGCTTCCTCCTCCTCAAAAACCCTGGTTATATACTGGTAATCCTCAGGGATGCGATTAAGGTCCTCCGTGGCTAAACAAGCTCGTGGAGGTTCATTGCATGGGGGATTTCCCCACCCTGGGTCCCATTTGTGTTCTGCACATTTTTGGGAGATAAATTGTACATCCCCTTCTTCCCATAGAATGTAAGGGTTATGTCCATGTAACCAGGGGCTACCCAACACTAAGGGAAACTGGGCTTGCGGAGCTATCACGAACGAGCGTAGCTCCCAGTGGTCACCAATGCCTATTCTTAAAGGAACAGTCTCAAATCGGCATGGTTCCTTCATTGGAGACCCATCCATCTGCGTGAAAGTTATCGGGTCTTTCAAGTGGACCACGGCTGCCTCCAACCCCATAACCATAGATGGGTTTATGAGATCCCTCCCGCACCCAGAGTCAATGAGGGCTCGAACCCGAATGTGGGTCATCATTGCGGGATTCATCACCAGAACAGTCACAAAGAAGAGAGAGGGTAATTGCTCACCAGTTTAGGCGCCTCAGGTGTTGGGTCCTGCTGTGTAGCGCCATTCACAAACAGGACCATTTCATTTCCCTGCATCTCACTCTCTTCCTCCAGCATCAAGGTATCCGCTTGGTCGGGGCTAGCAAAAGAGCCCGCGTGTTGCGTGGTTTTGCTGTACCTTTTCTCGGGGTAGGGGTTGTCCACCTTCTAGGCTCTTCTTGTGGTAGAGCTCTATTGGGATCCCCTTTCGGGCATACTGCGGCGAAATGCCCTTTCTCCCCACACCGCAGGCAGAGGCCCTGTCGCATACGCTGATCCCTCATTCCACTTGGGGTGGACGTTGGTTTGGGTCTGGCTTGGCCTGCCGCAAAACTGGGACGGTTGTTACCCAACGAGAGATCTAGTTTCATCATACGCAAGCGACTTTCGGCCTTCTCGGCTTCCTCCATCCAACCCTGGAGGGTGCGGGGTTGCTGAGAGCTGAGGACATTATTGCGAACGTCTACAGCTAGTCCAATTCGGTATTGTTGGGCCAAGACCGCATCGGTCCAGTCTCGAATTTTCACGGCGTGCCTTTGAAACTCCCTTGAGTACTCCCGTACTGAGAGTTTGCCTTGTCTGAATGTGCGAAGGAAGGCTTCAGCTTTTTGGGCCGCCCCCGGATCCTCGAAACGGTTTCTCAAGGCCCACATGAAGTCATCTACATTCCCCAACTCCGCTGCCTCCAGATCATGAAGGGCTACATACCAGCTGGTAGCACTCCCCCGGAACCTGGATGCGATAAACTCCACCTGTTGTTCTTCGTCCGGGAATACATAGCCCCATCTTTGCACAAATTTTCCAACTTGCAATATGAAAAAAGACACAGTCTCTGGATCCCCATCAAATGTGATCTCAAGCATGTCCTTGGGGCGGATTACCGGGGGGGCTGGCGCCATGATCCAACCTTGTATACTCTTGGAGAGTGTTTTTAATTTTTTGTTCCAGCTCCGTCAACTTTGTTGCTAGACTTTGAACTTCTTTTTTAACTTCTTCTGTGTCTTTTTTAAATTCTGCCACTTCTGCTAAGACCAGTTCTTTCATAGCTGCCATATTTTTCTCTTGTACTTGCAACTGTACTTGTTCTATTTGCTCCAATTGCTTCTCCATTTGTTGTTTCATCTGTAATTCCATTTGTTGAATCTGGAGTTCCAATTGTTTTCCTAGATTCTGCACTGCCTCCATCATCCTCTTCTCCATCGCCTCTATTGCTGCCTGCCATTCTTTTTTGTCTTTTGCTGCCATTCTTGGACTCGATGCAGAGGCGGCCCTTTGTCTTGATCTCAGATCCATTTTGAAATCTAGTAAATATCACCCAAATCTCTTTTCTTTTAAGTGTTCAGTCAAATCGCCGTCTTTGTACGTTTCTTCTCTTTATTTGTATAGTTAAATTTAGCTTTTTAAAAATTAGTCCTCCTCAAAATGGCGGGCGCAATTTTTCTATGGTTTTTTGGCAAGAGTAGGCTATTTTTTGACTTCCTGTTCAATGTCCGTCCCAAAAATCCGACTTCCTGTGGAGCACAGTAAGCCTTCCGTCTCCTTCCGGTTGCTCAACCTTTTCCCAAGCCCTCTCTTGCCTTAAACTCGACTTTCTCAGCCGGATCTTGTTTTTTGTAGCACAGAATCACATCAGTTTCGATTCTACAGCTTGCAATTAATCTCTAGGTGACCACAGGAATGCAAAACAAAAGTTACTTTTTCGCTATTTTCACACTCTGGAAAACTTCTTTTACTTCCAAATGGGACAGATTACTTCGAAAAGGTTTTTATGCGCTTATCCGCTTAGTTCAAATTTCGCTACGTCTTCAAACCGGTAAGCAAAAGTTCTTTGTTACCTTAGAGGTCAATCTCGGGATTTCGCATTGCTTCTTCTTAACTTAATGTTGGTCTTGATGGTAAAGAGGTCGGTAGATGACGGATTTATGCTGAATTCTCAGCCTGGTTGGCTCTTATAGTGATGTCCCGCAACTGCCCGCTTCGTGAGAGGGGATCAAAGCATAAACAAGCTTCCTTCGAAGCTTGCCCACACCAATTTCTACTCTCGCTTGGACTTCGCTGCTTGCTTGCCACTCCTCCGCCTGGGGAGTGCTGCGTTGGGCCAAAAAAAGCCCAAACTGTCAAAAGGAGCCACCGTCCACCCTGCACAGTTCGCAAAGTGCGTCAACTCACCATTTTAACTCCGACCGGAAGCCCCCTGTACTGGAAGTGTTGATTGTATACACGGAAACAGAGAAAGTGTTTGTGAATAGGATGAATGGGGACATGGAGGTACGCCTCTGTAAGATCTATGGAAGTCAGGATCTGTCAAGTTCCCCAGATAGTCAGTCAAACACCAGGCTTCATGAGAAGATAGTATTTATTAAAGACCAGTCTTAGAGATGCATGAACAGCTTTTGTCAGTGATGCCAGAGAGTACATGAAATGCTCACTTATAGTCCCTTTGAAATACCCCCCCAGCTACAAGCTAATAGTTACATTGTGCGCGCACGCCAAAGCAGAAAAGAAACCACCCAGACCAGAATATCCCATCAGACAGCTGGGCAAAGCCAGGCTTGAGACCCAAGGTCAGGTGAGAGATAAAACACACAGCATAAACAGTAATTCACACAGACTGCAGATGCCCTGGTCCTCCCGCGTTCCTGAACAATGAAAGATGTTTCACCTTCCCCCCCTTCCCCCTCACAGAAATGGCAGGGCTACCTGACAGGAACTTATCTGGCAACAGAGTCCGTGATGGCTTTCAGAGTCTCCATGCAGAAATGTTGCAGTCTGATATATTTGTTTAGAAATTTGAGATCCAAGATGGCCCTCCAGTCTCCATTCTTCTTGGGTACCATGAAGAGTATTGAGTATACTCCCCAACCTTACTCAGGAGTGGAAACAGGTTGGCAATAGACTTTTTGTGTGTGGCTTACTGGAGATTTTATGAACCTTTCCGGTGGGAGGCAGCAAAACTCTACTGAGTAGCCTTGAGTCACAGTTTCCACAGCCCAGGTGTCTGCCTGGGACTCTGCCCAAACTGTAGAGGAATGGGAGAGACGTGCCCCTGCCAGAAGTGACATGCAGTCACGCTTGTTTGGGCTTAGTGTCTCACTCTCCTGCGTTGTTCCTGGTGAATGCTGGCTTGTGAAATCTGGAGCCAAAGGAGCTTCGCTTACCAGATGACCTGTTGGAATCCCACTGGGTTTTCTTTGGGCTTTGGAGAAACTGAGCCAGGGTGTGTTGCAAGCGAAAGGAATGATTGCTCTGTCTATAAGTCTGCCAGATGGATCTTGGCATCACTTTCTTCTTACCCCACGTCTCAACCAGGATCTTGTCCAGAGCATCTCCAAATAAACAATCCCCTTGGAAGGGATAGGCTGTGAGATGGACTTAGAAAGTGCATCTGCTGGCCATGCTTGCAGCCAAAGGAGTCTTCTGACCACTAAAGTAGAACCCATGGCTCGGGATGTGAAGGCAAGTATGTCAAGAGTGGCATCCGCAGTGAAGGAGTTGGCTTTGAGAACTCAAGAAGCTCCCTCTAGTAAGGCATGATTCTCCTCTGGAATTAGCTGAATCGTTCTATGAATCCACACTATGGCAGCCCTGGAGGCTATAGAAGTTGTAGAAGCTATAGAAGCTAACCATCATAGCGATTGCCTCATCGATCCGGTGGAGAGTCGCATCCGCCTTCTTGTCAGTGGGATCTCTGATGGTACCTTGTCCATCCTCTGACAACAGGCCCGAGGACTGGATTGCCACCATTGGACCATCCACTGGAGACACCTGCAACAACTCATTAGCGTAATTAGGCAGTGCATAAAGCTTTTTGACTAATGCTGGGAACTGCTTGTTGACTACCGGTCTGTCCCATTCTGCCCTGAGTTGGCGCTCAAAAAATTCTGTGAGGGGAAAAACTTTTTCACTATACTCTTCAGGGGAAAAGAATTCTGAATTCCCTTAGCATTTGGACTTAAATTTGGCTCTGGAGGACTTTTGATACTCTGAGGGAGGAAGGTCCTTTATCTCCAATGCCTTGATGGCCTTGGTCAAGAAATACTGATAGTCCTCAACCTTAAAAAACCTGCTGGACTGTTCAGGAAGCTTGATTTCTTCTCTTCCTTAGATAGAAATTCTCCTTCTTCCCTATTGTCAGGTAGCCCTGCCATGATGGATGGAAGGGAGGGCGGTGGGCTATGAATGGAAGGGAGGGAGGTGGGCTATAGGCGCCTTGGTGGCGTGACAGGCAGGAGGTTGGAATCCGGGGAGTTGCTGATTTACACCTCGGGTGTGAGAATGGAATGTGGCTTTCATTGTTATTATCTCTTGCAGCCTAGACGTTCTGACCTTGGCAAGTCAGGCTGCGTGCTTCCCTATTGCTGGCATAGATGTAGCAGCTGTGGGTAGCAATGGGGCGATGGGAAATTCATTAGCTTAGTAACTTTCGATTTCCCAGGTGTGTGTTACTCATGTAGTCGGAGAAGGGGGGGTCCCCATTCACCCCCTTCCCTGTATAACCGCTTGCTTTCTGTAACCAAGTCATTCTGAACAAGATACCTGTACCAGTGATCTATCTATTGCAGCTTAATAAATGCTAACCTTGCTTGCATCATAAGGTCTGGTGTTTGCTGACTAAGTTAGGACTTCTGACACCTATCCTCCAGGGAGGGGAGATGGATTCTTCCTCCCCCCATTATCCCCCTTGCTCCCCCCAGATAAGGAGGTAAGGCCTTCTGAGCTGCTTTGGTGGGCCAGGAGGAGGGAAGAGGGTTTGCCTGCAAGGGGGGGGATGTCTGGGTTTGGGTCCCTGGATTGCTGCACAGCTGCTGGACAGCCTGCCTGATCATGGCCATAAGATCCTCAGACTGAATGAGGGTCCCCGTCGCAGGTGGCTTATCCCTTTGCGCAGCCATTCCAGGATCTTCATCCAGCTCAGGATGGTGCAGACAGGGATCCTGGCGTGATCTTCCACCCCCGAGCCACCTTGGGGTAGCCTCAGGAGAGTTCCAGAGCTATAAGGACTGACCCAGAAGATCTGAACCAGGCACTACAGGCTGTGGCTGGCTGGCTCAGGCTGAGCTGGCTGAAACTAAACCCAGCGAAGACAGAGGTCCTGTGCCTGAGTTGGAGTGGACTGGTGTTGGGGCTCCCTCTCCCAACCTTTGATGGGGCACTGTTCATGCCAGTGTCGGAGGTTAGGAGTTTGGGAGTGCTCCTGGATCCCTCCTTAACTATGGAGGCCCAGGTGGCAGCCACTGCCAGATCGGCATTTTATCATCTTAGGCTGATTTGGCAGTTGGTTCCCTTCCTCGGCTGCGATGACCTTACAGTGATCCATGCGATAGTCACCTCGAGGTTCGACTACTATAACGATCTCTACATGGGGCTGCCTTTGGTGCAGATCTGGAAGCTGCAGGTAGTGCAGAATGCGGTGGCCAGGCTGATGATGGGTCTCCCCTGAAAGTGCTGCACTGGCTGCCAATAGCATACCGAATCCGTTTCAAAGTGCTGGTACTTACCTTTAAGACCCTATAGGGCCAGGCTCCAACTTACCTGAGGGACCTCCTTTCCCCACATATACCCTCAAGAGCACTTTGGTCTGGGGCACAACGTCGCCTGGTGGTTCCAGGCCCCCGGGATGCAAGGCTTGCTGCGACTAGGGCCAGGTCCTTTTCAGTGGTGGCCCCTACCTGGTGGAATGAGCTCCCAGAGGCAATCAGGGCCCTGCAGGACCTTACGCACTTCCGCAGGGCTTGCAAGATGGAGCTCTTCCACCAGGCTTTCACATAGGGGCTGCCACTACCACCACCACCAATGATGTGGACAACATCGGGGTTAAGGATGGCCCGGGAAGATCTGCCACAATTTTTGCATGACTGATATCACCGGACTTACTTGTTTGGGATCAGCTACAGGACAACATCATCCCCAGAGAACTGTCTGTTTACCATCATTGCATATATTCGGGGACCATCCTGCTTTCAATTGAGTATCATTGTTGTTTGTGATTAATTGTTATTAATGTTTTTATTGCTTTTATCCTGTTTTATATGGGCTTTGTCCCTTGTAAGCCGCCCTGAGCCCGTTTTGCGGGGAGGACGGGATAAAAATCCCAATAATTTTTTTTTAAAAAGGTGGAATCTCAAAATGGCCGCTGGCATGCCAGGAGCACGTTGAAAAAATGGCAGGCTCTTCATTGTGCTCCTGGCAGCATTTCTGCATGCATGGTGCCAACACCGGATCGACCGTGGTCATTGGGGGTGCGCGATCTGGCCTGAGAGGCAGGTCAGCCCCAGCAGCACTTTGCATAGCCTCCTCCTCCGCTGTGTGCGGAGTGTCTTCACCTCCCGACAAGAAGGCATTAGGGATCTCCTGCACTGCCATGGAGGCAAGTGCATCTTCGGTTCCTAAGAACCCTTTTTTAAGCTTCACTTTCTTGAGGAAGCAAGAAGGAGATAGAAGAAAGAAAGGGACAGAGAGGGCAAGGCAGTCTAACGATGTGTTGGAGAAAAGCTCTCGCTAACGACCGGGCAGTTGGCAAACTCGGTAAAGGGATGAAGTGAGCTTGCTTAGAAAATAAATCCAGGACTACTCAAATAACAGTCATGGACTTGCTAGGCAGTAGGTCCGTGATAAATCCATAGAAATCACCTGGGAGTCAGAAGCGGCTGCAATAAACCAGGGGTTTTCCCAGGTCAGGGCTTACACATAAGGCAGGTTTGACATGAGTGTACATACAGTGATAGATCCTTACGTATGTGTGGCCACCAGAACTGGCATTGTAGTAGGTGCAGTGATTTTACAAATCCGTAATGGCCAGCCAGCATGGAGCCATGCACCACTGCTAATACTTCCCCCCTTAACAAATAGTTTATTTTCCTAATACCAGCAGCCATTGTCCCGTTGTTCCAAGTCCCCCACCACCCTTACTTCCTTCAAATCAGACTCAGAGAAGGCGGAGACAAACCGGGCTTCTCAGCTCCCGAGGGGGGGGGGGTTGGAGAAGGTTTTTGTTCACCTGCCTTTGTGTCGTCACTGCTCCGCTCAATTGGGAAGGTGTAAACATGGAGTCTAAGACTTCCTCCCTCCGGCTTTTGTGTTGTGGGAGGCGAGACAAAGCATCAGCCAGGGGATTTGACTTGCCCGGGAAATGGTGCAAGGTGAACTGAAACTTTGAAAAAAAATCAGCCTACCAAAGCTGTTTAGCGTTTAGGTTGCGAGGGGTGTGGAGCACTTTGAGGTTTTTATGATCAGTCCAAACCTCAAAGGGTACTCGCGCCCCCTCCAACCAGCGCCTCCACGTGGATAGTGACAGTCGGACTGCTCCAGCCTCCTTATCCCAAATCAGCCAGTTCTGTTCTGTGTCATTAAATTTACGGGACACATATGCTAGGGGATGGAGCTTGCCATCTGATCCTTCTTGCAAGATTGCCCCCCCCCGCAACATCCGAAGCGTCGACCTGGACCAGAATTTTTTTTGTTTCATCGGGATGCACTAGCACAGGTTTAGTTGTAAATAAAGCCTTCAACTGCTCAAACTCTTTTTGGCATTCAGGGGTCCATGCCAGTTAGGCCCCCGGTTTGGCAGAATCTGCCCCCTTCCCTTGGTTTTCAACAAGTCTGTCAGGGGTAGGCTCACTTGGGCAAAGTTTGGCAAGAAATTTCTATAGAAATTGGCAAATCCTAAGAAACTTTGGAGTTGCCATCAGGTTTTAGGAGCCTCCCACCCCAGTTATTTGTCTGATAGATGCTGCTTGTCTTCCCAGAATTTTTGGATACAGGGGCATTCCCACCAACAATGCCAGAATGTCCTGGAGAGGCCACAGCCCTTCCAGCATAGTGGGCTGGTTGTTCTATTTATATTATTCAATCTTTGGAGTGTATAGTACCATCGAGTATTCATTTTAAAAAACTGAAAATTAATATTAAAAACTTTTGATTTGTTTGAGGGGGCTTGCCACACCCTTTGCCAAAATGAGTCTCAGAGTCCTTTACCAAGATCTTCTTGCCATTTCTTTTGAAAAATGAACTGTTCTCCCTTAAGATTTCTAAGTAAGATTTGTTGTATGGAGGAAACCAGGCCCTTTGTTTCACCATCATCGTTTTGGATGTTTCAAACTCTAATAAATGTGTAAAGGATGTGCCTGTTCATTTGAGTTTCTCTATAATATCTCTAGCTTGGAGATATGTAAACCAATGGATCTGTATTTGTGCTTTCCTTTCCAATTGGTCTTTCTCCAGCACTTTCCCTTTATATGTCCAATCTATAGGATGGGCTATTCCTGCTCTAAACCACTGACCCGTTCCTGGTCCTTATGGCAGAAGGTTACTCCCGTCCCCAAATGAACAGGGATGAACAACACCACTGGTCAGGGGATGGCTCTGCCGCCAGTAGACACTGGACCACCTGGGCTTGCCGTTGTCAGTGGGGCCATTGTTGCTGACACTCCCGTTCCCATAGTTGTCAGGGGTGGTCCAGGTGCCATCGTTGTAGGTACCATCGTGGGCACTGTTGTAGGCACCGTGGTTGTTACTGTGGTGGGAACCGTAGTAGGCACCCCAGCACCACTGGATCTGCTCGTCTCACTGTGGAGAGGCTCGGGCCGATGGATGTAAAGATTATTCCTGACAGTTCTGTCAGGGTCAACAGCAAGCAAGTCCACACACACTCTCCAAGTAAAGTTATGCTTTATTGAAATACTGTTCTGTTGCCAAGTATTACAGGTACATTGTCAGGAATAGTGCTTATTGCAAGGGACTCAGTACATATACCCTGATGCTTCCTCTAGCTAAGCAAATGAACTTCAAGCAAACATGCGGGAATCCTCCCAGTAGGACATTACATCATAAACAGGAGACTCTCCCCACCAGCTGAGAGCAGAAACATTCACACCGATAATGGAACTCAAGCTCTCCCTTCCCATCAAGGTTACATTGATAGCACCATCTGGCTAAGCCAGTTTGCATGGCTGGAGGAGTGCCTCCCTTCTGTTACCCATGGTAGCCAAGCAAAGCAAGCATGTGCGCATGCATGGAGGTTGTGGATGATAGAAAACAAAGAAAGTATGGCAGCTAGCTGACACCTAGTGAGGCAGGAACTAAACTGAGGGATGGGCTATTCCAAGGGTGCCAACAGGAAGAGGGAAAAATCTATTTCCTGCTTCCTGAAGGCATGATGGGAATAACCCATAGAGATGTCCTCCACCTCAGAGGGAGAACGTGTCGACCACAACCCAAATCACTGTTTCCCCTTTACTGGGAGGTAAGTGAATTATAAAATCCATTGAAATCACTGCCCATGGTCTCTCTAGTGTTTCAAGGGGTTACAGAGTTTCTGGGGCTTTCCCAATCTCTGTTTCCCCATTAGGCAAGTATGGAAAGAACTCACATATTGGGAAATGTCTGCCTTTATGTGCAGCCACCAGAACTGTCTTTGAAGGAGGTGCAGAGTTTTCAGATACCCATAATGCCCTGCCAGTTTATTTTCATGCCCCAAAGTCAGGATTTCCTTCCTCAGTGCTTTAGGCATGAACAATCTCCCACCCCTGTACCAACAACCATCCCCCTTCTGCTTCACTGAATTGTCACCGTGAATGTCTTCCATGTCCCCCTCTGTGAATGCAGTTTTAAATTTGCAAACCCAAGGTTCAGCAGCACTAGGAGTCTCTGCTGTTGCCTGACTACGAGTAACCACTGCCCCCCCAAATGTGTGAGTGTGAACATGGACTCTATGACTTCCTCTCTCTGGCTGTCATGCTGTGGGAGACATCTGCCAGGGAGTTTGCATCTGCCAGGGAGTTTGCCCTCCTGGGGAGATGATGGAGGGTAAACTGGAATTTAGATAAAAACTCTGCCCAGCGCAGCTGCTTGGCGTTAAGGCGTTGGGGCATGTGTAAGGCTTCCAGATTTTTGTGATCTGTCCACACTTCAAACGGCACCCTTACTCCCTCCAACCAGTGCCTCCAGGTTGTAAGGGACAGCTTGATGGCCGCTGCCTCCTTGTCCCAAACCACCCAGTTACACTCTGTAGGGGAGAACTTTTTTGACACTTACACCAAGGGGTGGAGCATTCCATCCTCCCCTTTTTGCAGGATTGCACCCCCCATCACCACATCAGATGCATTGACCCCGGTCCACACAGTGCTCGTCGGTGGCGAAGGTAGGGCCCCAGTCCCGCAAGAACTTGCATACTTGCAACAGGAAAAACACCAGCTTCTCTGGAGAGAAATGTCAAATGTTGATTCCAAAGCATCGCGGGGTCGCTCCAGAGCTGCTGGTGCTGTAGGTGGTCTGTTCGGCCCAGCAGGGCCAGAAGAAACCCCCAGAGGTGCTGGAGGAAGAAGGCACTTGCGGAGTGGCCAGCGGCGCCCTCCCAGTTCCATCAGGGGTCCATTCAGGGTTCTGGAACTCTTGCTGGATGGCCTCCATGATTATGCCCAGTATGTCCAATACCATATTTTGCATCTCACACCTTATCTCTTCAGCCTCGCCCCTGAACTTCCTATGGAGGCGCTCAACTTCAGTGTCTGCAGCACTGTTCTTCCTGGAACAAGTGCCCGTAACGTCGTCGGCCACCGTTGTACACAAGTCTCTTGGTGGGCTCAGCCCAAGTGGAAAGCAGTGCCCAGGAGTCGTGGGTCCACGCCCCACCCTCTGCTCCTTTAGGCTCTGCGATTGTTCCTGGAATCGTCGTTTTCTGTTGCTTTGGCATGGTGTCTTTCGCCATAGTTGTAGGGATTCCCCCATCCTTTCTGCTCATCACAAATGTGGTGCAGGAGGTTTGGGGGGCGGGGGAAATGAGTTCTAACGATCTGTCAGAATCCTGGTTAAATCAGTTCTCAACAACAGCCAGTCTGAAGAAAACTAACTTTATTGAGATCGTTGATAGATACCATTCTGGACATGTCTTATGTTAGAACTAAAGGTTAGCGTGTGAAGGTTACAGATATAGTGGTTTCAAACAAGCAGTAAAGATCAGGACCCAATCACCCCACGGTATTTACCTGCCAGAACTAACAGCCAACTACCCCCCCCACTAAACACATATTCCTCTCGGAGCATCCCTCCTGTCAGAACTAACAGTTGCCTACCCCCCCCCCCGACACGTAGCCTCTATCTAACAATGAAACAGAATAACAAACAAGTAAGACTCTGGGACATTTGGCTCCACTATGGTGTCAAAGAGAGAGGGTTCATCCGACCCGCCTCTTCCCCTTTTGCCGCACCTGTCCTGTTCCGGAAAAAGACGGGGGGCTACGGCTATGCACTGACTATAGGGGGCTGAACGCTGTGTCTAACACAAATGCATACCCCATGCCTCTGATCAAAGACCTCTTGGTGGCGGTGGCTGGGGGAAGGTGTTCTCTAAGTTGGACCTGAGAGATGCCTACTTCCGGGTGCGGATCAGAGAGGGGGATGAATTCAAAACCGCATTTAATACCCCCCTGGGACAATTTGAATACTTGGTTATGCCTTTCGGGCTTCAGGGGGCACCAGGGGTATTCATGAACTTAATTAATGAGGTTTTGCACAAGTATTTGTTCAAGGGGATCCTCGTTTACCTTGATGATATACTTTTGTACTCCCCCGACCTCAAATCACATGTGAAACTGGTGAGGGAAGTCCTCCAAACGTTGCACAAGCACAAACTCTTTGCGAAACTGTCAAAATGTGAGTTCCACAAATCCGAAATCCCCTTTCTGGGCTACCGCATCTCACAAAGGGGGATTGAGATGGACCCTGACAAAGTAAAAGATGTGGTGGGGTGGGAACCCCCCAAGACGAGGAGGCAACTCCAAGCGTTCCTCGGATTCGCCAATTTTTACAGATCATTCTTGTCGAACTTTGCACAGGTGGCCCTTCCCCTCACTGACTTGCTTAAAATGAAGGGGAAAGCCCCTGATTGCACATGGCCGGGAGCACGTTTAGACTGGTCTCTGGAGTGCCAGCTCGCGTTCGAACGATTGAAGGCTCTCTTTACTTCGGAGCCCGTGCTGGCCCACCCAAATGAACTAAAGAAATTCATTGTTCAAGTTGACGCATCTGACGTCGCCATGGGGGGGTGATCCTCCAAGAGGGGGAGGATGGCAAACTTCACCCCCTTGCGTATGTGTCTAAAAAATTCAATGAGACTGAACGGAACTGGTCCGTGTGGGAAAAGGAAGCATAACTACTAGGTCATGTTTGGCTATCCTGTCAAACTCTTCAAGGATGGCAGCATCCACCTCCTCATCCTGGTCAGGAGGTCTGCAGCAGACTCCAACCACAATACTGTTTGTCCTTCCTTCTGACATGCCTGGACTTTACAGATGGCCAGAAAGCAAAATTTGCTAACCTGTCATCTTCAAATCAACTGAATCTGATTTGTTTGCTTCAATACAAAAAAGTTGCAAGAAACCAATCAACTTATCCATAAAATAATGCTCTCTTACAAGTTCGATTTATCATTAACCACCATCAGCATAAACACTTTCAAAATCATATAATCAAATTATGAAATAGAAGTGCATCATTACATTACACTTGCACTCTGTCACGTCTCTACTTCAACTGTAGCAACATTCAAAACTCTTAAATCACATTTCCCCTGACTTTCCAGAAAATGGCAACCCTGTACTTTCTATGCCTGGATCCTCCTCTACAATTTGGACTTTCCTTTGTCTTGTCTTAAGAGGAGACTTACAGCAGGGATACCTCATTCCTGTTTGGTTAGCCAACACCAAGGGAACTGAATCCCTGACCTGCTGCACCATAATGTTCTGTATTTATGGTATAAACCTGGAATGAGCCCCCCCCCGCCTGCCGGTCAGGGGAAGGAGACCAGAGTATTCGCATCGGGCCGGTCACATGCTCGATTTGATCTTCGCGGCAGGGGTGACGGTGGACCAGATTGCCACTGAGGCAGTGCCATGGTCAGACCACCTGGCCCTGAGGGCCCGACTGAATGTTCCACCCCGACCCTGTTTGGGCGGCGAGCAGATTTTTGCTTGCCTGTGGTGCCAGATGGACCCAATGCGGCTCCAGATGGCCCTGCGGAATCCAAGGCCCCCTGGCGGCTCGTTAGGTGAGCTGGTGGAGGACTGGCATGCCCGGCTCTCTTCAGCCATCAACGAGATCGCTCCCAGGCGCCCTCTCCGCACTCGTGCTAGGCAAGCGCCTTGGTACACCCAAGAGTTGCGCAAGCTGAAGTGAGAACTGAGACGGCTAGAGAGACAGTGGTGCCGAGCCCACAACAAGGCATTAAGAACATTTTATAGGATGCTTATGAGAGCCTCTGAGATGGCAGTCAAAGCCGCAAAGAGAGACTTCTATGCAACCATGATTGCATTTGCTAGCTCGCGCCCAGCCCAATTATTTAGTAAAATTTGGTCTTTGACAGCTCTGCCACAGGGCAGGCAAAATGCTAGGGAATTGGAAATTGGTTGTGAGGCATCTGTGAGCTATTTCGCAGACATAGTCTTGGCGCTCCGCCGTGTCCTCCCCGCCACAATTGAAACAGTGAGTGAACTTGAGGCCCTGTCAGAGACCCTTAGTCAGCCAAACACCAGGTCTTGTTCATTGAAGCAAGAATAGCGTTTTATTATAGAGCTGCAATAGTAGGTTACTGGAGCAGATACATTGTTCAGAATAACTTGGTTACACAAAGCAAGCAGTTATACCAGAAAGGGGGTGAATGGGGACCCCCCCTTCCACCAATGAGTGTCTAGTATGCGAATGAGAACTGAAAGTTACTATACTAATGAAGTTCCCACCGCCCCCATTGTTCCCAGCCAAGCTGTAGCTTTGAAAGCGATAGGAAGCTCACAGCCTGTCTCCACCAAGGTCAGGGTGTTAAGTCTACCAGAGATAGAGCCTGCAGAGCTCGCCCTCCGCATTCCATTCGAACACTCCAGGTGCATAAATCAACACCCCACGATCCCAACCTCCCGCCCTACACACCACAATGCAACACAAGGCCCATCCTCCCACCTTACTCCATCCATCATGGCAGGACTACCTGACATGCAGCCCTCTCGAAAATAAATCTACCCCTTCGGTTTGTGGGGGTACAGCTTATGAAAAGCCCGGACCATTCTAGGGGCCAGAACATTTTCCGCCCGCACCCATTCCCTCTGTTCAGGCCCGAAATCAATCCATTCAACTAAATAGAACAAGCGATTACGAGAAATTTTAGAGTCCAGTATCTGTGAAACTTCATAGTGTGGTTCCCCCCCCACCATCAGCAGAGGTGGGGCGGGCTGCCGCGGTCTCCATTTGTTCTCCTCAGGCGCCCGGTGTAGAAGCCTTACATGAAAAACAGGATGAACAGATTTTAGAGATTTAGGCAAGGCAAGTTCCACAGTCACATTGTTAATTACTCTCACAATCTCAAAAGGTCCAACAAATTTCCACCCGAGTTTGCGGCTCGGTTGAATACCACGTAAATTCTGTGTGGACAAATAAACAAACTCCCCACACTTAGGAACCCAGGACAGGTTGCGTTTCTTGTCAGCCTGGGTCTTATAGGCTTCCTTTGCATCCTCCAGGGTCTTGGCTAAAGACGACCACGCCGCTTGCAGTCGTTTGCACCAGTCACCAGCATCTCCCGCCGGGAGGTCGGGAGAATCTAAAAACGGCAAAGGCGGGGCGTCATATCCATGGACCGCCTTAAAGGGAGACATACCGGTAGAAGAGTGCTGAGTATTATTGTAACAGAACTCAGCCAAAGGCAAAGGGAGTGCCAATTGTCCTGTTGAAAGTTTGTAAAACACCTTAAGTACTGTTCCAGGGTTTGGTTTACACGTTCAGTCTGTCCATCAGTTTCTGGGTGGTACGCACTGCTGACCGCCCGCTCCACCCCAAGCAGTGACATCAGTTCACCCCAGAAATGAGAAACAAATTGTACCCCCCTATCCGAGATTACTTTAGCAGGTAAAGTGTGTAGCCTCACGACGTGTTGCAAGAACGCCGAGGCTAGTTTCTTGGCTGAGGGGATTGAAGCAAACGGAACGAAATGGGCTTGCTTAGTAAATAGATCCACTATTACCCATATGACAGTATTCCCCCCACTGGGAGGCAAGTCAGTAATAAAGTCCATTGAGATCACTTCCCATGGACGAGCCGGCGTGGGGAGGGGTTGTAGAGCTCCTGGGGGTTTACCGGGTCTGGGCTTCCTCATCAAGCACGTTTGGCAAGCAGAAGTGAATAACGAAATGTCCTTTCATAGCCCAGGCCACCAGAATTGTCTCTGCAAGAGTTGGAGGGATTTTACAAACCCCGTGTGCCCCGCCAGTTTCGAGCCGTGCGCCCAGCCCATCACCTCCCCCCGAAGGGAGCTGGGAACAAACAGTTTTCCATTCTTCTTCCAGCAGCCATGCGCATTTTGAGTGACTCCTTCCTCCCCCCTTACCTCCTCCCTGTCAGCGTCAGACATAGCTGTAGAGAATTTCGCCATCCAGTCATTAGAGGGAGGGGTCGGGGACGGAGGGGGACGTTTGGATTGTTTCCGAGTGGTTACTGCTCCTCCCAACTGGGAAGGCGTAAAAACAGAGTCACGAATCTCCTCCCTCTTGCTGTCATGCTGTGGGAGGCGTGACAGCGCGTCTGCAAGCGAGTTAGATTTCCCAGGGAAGTGGTGTAGAGTGAAATTGAACTTGGAGAAGAAATCAGCCCAACGCAGCTGTTTGGCGTTCAAGGAACGAGGGGAGCGGAGAAGCTCGAGGTTTTTATGATCAGTCCACACCTCGAAGGGAACCCGCGCCCCCTCAAGCCAATGGCGCCAGGTCGCCAACGCTAAGCGGATCGATCCCGCTTCTTTCTCCCACACCGACCAATTCCGTTCAGTATCATTAAACTTTCTGGAAACATAGGCAAGGGGGTGCAGTTTACCATCATCCCCCTCTTGGAGGATCGCCCCTCCCATCGCAACGTCAGAAGCGTCTACTTGCACAATGAATTTCTTAAGTTCATTTGGGTGAGCCAACACAGGCTCCGACGTAAAAAGGGCCTTTAACTGGTCAAACGCCCGTTGGCATGCCGGAGACCAGTCTAACTTGGCTCCAGGTCGAGTGCAGTCTGGGGACTTCCCTTTCATTTTAAGCAGATCAGTTAAGGGGAGAGCCACTTGAGCAAAGTTTGAGAGAAATGATCTGTAAAAGTTCGCGAATCTGAGGAACCCTTGGAGTTGCCTCCGAGTCTTGGGTGGCTCCCATCCCACCACATCTTTTATTTTGTCAGGGTCCATTTCAATTCCCCTCTGCGATATGCGGTAGCCCAGGAAAGGGATCTCTGATTTGTGAAATTCACATTTAGACAGCTTAGCAAAGAGCTTATGCTTGTGCAACGTTTGTAAAACTTCCCACACCAGCTTCACATGGGATTTTAGGTCAGGGGAATACAGAAGTATGTCATCAAGGTAAACAAGGACCCCCTTGAATAAGTACTTGTGGAGCACCTCATTGATTAAGTTCATGAAGACCCCCGGCGCTCCCTGAAGACCGAACGGCATGACTAAGTATTCAAATTGACCCAGGGGTGTATTAAATGCCGTTTTGAATTCATCCCCCTCCCTTATTCGCACCCTGAAGTAGGCATCTCTGAGATCTAGCTTCGAGAATACTTTCCCCCCAGCCACCGCAGCCAACAGGTCCTTGATCAGGGGCATGGGGTAAGCGTTTGTGTTGGAGACCGCATTTAAGCCTCGATAGTCAGTGCACAACCACAACCCCCCGTCTTTCTTCTTCCGGAAAAGGACAGGGGCTGCGAACGGGGAGGAGGCAGGTCTTATAAACCCCCTGCTTAAGTTTTTGTCGATAAATTTCCTTAATTCCACCTTTTCCGAAGGGCTCATGGAATATAACTTCCCTTTCGGCAACTTTTGATTCGGCAAAATTTCAATAGCACAGTCAGAGTTCCTATGGGGGGTAGTTCATCGGCTTCCTCTTCCCCAAAGACGGAAGCCAAATCGCGGTACTCTGATGGAATCATCTCTAATTCTGCCTCCGCTACCCCCGCCGTCAGTAAAGGCTCCCCCCATTGGGATACCCCACTCTGGTTTCCATAGGTGGGACTGGCATTTCTTGGCAATGAAATTCACTTTCCCCTCCCCCCATAGGACATGGGGGTCATGATCGAAGAACCACGCGCTTCCGAGCACTAGGGGAAACCGGGCAGAAGGGGTAACGACGAAGGGCCTCTCCTCCCAGTGATGCCCAATCCCCACACGCAAGGGAACAGTCTTGTATTTGCAAGGCTCTTTCATTGTAGAGCCATCCATTTGCGTGAAAATCAGGGGATCGGTCAATTTAACTACCTTCGCCCCCAGTCCCGTTACCAGTGTGGGGTTAATGAGGTCTCTCCCACACCCAGAGTCAATGAGAGCTCGCACCCTCACATGGGTCAGTAGACCCGGGTCCATCAAAGTCACCGTGAGGAAGAAAAGAGAGGGGGGTCTGCTCACCGGGATCTGCGCTTGGGAGTCCGGGACCTGCTGTTCAGCGCTAATTAACGATTTGGAATTGGGAGTAAGCAGTGATGTGGCTAAATTTGCAGATGACACAAAGTTGTTCAGGGTGGTGAAAACCAGGGAGGATTGTGAGGCACTCCAAAGGGATCTGTTGAGGATGGGTGAGTGGGCATCAACGTGGCAAATGGGGTTCAATGTGGCCAAGTGCAAAGTGATGCACATTGGAGCCAAAAATCCTAAATATAAATACACGTTGATGGGGTCTGATCTGGCAGAGACGGACCAAGAGAGAGATCTTGGAGTCGTAGTGGATAACTTGCTGAAAATGTCTACACAATGTGTCGCTGCAATAAAGAAGGCCAACGCTATGCTGGGGATTATTAGGAAGGGAACTGATAACAAATCAGCCAGTATCATCATGCCCCTGTATAAATCATTGGTGCAACCTCATTTGGAATACTGTGTACAGTTCTGGTCACCACATCTCAAAAAGGATATTATAGCATTGGAAAAAGTGCAGAGAAGGGCAACTAGAATGATAAAAGGGTTGGAACACCTTCCCTATGAAGAAAGGTTAAAATGCTTGGGGCTCTTTAGCTTGGAGAAACGACGGCTGAGAGGTGACATGATCGAGGTTTATAAGATTATGAATGGGATTGAGCAGGTTGAGAAAGAAGTACTTTTCTCCCTTTCTCACAATACAAGAACTCGTGGGCACTCTATGAAATTGCTGAGCAGTCGGGTTAGAACAGATAAAAGGAAATACTTCTTCACCCAAAGAGTGATTAACATATGGAATTCACTGCCACAGGAGGTCATGGCAGCTGCAAGCATGGTCAGTTTCAAGAGGAAATTAAACATATGGAGCAGAAGTCCATCAGTGGCTATTAGCCACAGGGTATAGATGGGAACTCTCAGTCTGGGGCAGGAGATGCACTCTATTCTTGTTGCTGGAGGGGGCAGCAGTGGGAGGGCTTCTGGTGCCCTGGCCCCACTGCTGGACCTCCTGATGGCACCTGGTATATTTTGGCCGCTGTGTGACAGAGTGTTGGACTAGATGGGCCATTGGCCTGATTCAACATTGGCTTCTCTTATGTTCTTATGTTCTTAGGTCCGTCTCGTTTCCCGGCTGCACGGTCTCGCCATCCGACGAATCCAATGCCTCACTAAGCGGCTTGGCTTGTAAGGCCTTCGCCCCTCTCGGTTTCGCCACGGGCTTTGGGGTGGAAGTGTCAAACTTCTTCTTAATTCCCTTGGTGGCCCTGGTCGCTGCGGGGGAGCCTGGGCAGCTCGCCGCGAAGTGGCCCCCTTCCCCGCATTTCAGGCAGAGACCTTGCTTCATCCTAAGCTCTCTCGTGCCGTCCTTGGGTTTCGGGTTCGGTGGTGGATTCTTCCCTCGCGTAGCCGGCGTAGGGCCTGACTGGCCCCCTTTATTCATCGCTGCTGCATCATCCAGTTTGATGGTTTTCAGGCGGTTTTCCATGGTGATGGCAGCTTGTATCCATCCTGATAATGTGTCTGGATCTTGGGTTTTGGTGACTGAACGACGAATCTCCGCGTTGAGTCCCAATTTGTAGTGGTCTGCTAGAGTCCCGTCGTGCAACCCTCGAGTTTTGGCCGCACACCTGCAAAATTCAGCCGTGTAGTCTCTCACTGACTTGGCGCCTTGCTTGAGGGCACGGATGGCCGCTTTGGCCGTCTTATTGGCGTTCACATCTTCAAATTGTTCCTTCATGGCCCACATGAAGGTATCGATTTCCCTCAGCTCCCGCCCGTCAGCCTGGTGGAGTCCCACATACCAGTCAGCTGCTGCATCTTTCAGGTGCGAGGCTATGACATCCACCATTCGGTCTTCGCGTTGGAACAGGTGGCCCCAAGTTTCGATAAATCTTTCGGCCCTCACCAGGAAGAAAGGAAACTTCTCGGGGTCTCCATCAAAATCCGCATCAAGGAGTTCCGCCGGTTTCGGTGGCAGGAACCCCCACGGTCGGGGTGGTGGTTGCCCCGGCGGTCCTTGCGGACCCGGCCCCGCAGGTTGAGCAGGGGGTTGAACCGGCACATTCTGTTGGTCCAGAACCGGCGCTTGTCGCTGGTCTTGAGAGGGTTGGTCGGGTGGTTCCTCCCTCCGTTGCCGCTCTCGCTCCTCTCAGATGCCCTCCGCAATCATCTGGGGGATGTGGGCGAGGGATTCATCTAGGAGGCGAACTAGGCGATCTTGGCTCGGCTCACCACTCCACCTCCGTCTCACCACGGCACTTTCCAGGCTCTCGGAGTCTCGGCAGGTGTCTTCCAGCCCTTCGGCCGTAGTCAGTCTGCGGACCGACCTCTCGGCGTGGCTCACTCGCACCGAAGCTCTGGGAGTCGCAAACCACGTCTCATGGGTTTCTGCCAGGGGCTTCACCCAATCTCGTCTCTGCTTGACTCGGGTGGTGACCCTGCCGTAGGCTGCTCCATACGGATCTCCGTAGGGCCCTCCAAGGTTGTACTCCTGGCCCCGTGTCACCGGCACATACGTGCCAGGGGCTTCCGTGGGTACGGTTGTCACAGGAGGTTTCTTGTCCTCCTTCTTTTCGTCTTCGATCGGGAGAGTGTCTTCTTCACCGCCACTCATGTTGGAGCCGCGGGTTTCGGACCAGTCCCAAAAAATGAAGGATTCTGAACAAACTGTCAGAGACCCTAACTTAGTCAGCCAAACACCAGGTCTTGTTCATTGAAGCAAGAATAGCGTTTTATTATAGAGCTGCAATAGTAGGTTACTGGAGCAGATACATTGTTCAGAATAACGTGGTTACACAAAGCAAGCAGTTATACCAGAAAGGGGGTGAATGGGGACCCCCCCTTCCACCAATGAGTGTCTAGTATGCGAATGAGAACTGAAAGTTACTATACTAATGAAGTTCCCACCGCCCCCATTGTTCCCAGCCAAGCTGTAGCTTTGAAAGCGATAGGAAGCTCACAGCCTGTCTCCACCAAGGTCAGGGTGTTAAGTCTACCAGAGATAGAGCCTGCAGAGCTCGCCCTCCGCATTCCATTCGAACACTCCAGGTGCATAAATCAACACCCCACGATCCCAACCTCCCGCCCTACACCCCACAATGCAACACAAGGCCCATCCTCCCACCCTACTCCATCCATCATGGCAGGACTACCTGACAGGCCCCTTGCTTGGCTTTGGGCCCAGGTTTAGAGTGTTTTGACCCACGCAGTCTGGAGGAAGTTGACAGACTCCTTGTATCTGTGCATTCAGCCAAATGCAACCTGGATCCGGGCCCCTCCTGGCTCATTAAAGCAGGCCACGAGGGGTTTCGAGGTGCCCTGCAGGAGATTATCAACATGTCCCTCTCGGAGGGACAGTTCCCTAGGGCACTCCAGGAAGCGATGGTCCACCCCCTCTTGAAAAAGCCATCTCTGTACCCAGCCAAATTGGCCAACTATCGGCCAGAGTCCAATGTGGCCTATTTGGGCAAACTTATTGAGAGGGCGGTGGCGTTACAGTTACAGGGTTTTCTGGATGATGCTTCTGTCCTCGATCCCTTCCAGTCTGGCTTTTGCCCAGGCCACGGGACGGAGACGGTGCTGGTCACCTTGACTGACGATCTCTGCAGGCATCTGGATCGGGGTGGTGTGGTGGCTCTTGTGTTGTTAGACCTGTCAGCTGTGTTTGACATGGTCGACCACCAGTTGCTGGCCCACCGCCTTGCTGACGTGGGGATTCAGGGGCTTGCCCTTCAATAGTTTGCCTCTTTTCTCCAAGGTCGGGAACAGAGGGTGGTGATATGGGATCAGCGGTCTTGGAGACACCCCATTGAGTGTAGGGGGCCTCAGGGGGCCGTGCTGTCCCCGATGTTGTTTAACATCTACATGCGCCCCCTTGCCCAGATTGCCTGGAGTTGCGGGCTTGGGTGTCATCAATATGCAGATGACACCCAGCTCTATCTGATGTTGGGCGGCTGGTCAAACTCCGCCCCGGATGACCTTCATCGGGCATTACAGACTGTGGCTGCATGGCTCAGACTGAGCTGGTTGAAACTAAACCCGGCAAAGACGGAGGTCCTGGGCATGAGTCGGATCGGTTCAGGGTTGGGGTTCCCTCTCCCGACCTTCAACGGGGTGCCTTTGGTGCCAGTGTTGGAGGTTAGGAGTCTGGGTGTGCTCCTGGACTCCTCTCTAATGATGGAGGCCCAGGTAGCAGCCAGTGCCAGGTCAGCCTTTTACCATCTTCAGCTGGCTCAGCAGAGTGATCCACGCGACGGTCACCTCAAGGCTAGACTACTATTACGCTCTGTACTTAGGGCTGCCTCTGTCACAAATCCGGAAGCTGCAGTTAGTGCAGAATGCTGCAGCTAGGCTGTTGATGGGCCTCTCTAGGAGGGATCATGTTCAGCCTGTGCTGAAAGCACTGCACTGGCTGCCAATAGCGTACCGGATTCGCTTCAAAGTGCTGGTTCTTACCTTTAAAGCCCTGTATGGCCAGGGTCCGGCTTACCTAAGGGACCTCCTTTCCCCATATGTTCCCCCAAGGACACTTCAGTCGGGGAGTCAACACCTCCTGGAGATTCCAGGCCCCAGGGATGTGAAATTTGCTGCCACTAGAGCCAGGGCATTTTCGATGGCAGCTCCTTCCTAGTGGAAGGAGCTCCCGGAGCAGATCCAGGCCCTGCCGGACCTTGCTCAGTTCCGCAGGGCCTGTAAGACGGAGCTCTTCCACCAGGCCTATGATTAGGAGCCGCCGCCATCACTACTTCATAATTGCTAGCCATATGCCATCGCATCACTGTCATCATCAAGGGCGGGGCGGCCCTGGAAGGAGAGGGGTTGACAAGCTACTGTTAGGCTGCCGGGGATTATGATCTGCCCCATCCTGTATTAATATGTTTGTTCTAATATGCTTGGATGTTGTATTATATGGTTTTATTTGGTTTTAGATTGTTCTAATTTGTTTTAAATTTGGCATGCGTGCCTCATTGTCAGCTGCCCTGAGCCTCCAGAGAGGGCGGGATACAAATTCAAATAAATAAATAAAATATTCCCCATACTTTGCGGACTGCCTCTGCCCAAGAGCCCTTAAATCCACCAGCTCCTTTGTTTCCTTCCCATAACAACTGAGCTTCTTTACTTCCCATACTTGGGGTCACTGTAAGTCAGTTGTGACTTGATGGCACTGGGCTATTACTCCAATGCCCAGGAGTGGTCCCTGTTGTCTAAGGATTCCCTGCAGCCAGGACTACCATCTAGACTGGTGTTCAGTCGCGCAGTCAAGTCTGACTCTTCACGACACCATGGACCACCTCGCGCCAGGCCCTCCTGTCTTCTGTCGTGCTCCGGAGTTTACTTAATTTCACGTTTGTTGCCTCAATAACACTATCTAACCATCTCAGCCTTTGCAGCTCCCCTTCTTCTTTGACCTTCATATTTCTGGTACATGTGGCATGCAGACATTTGGGGAAAACCAGTGATAACCAGATGTTCCTTAATGAAAAAAAGGATGCCGAATTGGAAAATTCAGGTTGCTTCGTTTTATAATCCACTGTCCGGCTTCCTCTCATGATAACAATAAGGCAAAGTTCAATTTCCAAATTTGCCTGATACATATTTAGTGCTTCCTCTTAGAGAGGGACAAACTTATTTTTTTAAAATGTGTTTATACCTCAATATACCCTCCTGACTCAAAGGTAGCACAAAATTTACTTTGGTAATAGTATCCGTCAACTGATGCTAAATATCCAAATACTTCTGGACTGCTTTTTCCAGTGCAGTTTCTTTCTCTTTTTAAATAGCTTTATTTCATGGGAAATTTTATAAAAAAAAGGCTAACATTTTCTTCCAGTTCACTAGAGCACACCATCAAGGATTGTGGGCTCTTCAGAACCCACTCTATCTTTCTTCATGTTATGATCACTGGAATTATTCTAAGTGGGGCACTGTTTGAATCACAGATATTCATCAGAAATCCTCACTGAATTCAAAACATGGCTTGGATCTCACAAAGCAACTCTGTGGAAAGGTCTATGTAGTCAAGAGGCCAAGTAGAAACAGCATGAGGGATGCTAGCTGGAAATTCTCAGCTCAAGCGCCTCAGTGTAGTAATTTCTACTTACTAAAACTGTAAGTTGGTCCTCTTGCCACTAACTGGGGTAGTGGGGGTGGTTATCCGTCATGCCACCCCCAGAGTTTTTATGATCTTATTGCACCATAACAGATTGCTATATGCACACATGGTCAAGGTAATTTCTGGGCATAGGGTGCCAAAAGCCTTCCTCCCCATCTTAACTGGAGTGACCATTTCACAACCACCTTGTGAAGCAGAAAAAAGAGCCCTAAAACAATTTCTGCACTAAACACTTCTAACAATAATCCAATTTGCAAAACAGAGCTCTTACCCCTTTTCCAAAAAATAGGAGACAAAAGCTAATATTGAGTGAGAAATCAGAAACAAACCACACTAAGATACTTTATTTTGATACAGCAGCCAAATACTTCCAAATGAGTATCATCTCTGCTTACTGAGTATTAATCTTGATAAATTTGCTGCTTCAGTACTGTTCTCTCTCTCTCTCACCCACCCACCCACCCAGTATCACTGCATTTGACAACATCCCGGACAAGTAGTGCCTTGGTTCTTCCCACACTTTTAGAGAGGAAGCTCTTGCCACGCACAGGCCAGTCTGCTCGGCCATGGGGACACTTTGGGCCCCAGGCTTGTTTCCAGGCTACCCATTCAGCAGGCCATCAGCCCATGTTCTTCCGATTGCCATAGCCTCTGGGGTGCACATCCTTCCAGTCATCCCATTCTCGTGTTTTCCACACCGATTTCTCCTCCTCCTCCTCCGCTTGCCCTTCTTCTGGGTCCTTCTGCTGTTCTTCTGTACCTGCTGTAGGTCAAAATCAAATTCAGATTACAACTGACCTGACCAGAGATGAGGTCCTCATGTCTGAAACAACAAAACAACAACAGAAACAACAAAAGCCCCTCTGTTCAGAATATAAGACACCCTGCTAAATCAAGCATCCTGTTTCACATAGGGGCTAACTAGTGGTCCCGAAGGGCCAACAAAAGGCACTCCCCCTGATGCTGCCCCCTTTGTATTGGTATTCAGGGCAGCATTGACTCCGTGTTCATTCTGGAACTGCCTACTCTCCCGTGAGAGCAGGTCCTGGCCGCTAGCGTGCCAATTAACTGAATGCTGGATAACGCAGCAGTTTACTGTACAATGATTTAACAGCAAAAAATGCATAATATACAACTGCTGCACCCTACGCTACCTCAGAATGCACATCTCAGCTTTTGCCATGTGAAAAACTCATCTTGCGAGGTCCGTGGGGCTGAGAGAGTTCTGAAAGAAACTGTGGCTGGCCAAGGTCACCCAGCAGGCTTTGTGAGGAGGAGTAGGGAATCAAACCTGGTTTACCAGATTAGAGTCCGCCGCTCTTAGCCACCACTCCACGAGCCAGTTTGGTGTAGCGGTTAAGTGCATGGTCTCTCATCTGGGAGAACCGGGTTTGATTCCCCACTCCTCCACTTGCAGCTGCTGGATGACCTTGGGCAAGCCACAGTTCTGATAAGAGCTGTTCTTGAAAAAGAGCAGTTTCTGTCAGAGCTCTCTCAGCCCCACCTACCTCACTGGGTGCCTGCTGTGGGGAGGGGAAGGGGAAGGAGTTTGTAAGCCGCTCTGAGACTCTCTTGGGTAGTGAAGGGCGGGGTATAAATCCAATCTCTTCTCTTCTCCTCTCAATTATATTTATTTCTACTGCTGTTAAAACCCACTCCAAAAGGCAGTATTTCCCTCTGCACAAACCATGCTGATTCCCCCTCCCCCAAGCAGGCTTTGATCCTCTATGTACTGAATAATCCTCTCTTGACCACCAGAATCTAATGATTTACCCAGAATGCATGTTAGTCTAATTAGCCTGTAATCTCCTGGATCTCCTCTGGACCCCCTTTAAAAGAATGATGTTACATCTGCTACTTTCTAGTCCTCTGGCATGGAGCCCAATGTTAGCAAAGAAAGGTATACATCGGTTAGAAGGTGAACACATTTCACATTTGACTTCTTTAAGAGCCTTTAAGTATATGCCATCTGGGCCTGGAAACTTATTTTTAATTTTGCATATTAGCCCTAGAATTTCATTTGCATTGTGCCAGATGTTTGCTACCTTCACATCAGAAATGGAAGGTACCTTGCTGATGGGACGTCTGTCTAGAATTAAGATTAACAAATAAGATTCCCTCCATAACTTTTCCACCACCATCTTATTGTTATGCTCCTACATCAACTACCTGTGGCTGTTTGTGAGATGCCCTGGTCAGGCAAGAGTCCTCGCTTCCGGTGCTGCTCATACCAGTCATCCACTGACATTGTTGCCAGGCTAGGGTAGCCAGCTCCAAACACCCTATCAAACAAAGTCAGGTCTGAGTTGCAAATCTACACAAGTGCACAATGTGGGATGTCAAGATCACCAAGCAGCCGACTCTGAGAGGTATTTCCAAAGTTGCCAAAGCAAGCTAAGCCCCATACACCCCCCAACTCAATAACAGAGGGGTATACTTTGCCTGTGCAGCATCCCGGGTGAGGATGAAAGGTTTCACTGGAGGCCTGGGAGCATGCGATGATTGAGCGGCTGTACCCTGGAGAAAAGGAGAGAGAAAGCCCTTCTATACTACTCTTTTACACACTCCTATAGAAGAAAGAAGCAGGTGCTTCCAATTAAGGTTGCCTGCAGCCTTCCAGACTCTCCTATTCACCCTCCCACCCGTTAGTCAGAATATAACAACTTTGTCTCTTATTTTGGCCTAATGTAGGAGAAATAATTACTTAATGTTTTGTGAAGCTGCTGTATTTCCCTACTAGGTAACAATTTATATATTTTTTTTGTAATTGTAATTTTCTGTCACCAAGGCTGAGGAAGCTGTATAAGGCACAGCACAAGCAGCATTTACAAAATAGTTTTGTGCAGATGAACCATCATGTGTCAGAGCTAATATAACTCCCATTTTTCAAACAGAAAAAGAAGATGAAGGATGATGATTTACCTGAAACCAGCCAGTCATACTACCAATCAACCTGACTAGGACCCATTGGTGTGGCCAAGAACCTCCCCAAATACCTGCACATGCATAATCTTAGGCCTAGTCTGTATCCTGTCGTAAAGGTGTCCCTGGACTATATAATTTGCATTTGCAAAACAGAACACTTTCTTCATAAAAAGTCTTTGACACAAAAAACAACCGTATCTGGGAAAGAATTTAGCCAACCCCCATTATGCTAACTGTCTACAAGTGCAACACTTTCCCAAGAGGTCACTGGCAATTCTCTGCCTGCAATTGGAAGGTGCACAGCCAAGAAAGAGTTCTCGCCCACCGGGAAGGTCAGGATCCACTGGCTCTCAGGAAACCTATCTTGCTTTCTCACCTGTCTCAAAGCATCTCGCCGACTGAGGATCGCTATTTCTTGGTCAATGCTTTCGATTTCCTCCAGGCTCACATTGACCCATTTTGTTATTTGTAGCAAGTAGTACTCCCGTATCTGCTCTTCTTCTGCTTGCCCACTGTCTATGAAGGGTTTCAAAGCAGCCAATCTGTTCTCCATCTCCCTCTTCTGCTTGTATCTATTTTGTTGGGAGGAAAAGGACAGAGCTCCCTACCACCGTCAAGCCAAACATCCAGTGTGGTCTCAATGTCATCCATGAAGTAAAGGCAGACATCTATCCCAAATCTGGAAAACCCTTTGTGAGTGCAAAAATTCTGAAATTCTCTTTCTCAATACACATGCATGTGTGACTGCCCCCTGCCCAAGCGCTAGAATGAATGGCTGCAGCCATCCCTTCGAGCTCTTGCTAGGGAGAGCGGTCGGTGGGCGAAGGAAGTGGGAAGGGGAGCAGGGAAGGGGAGCAGGCCAGGGGCGGGCGGGAAGAGGGATCGGCGGGGAAGGGCCGCGGGAGAGGACCCGGAGGAGGCCGCCGCCCGCCCGCCCGCCCGGGAAGCGGTGCCGGGAGGAAGGGCTCGAGAGGCAGCCCAGGCCGGGGCCCCATGAGCAGGCCCTGGAATGCCCGGGGGGAGGCGCCTCGGCCTTGGCGGAGCCAAGCCCCCTTCGATGCGGGGGAGGGGGGGGTTCAGAAAGCGCCCCTGCCCCTCGCTCTCCCGCCGAGCCCCGCCTCGCCCTTCATGAGACCCCCCCCCGCGGGTGTGTGTGGGTGTGGTGGGTGATGCGGGGGGGGGGGCGCGCCCACCTCTCGATCTTGGCGTGCCGCGCGGCTGCCATGGCGACCAGCGCGGCCTGCTCGGCGGCCGGCCCGGCCCCCCCCGCCCCGCCGCCGCCTCCTCCTCCTCCTCCTCCTCCGCCGGGTCCGCGGGTGGGTCCGCCGCCGGGCTGCTCTCGGTCGTCGTCCTCTCGGTCGGGGTCGTCGTCGTCGTCGTCGCGGCCGCGGGGCGGTGGCGGGGCGAGCCGGTACTGGCGGGCGAGTCGGAGGAAGTCGCGGAAGGCGGCGCGGGCGCGGCGGAGGTGGTGGAGGCGGCGCTCGGGGGCGACCTGGCGGAGGACGAGGGCGCCCAGCAGGGCGGGCACCAGCATGAAGCGCAGGTCGGCCGAGGCCACCTCCTCCAGCGCCTCCCCGCGCCCGAAGAGCTCCAGCTGGGCCACGCCGCGGGCCGCCCGCTCCAGGAGGCCCAGGCCGCGCCGCACCTGCCGCTGCACCGAGGCCGCGCCCGACGAGGCCTCCGCGCCGCCCTCCACCGCCTCCAGCGCCCGCCACCCGCCCCACAGCAGCTCCCACAGCCGCGCCGACCCCTCCGCGGACCCCTCCGCCGCCGCCTCCGCCGCCGCCGCCGCCGCCTCCTCCTCCTCGGCCGGGGCCGCCATCGCCGCGCGCGCGGGGAACACGGGGGGGGAGGGAGGGAGGGGGAGGCGGGCCTGCCGCTCGGGGGCGGGTCCGGGGCGCCTGCGCTGCGCTGCGCTGTGCGGCGAGGCTCTTGGGGCGAAACTGCCGCCGCCGCCGCCGCCGCCGGAGAAGCCGGAAGAGATGGGGCGCCCCGCCCTTTCTGTGCGACCGGAAGCGGGGGAGGCGGAGCCCGGCCTTCTTTGCAGGCGGGGGGGCGGGGCGAGCGGCCCGTGAGGGGCGGGCGGGGCCTTCCGCAGGCTGTGATGCTACTACGAAGCAGCCTTTTCCTCCCGGAAACTGACCTCGGTCATCTGGAGATCAGTTGTAGTTCGGAGTGATCTCCAGCCCTCCCCTGGAGGGTGGCAACCCGAGTTCTCACAGAGGAATGGCTGCTTTGGAGGGGGCTGTCCCTGGCATTATACCCGTCTGAGTGCCCTCCTTTCCCTCAAACTGCACCTCCCCCCCCCAACCTCCAGATTTCCAGGTGTTTTCTAACCTTGAGTTGGTAACCCTACCTCCCTCTGTCTTAAGCTTCCACCCCCGGCATCCTCTACCTCGGGAAACTATGGCCCAGTTGTGCGGTGCCACCCACCTTGTAGGGAACCCTCAGGGACTCATGGGGTGGCACCTCACTTTCCCCTGTATCCCCCTCCCCACACAGTCCCCACATCCTCTCCCCCTTTCCTGCCTCTCTCCTCCCCAACCCCTGCTCTCCTCAGGTTCCAACACACAATTCTCAGGAATTTCCCCACCTGGAACTGGCACCCCTGTCAGGACTGGTCCTGATGTGTCCTCCCTCAAAGGCCAAATAGGCCGGGAAAGGACTGTGCCCAGGCTGTTTTCAGATTTATAGAAGGATCTGACTTCCCCATTCACAGCTCCAGTCACTGGATTTAAGTATCCTCAGATTTTACTACTATTTAGTATCCTCAGATTTGGCTATTTTATAGTATATAGATATTTCATTTCTCTTTTCCTCACAACTGCCGTATGAGGTAGGCTAGGCTGAGAGTGTGTGACTGAACCATGGTTGCATAGTGAGCTTCCTGGCTAAGTTGGGATATGAACTCTGGTCCCCTAATCAACACTGGATACTTTGTATGAATCTCCACAAGTATCTCGGAATCCAGAGTAAATACTGGCTTCTCAGATACCCTGCTCTGAAAATATGGGAACATTTATTTGGTTGAAGTGGGATCTAAGATGGGAAAATCACCTCACTTTCTTTTTTTTATTAAGCTTTTAAAAAATTTTCCACATAAAAAGTTAATGTAGCAAACAAGCCCCGTATATCCCACCCCTTCCCTCTTCCCTAGCATGTTCTATTAGCAAAGACAGAAACAGAGAAAAATTGATTAAAAAGGTAGGGCAATGGTGTAGGTTAGGAAAGTAAGGTACAAGGCAAGGAAAGCTCACCATGAACTTGTTGCCTATATTAGACAGAAATCTGCACAGGGCATTTTAAAATTCTTCTTTTCTAAAGGCAGGCGCTATAGACCAGTGTCCCCCAAATTCTATCAAATTCTAGCAATCTAAAACGGTCTCCCAATCAAAATTTTTAAGAGCCGTATTTCGATTCCTCGTTGTGTGTCTAATGCCAGCCTGCGTCTAGAATCTGGCCTGATAAGATTAGAGGCCAAAGTTAGTTGCTTCTATAAATCTATGGCTTAAGCTAAACCTTCTGATATTAGATAGTTAATTCTTACGGATGGCATTCGTTCTATCTGACTTAAGGCAGTCTAGTAGAAGCTGAATTTGCTCATTTCCCCCCGAGCTTCTTCTAACAATGTCCTTAGACCAAGCAAGGGCCATAGTTAAACAAAGGATATTGGATACTTGGAGGGAGATATTGACAGCACTCCAAACTTCTTGGCCCCTATGAAAACAAGATATGTTGTAACCCCAGCAGCCTATCGTTACTAGAGATTCCGTCCCATTGCAGGGCTTTCTCCACGGCCAGATGGAAGCTCTTCCCCTCTGTGGTTGTCAAGGGACATTATACATACATCCCAATGGCAGAGGGGGTCTGCCCTGGTGGAGCAGGCAAGGCGGAGACAGTTGAGCATCTTCTGCTTCACGGCTCTTTTTACCAGGAAGTTTGTCAGACTCCTGCAGCAATCAGTTCCCAACAGCTTTCATTCAAAGAAGTAAAGCTTATTGAGACAATTGATAGTATGCAGAAAGCTTAACCATTTTGTGTTAAAACTAAATAAAAGTGTGTGAAGCAAGGAGTTATACATCATTCAAGGAAGCCTCCTGATGGACCAGGGCCAATCGGGTCAGGTAGAAACCTGCCAAAATAACAGGCATCAGTTCCCAGGAGAAAGACTACACCAGGCACTGAGGGTCAAGCATACATAATAGAAACACAGAAGACACAGCAGAATAGAAAGTTAGCATCCCAGAGTCACCCCACTCCCATGACAGCCAGGGCTAGACAGAGGCCTAGCTGACAAAGTTCACATAAAGATCTTACTACCTTTGCTTGGGAGGTTTTCCACATGCCCTGTATTAGAAATTACTAAGAAGTTTTTATCTGAGGAAATTCCTTAGCTTACATTTGCTTGCGCCAGATTCCTTGCTGCAGCCTATAGAATTTGCAAGGCACGATTATAGATGGTATTCGAGGCATGAAATATGTGTTCCCTATGGCCTATGCTCTATTTGTTCATCTTGATATTTTGTTTTTTAAATTTATATTTTAAATTTATATAAATTTATAATGTTTTTATATTCTGTAAATTTTATTATTTATTTCTTAAACCCTCATGTTTTTTGGTAGAAGTCATTTAAACTGATGTACTGGTCATGAATCGTAATAAAATTGATTGATATAACATTATAGATTTAATTAAACAGGCAATAAAGGTGAGGAGCTACCATTGCTCAAATAGGTACAAGAATTAAGAACATAAGAGAAGCCAATGTTGGATCAAGCCAATGGCCCATCCAGTCCAACACTCTGGCACACAGTGGCCAAAAATACCAGGTGCCATCAGGAGGTCCAGCAGTGGGGCCAGGACACTAGAAGCCCTCCCACTGTTGCTCTCCACCCAAGCACCAAGAATACAATGCATCACTTGCCCCAGACTGAGAGTTCCTATCTATACCTTGTGGCTAACAGCCACTGATGGATCTCTGCTCCATATGTTTATCTAATTCCCACTTGAAGCCATCCATGCTTGTAGCTGCCACCATGTCCTGAGGCAGTGAATTCCATGTGCTAACCACGCTTTGGGTGAAGAAGTACTTCCTTTTATCTGTTTTAACCCAACTGCACAGCAATTTCACTGATTGCCCATGAGTTCTTGTACTGTGAGGTGAAGTTTCTGTGAGGTGAAGTTTTTGGGAGTTTCTTACCTGTTATATGCTATTCTCTTTTGTACAAAGGTACAAAGGTCTAGCATATCATTGAACCAGAGATCTATAGAGGGAGATACTTGAGATCTCCAGTGTTGTAAAATGATTTGCTTAGCAACTGAATCTGCCCTCTGGATCCAAAATAATGTGGTATTTTGAGAGTACCCATAGAGTTGGTATATATTTTAGGATTAGATCATTGGCCATAAAGTCTAAGCAGCTAATGTGAGATTGATCCTGAATATAACATTCCAGAGATGTGTGGTTTTAGAGTCATTCCAAGACATGTGAATGAGGTTAGCTCCAGGTTTCCAGCAGTGCCAACAGGACTACTTTGATAAAAATTTAGTAGGGTACCAGTGCACTTACAAGAGAGTTTTTTGACGGGTAAACCTTAGTTGTAAGACTACAGATGCCAGTTTAATGGCTTTTAGTGCAATTTGCCATTGCATGAGTTGAATTGGAATACTCAGTTTTAGGCTCCACTGAGAGTGGATCTAATCCAAATTAAATTTGTTTTGATGTCTTAGACAGTTATATATCAGGATGGGTTGTCTAGGAAAGGTTTCTAAGGATGGAAGTAGGCAAAACAGTGTGTGTGTGGAGGAGGGTGCTGAGACTGCGGAAGCTTCTGGTCCCAGAACAGAACATAGACAATGTTTCAGTTGCATATACTGCCAACTGGCTGTGGACAGGAGACTAAATTCAAATGATTTAAAGTCATCCCCTAGTCCACATTGTTAGAGCTCTGTGAGTATAACCATCAAAAGCCAACTGAGTGCCAACCATATGCCAAGCTGACCTAGCACCCTCAATTACAAGTGAATGAACTTTTGGATAATTTAAATGGGTAGAGCTCAAAGCAGCAGAGGATAAAACTGGGTCATTTTTAAGTGAGTCCAATGAGGTGTTTCCTATCCAGGAACGAGAGTCCAGTATTGTACATTAGTAAGAAGAAAGGTGAGATGGTATTGGT